>SSNP01000020.1:4292996-4382435 GCA_006937955.1 Pachypanchax playfairii | reverse complement strand
GAGAGAGAGAGAGAGAGAGAGAGAGAGAGAGAGAGAGAGAGAGAGAGAGAGAGAGAGATCTGAAATGCAGTTATTCGAGATTTATTCTTTTTTGTGTTCTTAAATTCTAAAAATAAAAGCCTATTTTATCACATAATATGTAATTTTCTTAACAGTTGTGTGAATGAAATCAGGAGCTTACTGAATTTTCATTTGTTTGCATGTAAATAAAATCCTCAAATATGTATTTGAAAGTCACTTGAATGTATTTGTATCCCTTTATCCCTCATGTAAATATGTTTCCAAAGAAAAGTATCTTTACAGTGAAACTCTGGGGCCTAAAGGGTTAATAACCCACCAAATAAACAGCCCTTCTGCCATTTATACAAAAATTTCAAAGATTTTAAAACACAGTATTAACCTTGTGTGTTTAAAGACCCACTCTGATTAAAAACTGTGTTTTTCTTGTTTTTAGCATGTTCTTGTGCAATTTTTCTGATGTTAGAGGACATATCTTAAAAAATTAAGCTCAAAATTGCATTTTTGAGTATTTCTGCATTCAAATTGTTGTGAATCAGTCGCAGACGCAAGAAATGTGGTTTAAAAAGACTGGATTTGTGACATGGAAAGTCCACTGGGTGGGCCACAAGCTCCTACTTCGCTAGCTTACAGCTAGCGGTAGCGCTAACGTAAAAAGAGAGCTCTCTGCAAAGGGGTGGGGGCGGGGTCATCCACGCTAATGGTTCCGGCCACAGCACAAGGGTGAATTGCTAATGAGCTACTGCTACTATGCAGAAACTACTTGCTAGAAAATGGCCCAAGTTTTGTGATTTTGGGCAAAATCGCCATAATCCTAATTTAAAGGCCACTGAGACGCTGTAAAATAACTCAAAAGATGATCGGAGTGGGTCTTTAATACTAGTTAGGTACATATTTACGGGTTTGTAAACATTTCATATATGTATTTAAACAATTTTCAAGGATGATTTACTGATGAGTTGTGTGACGAGAGATGTGTTCATCAACTCCCAAAACAAAAACAGGTACTGTCTACAGTATGTTCATCTGTTAGACTGTTGGTCTCCATCTCAACTTACAGTTAAGATTCTTTTACGCTGAACTGACTCCGCTGTTATATCCCCTAATGTAGCTACACAGGCCACCTGGTCACACAACCATGTGACTCAGTGCTGAGATGAGAAATGAGACCTGACTGATAACACAAAAGATTTCATTTTAAAAAGAGTTATGCCCCCGTAAAAAAGAAAAAAACCTTACAGAGGTGAGTGACACGTTCAATGTCAACCCCCTGACTCCCTCTGCTATGGATGATGTCACTGTACAGAGGTATGCTGGGGTGGAATTCCCCACTGACACTTCAAATACAACACCGAGGCGAGCTGATGAATGAAATCTACAATGACCTGTGGGTGCATTTTTGTCATAGTAGAAATTACTTGTGAGGGTCAAACATCAGACACCAACATGCGAGACTGTACAGGCTCTATAAAGACATTCAGTTTTAAGTACAGGTCATTTAAAGTTTGTGGTCAAGTTCACTCTTAGTTCAAATCTGCTTCTAAATTAGAAAAATTTGCAAGCTTAAACAAATGGAGATATCTACAGGCAGAAAAGCAATAAAGTCTTTATAAGGAGCCGGTGTTTTACCATTTTATTAACAAAAGCTATTTATAACTATAAATAATAAAAAAGTCTTTGTTTTCACTGTCTGTTATGTGATCATTCGCACTGCTTATCAAACATCAATAAAGGTTTCAATATGGTTTCCAAAGTCATGTGTTCAAAGCATATACTAAACGAGCTCCAGGAACATAATGTGGGAGTTAAAGCTGAAACGACATGAGCACCCCCTGGTGGCTGGCTGCAGTACAAGTTTTAAGTCCCGCCCACACCACAACAAATTGGCCATTGACAGCTTTAAATGATGTCTTCACTCAAACTCCATGGTGATAAGCAAACTGCAGTGAGTCCTGAAATGTGCTTGTCTGCTTATTTAGGTGGAACAACATTCATGATGTGGGATGTCGGGGCAACAGGCCTGTAGTTGTTGTCCTGGAACACGGCAGGATGTTTTCCATAGAACTGGCACCTTCTCCTGCGTGAGGCTAAGGCTGAATTATCCCTATTAGCTTTGAACTTTATTTTTTCTAATACAACTCTCATTCACTTTAATTTAAATATAAGGTTAAATTTCCTGCTTTTAATCTTCAGTTTAAAATGATGAATTTAACAATGAATCAAAAATTAGACCTAATATAGAAAGCAAATGCATAAATTAGCAATGGCAAGCCTTCCCTAAATAAAACTAAAACACCAATACTTGGAGAAAAAAAAGGTTTTACCAGTTGTTGGTGTCAGATTTCTTTAGTATGGGAAAGATTTTTATAGAACATTAAGCCATGCGCATTTCCAAAAGCAAAAGACCCACACACTTATGCTGCATGATTATATGCTCATCAGTCTGCTCCTGTGGACATATGCAGTGTAATCCTGACAGCACCTCATTTGTAATCGAGTCTCTGTTGTTCGGTCATGACCGTTCAGCATTCACTCAAAGCACATGTGGCCGCTGAGGGAAACAGATGTGGGAAGCCCAGGAAGCATCATCAGCTCTGCAAACAGCCGGCCGTGGAGACCCTTTCAATGGCGGTTCTGTTTTCAGTAGGCTTCAGTGGTCCATTGAGTATTTATTTCTTTGACCACTAACTGTTCTCACACTCATATTCAACCGTGTTTTCCCAAAGGAGTGAGCTCAGTGAGTGAGATAACTGTCTTTTTATTTGTCACGCTTGTCAGCAAGCGAGTGGATCTGACGTCACTGCATCTCCTTTGTTGTCCAGGGAGAAGCACAGGAATATTTACATTTTACTTTCCTATAGTCCTGACTGGATTGTGATCTTCTCTTCATGTAACTAAATATTTATCTTTTTAAAACTTAATCGTGAATGTGCAAAGCTATAACACTCCCAGTGACTTCAGATCATTTAAACTAGTCTGGGTTGATAATATTCAGGGTTTCTGGAGCTTTTTCAGTATTTTCTTTAAACTTTTGCACTTTTTTCTTTTCTAATCATTGTACTAAATCAAAGTTGGGCAACTTGAGGCCTCGAGGGTCACCATTCTGCATGTTTTAGAGGTTTCACTGCTTCAACACACCAAATCCTCAGCATGTCAGCAAGTCCTGCAGAAGCCTGTTAACGACCTGGTCATCTGAATCAGGTGTGTAGAAGCAGGAAACATTTAAAACATGCAGGATGGTGGCCCTCGAGGCCTGGAGTTGTACAGTACCTGTCTAGACCATGAAAAGAATGATGTTCAATATGTCGTTAAATACGTTTGTGTAGGTTCTCATTCGTCCTTAAATGTTCTAAATAAAATAGAGGGCAGAAGAAGAGCTGTCAGGTCTGAAACAATGATCTATAGCAGATGAACAGTTGTGTTTTTAGAAAACCAGCAAAGACCTGAAACAGCAGAGGTGCATCATCCTTCACTTGATCATTCACTGCAGTTATTGAAGATAAATCTTACATCACACTACACCTGTATGCCTCCATCATCCACTCCTTTTCCTTCTTCTCTTCCTCTTCTCATCTTTGTAGTAACAGTTTGAGCCCTTGGACAGTCCTCCTTGGAGTCTTTTTGACTAAAATACCAAAGCCCTCCTACCTGTAACTCCCCCTAGTTAGGTTTCATGAGAGAGGCCAGTGCTGTTTCTCCTCTAGTTGGTACCATTCCTCAGCACTTCTGCCGCAATTCCACTCCGTGATGGGTCCGAGGTCAAGGCCAGGGCAGAACTGAATAAACACGCATGTGCTCGAGTCAAAGCAGAGGTGATCAGCTGCAAGGCTCTGCAGCTACAGAGATAAAAAAAAATGTGCAGACCAGATGATGCACAGAGAAAGAGATGAAATTTTAAAGCCGGCGTCCTGGAACACACAATAGGATAAAACAAGCATGCTCAATCAAACTGATAGAGGGGATCCCGACTTGTTGCAGATGGAGCCCGAGAAGTTTCATCAGAGGAAGAGAATGCCAGAGGTTTGGCTTTCAAGCTCGGCAATAGCAAATAAACCTTGTGATGAGGGAACAAATACTTTGGCGGGGGACTTCAGAGAGAGCGGAGCAGGGACACAGGGCAGCCACCTGCAAAATCCCAAACCCGATGAATCTGTGATGGACGTGGGAGCTGTGGAAACTAAAGGTGCCTCTGCTGTCATGTTGCCATCTGCTGGCAGATCTTTATTAACGCGTGACAGCAGAAAGATTTAAAAGCTTTAATCAAGCTTATGGCACAGAAAGACAAATTTCCTTGGAGCCACATGAAACCAAAAGACTTTTATACTGAAAGTCTGTTGTGTTTACTTGCTGGCAGAGGACTGCAGTACGATTTCAGAGAGTTATGTGGTTTACTGGCACAGGCCACTCTGGGCACTAAGTCACAGCATGTTATTAGAACTCAGCATCAAGTGATGGAAAGATAAACAACAATATCCATTTCTCCAGGACTGCAAACGAGCGACAGTTAGATCCAAACGCTGCTTTCCACGTGTAGTAAATGTTCACAAAGTCCTCTTTGTCCATCAGCTCCTGGAGTCAAAGCAAGGCTTACACCTTTTCTAACCTCTCCATTTTCTTCTACAACAACATCAATTATGCGGGCTAGTAAAGAAAGAGGAAGACCACAAAAATATTTAAATTTGATCAATGCCACAGTGCCATAAACCTGTTTGTCCATCGGAAAAATTACAAAATGATTATAAAAGACGTGGCGATTTTCTTTCAGTTTTATATGAACCAAAAATCTTTAGAACTATGAACATTTAAAGCTGATCAATGTTTTACATTAAAGATGCTGTAAATTATTACTTTATAACCTTCACAGGATCAAGATCTTCCTTCAAAAGTCTTTTTGTAGTCTAAGATAACACTGAAGCTACACAAACTGATCTCAATATTTCAACAACTGCTCGTTCTTCTCTTCCTGTTATTTATAGTCATTTTTTGGTCAAACTAAACAAGTGGAGGGTAAACAGTTTAAAATGGTGAATTTAACAATGAATTAAAAGGCAAATGCATAAATTTGCGACTGTAAGCCTGCCCTAAAAAACCTAAAGCACCAATACTGGAAAAAAGGTTAAAGAGATGCTGCAAAACCCTGCATACCTGATCTGCATTAGCCTTCCGAAGGTCTCACTGCATCCCAAACAAAAAAACATTGAAAAATGACCAATGTTTTCAAAAAGAAAACAAAGAGAACCAACTCTAAATGACAAAAGTTGCTAGTTTACGCAAAAGTTATTGCAACAAGCTGCCACAGTGTCCAGAGCTATTCTAGAACATCTAGCATCAATCAATCATTAAACTAGAGTAGACTAAATATCAACCCATCATTAAACTAGAGTAGACTAACTATCAACCCATCATTAAACTAGAATAGACTAACTATCAACCCATCATTAAACTAGAATAGACTAACTATCAACCCATCATTAAACTAGAATAGACTAACTATCAACCCATCATTAAACTAGAGTAGACTAACTATCAACCCATCATTAAACTAGAGTAGACTAACTATCAACCCATCATTAAACTAGAGTAGACTAACTATCAACCCATCATTAAACTAGAGTAGACTAACTATCAACCCATCATTAAACTAGAATAGACTAACTATCAACCCATCATTAAACTAGAGTAGACTAACTATCAACCCATCATTAAACTAGAGTAGACTAACTATCAACCCATCATTAAACTAGAATAGACTAAATATCCCCCCATTGTTAAGCTAGGGTAGATTAGCTATCAACCCATCATTAAACTAGAGTAGACTAAATATCCCCCCATTGTTAAGCTAGGGTAGATTAGCTATCAACCCATCATTAAACTAGAGTAGACTAAATATCAACCCATCATTAAACTAGAGTAGACTAACTATCAACCCATCATTAAACTAGAGTAGACTAACTATCAACCCATCATTAAACTAGAGTAGACTAACTATCAACCCATCATTAAACTAGAGTAGACTAACTATCAACCCATCATTAAACTAGAATAGACTAAATATCCCCCCATTGTTAAGCTAGGGTAGATTAGCTATCTCCCAATTGTTAGGCCAGGGTAGAATAATTGTCCACCAACATTTAAGCTAGGGAAGGCTAACTGTCCACCTATCATTAAGCTAGGTTAAACTAATTGTCCACCAACCTTGAAGCTAGGGAAGGATAACTGCCTACCAATTGTTAAGCTAGGGTAGTCTAACTAACAAGATATTTTTAAAATAGTCTTGGTTAACCAGCAATCAATCTCAAAGCTAGGATAAACTAACTTTCAAACAGTATTTAGTTTATGTTAGGCTAACTATAGAATATTTAGTTTAGGTTAGGTTAAGTATAGAAAAATGACTGATACTTGATCTCTGAAATAAAATGGCAAAAACACTACCAGATTTTTTTATGTTCTTTCTCAGCAAAACAAATTCAGACAGTGTGCTTTGGAGGACTTGCAGAACACAGGCTGTTCTTCTCTGCTTACTGGGGCTTTTCCTTCATTGGCCCACTGAGAAAACTATGAAGATACTTACTTTTGGCTTATATGACATATGAGTGCTTTTGGCACTTGGAATTCAAACAGCAGCATACTGGCACACCTTAGTGGCAAACAGAGGAAGTAATGTCACCACGCCAGGAACCATGAGAGCCCACCATAAAAATAAAATCAAACATTTTGCAGGTAATTTTGCAATTCAAGTGCCAGAGAATTTTGTGCTCAGAAGTCTGAAAGCACGTGTGTACCCATACATCCACGCTCAACAACTCCTCAGTCTCACTCCACAGATTAAGCCCAGATGGGAACAATGAGATGAGTACGAGTGCTGTGTAACTGAAAACACTCAACCTTGTTAACACACTCCAAAAACTTGCTTCATCCATCAGCGGCCAGATGTTCTGTGAAGCCTTTTCCTTAACTCCTCAAGAGGGACCGATCCCTCTCAGAATTCATTCACTTCCCGTTCCACTTGCCTTCACAACAAAGGCAGTCATAAAAACTAATTGGATAGTTTGCGGTCTTTCTGATCAGGCCAAAGAACCTCGTTTCAGAGAACAAGTGATGTTGTTGACGGACGCTCTCCTGGGACCATTTGCACACCATGACACCATTTAATCCCACCATTAGACAACAAAGCTTCCCAATCCTGTGGACTTCCATACACTAGGCTGGAAAGGGATCGTATCACTGAACAAACATGTTGCTTTAGTGGCTGATTTCCTTTTGAATTCCAGCTGAGTTATTAGAGAAGAAGCAGATGTTGAAATCAGGATTGATTCATGTCTGTTACATGAGAAAAAGCCATCCACACAGTAATTCATCAGCTTTTCTAAGGAGGAATGCACTATTACAAAAAGAGTTCTTAAGTTTAATCAAATCCCTGGAACCAAATTTACAGCTCGTCCAGCTGAACAATCTGATCCACAAATCAAAAATCCAATTTTATTCACTGATGTGAAATCAGTAATCAGGAGGGGGGGGGGTCTATCAATTGTTACACCAATTTCATTAGTAAATTCAAAAGTTTTAGAAAAAACTTGTTTTATATTTTAAGGTTCAGAAAGACCATTGTTTGTTGGGTGTTATGAAAATATGACCAAGTGATAACTGGAAGAACAGAGAAAGAACATTAGAAGAAAGAAAAAAGGTTTTTATCATTGGGAGGAATGTCTGGGAATTTTTTTTACATGTAAACAGTTTAAATTAAAGGTTAAATCAGTCCTGCTGTATGGCGCAGATCATAGTTCAGAAACACTGGATCCAGACCTTTGTAAATGGATCCCTAAGGTGGATTATTTTGATCATTAGGTCTTAATTATAATCAACAACAACCTGCAGAACCAGACCAAAGATAGTGGGATAGAGATGGGAAGAGTCACTGACTCAGAATCCCCAAGAGAGAATGAACTGGTTACGGCCCAGCACCAGGATCTGGCTGCTAACGACAAACTGACAGAACCAAGCTCAAGTCATGACAGACAGTTCTGGAGAATCATCATGGATGGCTTCAGCAGGGCCGTAAAGCCACAAACCTCCCTACAGAAGTCCGGGAGGAGTAACTGGGCCCTGCAGGAAGGTCCATGTAGTGATGAAGACCATTCAGCTCCCACACAGACAGATGGCACAGGTTCAACTTCCAGGAGCCAAACAGTCTCATTCTTCTACCGAGCCGGAACAATCCGACCCTCGGTGTATTCTGACTTCGGAAAAGGTCGCTGAGAAGCAGAGAGCTTCAGACACAGACCTCACTGATACCATCCGATCCAAGACAGGATGGTCTGTCACTTGTCTTTAAAGAATCTTAAAATCCAATGAACAGGTCAGCTGACTCATCAATCCCTGGAATACAGATTTCAACCCCTAAAAGACAGGCTGTTTCAAACCCTGTTATGTAACAAGAACGGTCCAAAGCCTCAGTCTCCTTCCTGTCTCCTACTGATTACAGAGCTCACGTACATCTCACCTGTCAGCACCTGTTGTGGTCATTCCCGCGTGCTGACATCTGGCCCCGCCCCCTCTGTTTTAGCCCGACATGCAGATGAAGACGTGAACCAAAATGTTAACGTTTTTAAATAAACATGAAGTCAAATATCTTGAAAACATTCAGCGTTCTTTAACTTGTATTTAAGCAGCAGTTTAGGATTTTCATCTGATGATGAAGATGAGAACATATTAAAAACAGGCAGAAAGCAACAGGTGGCTGCACTTTACAATAAACTCTTTAAATATTTAGCAAAATAAAGAGACGCAGCATCTTTTCTGATGACTGAAAGAACCCTGGAGAACCCACTGCACTTACCTTCATGCAGACAGTGAGGAGAACCAGCCCGCACGACCACAAACAGCTCCCGGTCATCTCGGACCCAAACGGACTCAGACGCCTGATCTCCGTTGTCCCTGTCCGGTGTGCGTCACAGAGAGGGTCCGCGCTCCTTCGGTCTCCAGCTCCGGTTTCCAAAAGGTACAAGTCAGCCCCGGGAGGACGGAGACGACATGACACTTCCAGATATTTTGTTCTCCCAGCAAACACGTTGCTGCTAAATTTATGTTTGCATACCAGGCGTGCGTCAGGAAACGGACTCACCCTCCGGTTCTTCTTAAAGGAACAGGCTCCGTTACGCGCTGCTGATCCAGATGCTTCTCCGGGTTCATGTGTTGTTACTGTTCAGTCATACAAGCATCAACACTAAGAGAAGGTTCCCACTTGAAGCACTGACTTACATCTCAGCTAAAAATCCCAAGCAAGTCACAAGAGAGCGTGCAGCCTGATTATTTTACCAAAAATAATGACATTAGCGTTTTTATAAAGCCTTACAAAAATTAAAGAAATCAAGTCCGTGCTCTGGAATGTCATTTCTATCAGCAGTTCCTTTGAAATCTTAACCTAATTATCCCAATTTGGCAGGTACAGTACTTAGCAAACGTTTTACTAACTTTAATTACTTTGCTTCCAAAGAGTCAGACTTTCTCTAAAATTGGCTGAAATCAACACCACTCCCATAAGTCTGTCAAATTATGTTATCTTTATTATTTTATATAGATTTAACCAAATAAATCTAAACAAAAAGTGTATTTTAGACACGTTGGCTGCTAACGTCAAAGTTACAAGCTAGCAAGTTAGTTACTAGCTAAAGCTCAGCTAGTCAAAAGTAAAAAGGAAGTTGTGTATCTGACACAAAATGAAAAACAAAATAAAAAGTAGATTAAAATGCTTCTATGTGATATAAAGAACATATTTTTTTAATGTATTATTAATATAGTTATATTTTTTATAACACAGAAGTTGAAAAGGTCAATCAAAACCCACCTGTCATGTTGTGATGTCATCGGGTCAACTGGTCTTAGCTTCGCCAGTGTTAGTATGTGTGTAAATAAATATGGAAAGTAACCAAGACAGAGATTTTATCCTCTCATCATGGTCCCGCCTCTGTGGTTGATTAAAATACATCTCTGTAGTTCTCATACAGCCATCTCCTACTGTGTCGTCTGTGCTTCACTGTGGTTCAACAATCATCTTCAAAGTGTGCAGGAGTATTTAAAGTCTAATATTCAGCTTTAATTATCAATATAAGCACTTGTCAATGTGGGTTATTGTTAATAAGCTACATATAGCAAATGACACAAGCTTCAATTTTGGACAAAAAAACAAACAAAAAGAGGATGTTTGCACTGTTCATCGGATGACATAACATGCTACTTTGGGAAAAATGGCTACATGACCCATTCAGCTGGGAACGGTAAATTTGAAACACGCTTAATTGTGAAATATCCCAATCCTTTGTTGAAATGAGTGATTACGGATTCCCATAGCATAAAACATAAATATATTTAGTTTTAATATAATATATTTTGTCATGTTACCTCTCTGAAACACAGCAGAGTCACACCGGAGCTAATCTAAACGTAGCTAACCCCCTCCAGGTCCTAAGTTATGCCTACTTTCCAGCATTTTTTGAAACAGCAGCTGTAGGCAGGAAGATAATTTAGAGGGGGGTGAGTTGCACTCTATATTATTACATGAAAATTTGCCTCCCTGGAAGCAAGAATGAAATAAATATTAAATGGTCTACATATCAATATTTGAAGTAAAAAAAGTTGTGGTCTAGCACACCCCAATAAGAACATTAACATCATGATTAATACAAAGTAATAAAGTGACCAATACTTCTCAGAGAGTTTCACAGGTTTCGCTTTTTAATTTTTAAAACAATACAAGGAACACGCACATATGCCGATTCAAAGGTTTGAGCTGGAAACCAGCGGAACACTTTCAGAGCTTTAAATTGGGTTTGAAGCATCAGTCTTTTAACTTGAACATACAAACGCTGCCAACCCTGTGCCATTTAAGGTCAAGAAGAGTATTATCTTAATCTGCTCCTGAGCTGAGATCAACCAAAAGGAATGAGAGATTCCTATTCTTGGCCTTTGCTGGCGTATCGCTGAAATCCAATTTAATATGCTTCATTATTTTTCTCTCCGTATCTGTTAAATGTTACTTCAGATTAGACCTAATTAGATTTGTTTTACATTTTGACACTTTTAAATTAAGAAGCTTCCAGTAGCTCAAAAAGGACCTTTTAGATGGACTTTTGCTTTTTAAGTGATAATTAAGGCCGGTTTCTCAGTCATCTGCAAAACTGAAAAACATACTCTTTGAAGCTCCGCCCACACTGGTAGTGCGTGAGGACTGGTTTGTCAGTATTGAAGCTGTCCAGGTCCACTGTAATAACAATGGATGGAGAAACTGCTGTCTGTACTCAGCCGAGCTGAAAGAAGCGAGGAGAAATACCCACTGACAGCCAGGAAAAGGTATGTACGGTATGAGCTACCTGACACACACGCTTGAAAACACAGAAAACAAGAATGTAAACATTTGTATCCCTAAGACGTAGGGGAAACTCTTGATTTCAAGACTTTGGGTCAAACAATCAACAGCTCCATAAATGTCACAACCTGCCTCATGTCCATCATCATCAGAAGTCTTTAAGGAGACTCTAAAAGCCTCCTGTTGAACTTTAACCCCCTCAAGCACCCTGACAGCAAAAACCGACACCCCTCGAAGTCGGAGTGTGCAGTGTGTAATCCTTCCAGACATGAATAGTTTACATTCAGTGAGACTGGCAGAGCGTGGCTAAGCTACGTCCTCGTGTTACAAATGATACTGATAAGACACTAGCGCCAAGCTCCCACCTGCTGAGTTACAAGAAACCACTGCCCCCCCCACTGTTAAAATGTGTTTGGGGGTATTTTATGAGCTTAAATAGTATCTGTCAAGCCTTTACTCTACAGCTCTTAGAGAATATTTGTGTTTGAGAGAACAAATAAGAGGTTGAGGCCTTGTCTAATGACAGTCTTTAAGCAGAGATCCTTGGTCCCGCCCGCCCGCCTCGATGGGACGAACCCTCTTTCACACTCTCTTTACCTATTAGAAGCAGCGCTGTTTCAAAATGGACATCCCTCATCTGAATCTCTGTTACTGGATTTTCTACAGTTTCAAAATAATCACACACACAAAAGTAATCATTCAAAACCTGCACGTGGACTTCCTCGGACAGGTTCTACGCACTTATTTGTGTGGTAAGCTAACGGTGTTTTATTCTCGTTTGGGAGGTTTTACATCTACAATTCTTTCAAAAATGTGTTTATTTGTTGTTTTTATGTATTTATTACTGTCAGTTTCAATAGTTTACATGAGCGATCCAGATGTAGGTAGATGAAGAATCCCGCTGACGCGTTCATCGCAACAGGAAAGTCAACCGGATTGTTCCTACTCTGCGGTTCATATGCATGAACATGTGAGCATGTATGTGTTCACAAGTGTATAAAAAACAGGGTATATACCGTACATGTGTTGGTTTCCTGGTCAAACAGAGTCAGCGGGTCAGCGTTCCATGTATGAGTAAGCTAGTTGTCTCCTTTAAGCTAACACCAGTCATCAGTAATACTGGACCTCAAAGAGCTGCTTGTTTTCCAAAACAGAGCAGGAATTTGTCAGATAGGATACGAGGGAGAGAATTTACCCTTCATGGAACACGAGTTAACTTGTTTGTTTTTTGCTAGCAAACAGATTCCAGAAGATGTTCTCAGTTGTCCTAGCTTCATGGAGCTCCAGATCCCCTCCACGCGTTTCCAGCACCACTTGCTTTCCTTTCTGTCCTGATTGCCTTCATGGCTCTGTGGAATTTGGCCCGCTGTGTGTTTGTGTGTTTTATCCGTGCGTCTGCTCACGCTTGACACTCAAGGGAAAACTAAAGCTTTTGCTATAGCCGGGCTTCCGTGGCACAGGATGCCAAGCTAACTAAGGGTACGGGAACTCTCACAGATCCGTTTCAGCTGAGGGCATCACCGTCAGTCGGGTTTGTCAGATCCAATCCGTGCTGACTGAGGGCATCGTGCCACAAAGCATCACACGGCTGCCAAAGATTAGTCAGCTCGTCAGTGATCTCTGTTTCCTTAGAGAAGTATAGGGTTCCACACAAATCCTGGCTCATGGCTAGAATCAATACACTGCTGGATGAATATTCAAGCATTTGTGATTAAAATTTTGGACCAGATTAAATCTCCATAATAGACAGAATATCTGGCATCTTATGAGATGTAATCTCACCAGTAAATTAAAAATGCAGCTGTGATAAAGTCAAAACAAGAGAGTTCGTTTTTACATGTTTCTGTTACATAATATGTAAAATACCATCTGGTTTTAGCTGCACTAAATAAATATGTACAACAAAAGTCTCGAGCCAGAACTCCAGACTTGGTGCTCAGTAGCTCTTCATGTCGACTACAGGGTCAACTATAGTTCTTCTTTTGACTTCAGCTGCTGCAGTTTCAGTCCAGAACCGAACCCTTTGACCAGGAATCATTTTCTGTTTAAGTGACTGAAAAAGAATCTGAAATCTTGATATACGGTAGATGATCAGATGATTCATCAAAGATTCAATGATTTGTGAATATAGGTGGCTTTTAGATCTGACTCTTATTCTTTCATTGCTGATCAAAGAACAAACTGCATAATATAATGTCATGTTCAAGTACAAGAACTGGCCAGGAAATTAGTGAAAAACAGACAAAGTCCAACAAAGAAAGATTGTAAAAGATCTTCAGAAAAGCAACAGAACAATTGGTCGAGAAGATGTCTTTAAAAGATTATGAAGCTATAAAGATGGATGGATGGATGGATGGATGGATGGATGGATGGATGGATGGATGGATGGATGGATGGATGGATGGATGGATGGATGGATGGATGGATGGAAGGAAGGTCGGACCGACGGATGGAGGAATAGATGGATGGATGGATGGATGGATGGATGGATGGATGGATGGATGGATGGATGGATGGATGGATGGATGGATGGATGGATGGACGGACGGACGGACGGACGGACCTAGAAATTGCCACAAAACTAAAATTTCAAGTGCAAAATCAACATTTTCTGTGAAATTATTGCAGCGTTTCCACATTTTGAGTAACAGTTCGTGGGATTGGTTAACTAATCGATCCAGTACAAGTACATCAGAATGGTATCATCCCTAATACTCGATACCAGTATCGGTATCGGTTCTTCCCTAACACAGACGTCACTATTCATTCTTCGTGATTCCTACGGAAAATTTGGCCTTTTTCCTCACAATTTCTTTTTCTCTAACTAGTCATTTGAGTGATGGTAAGGTTTGCGAGTTCATGTTAGCTAATTTTTCTGACTCATCTCTTAAATTCCAATTAAAAAAAACCTGATCTGGATGAAAACAAGCGCTGGAGCGTTGCAGACCTCGACCCCAGCCTGAACAAAGTGGTTGTTGTGGTGCGGATCTCCGGTGAACTGTAGAGACCACCTGAGCAGTCTTATGTTAATATTACAGTAAGTGCCTGAAAAAAGAAAGGAAAGTGGGCCGTCCATCAGCTGCCACTCGGTTCTCCTTACTCCCTCTCTCACGTCCCAGTCCTGTCTCTCTGCTTTCTTCACATGTCTGCGCCCCCAGATGCTGTTTTAGAGGCCAGCTGACTGAGAAACTCCAAAGCAAAAGACCGGAGAGAGGAAGCCGAAAAAGAAGCAAGGCTCTTTTCCCACGTTGTTCTTGGCTGCCGTCTGCCCCCGAAGACTTAAACCAACACTTTCAAAACAAAGAGATTGTCTGTGTAGGTGCCCAAATGGCCGACCCACGCATGTACGCACACTTGCACAAAGACAGAGACACACTCACACGCTGAGACATGAAAAACTTTGTTCTGATTCTTGCTAGGAGCCCATTTAAGCAGCTGTTTTCTGCAGCTCGAACTTTTAGATGATTTTATAATCACCGGGATTCTCTGCACTTGACAACCAGAGTGTGTAGCTGTGAATCGCTGCTTCTCTGCCAGCACAAACAGCCGGCCCGCTAATCCCAACACCGCTCTGTGAAAATGTCCCCGTGATGGTCCGGAGCGACTGTGTTGGATCCACAGTGGAATCTTTGTCCGAGGGGATCAATCAGATCCGTCCCTCGTTGGGTTTTTTTGAGAATATTGTTACTGAAGGTGGAAGTCATGTGACCTTTTCTCACATTTTTATCTGTGTAGACTTTTTATCCGGATTCTCCACAGTGGGGCATGTAGAGGGTTGACTTGAGGAAACGAGCCGGACTCATTATTTGAGGATTACATCTGACAGGTGCTCAGGACTCCGTTTAATGAGACTCTTATCTACAAACGGCTGCTTGCTGGCCTGTTAAACACACGCGGTCTGTACAGATTGGGAGATTAATAAAGACTGAGGTGATAGTTATTTTAAGACGGCGAGTACTGTCTTGTTAAGTGTTCAGTCATTCCTGCATGAACAACCTCTGCAGCTCCGGGTCGAGACGGAGGCTGGGAAGAATGACAAAAGGTTACGTAACTGTTACGGTCAGAGATGTTGAAATGCTGTTTGAAATCCACTCTAGAACAAAATCTACAGCCAATAACATGATAAAATGTTCAAAAATTATCAAAAGAGAATCATGGGATGTTTCGGGGTTAAAGGTACGGTTACTAAGTTGCAGAATTCTGTGCAAAAGTCTTGAGTTATTTATTATTTCTTAATGTTTCAGTCAGACTTTCAAGGTTTTTTTTAATATTTGTATATATTATGTCCAGTTTTTCTTATTGATTGAAATTACACACTCTGTAATTACTCTGCTTCAAAGCCAAATCTGTGCCTCAGAGCAGGAGCAGCCTGTTCTCTGGTCTGACCTCTGACCTCCGGCAGCATCTCTGATTGTGTGAGATCTGAAGGTGTGACACTTTCCCAGTGGCCCCCCCCAGGGGGCCTTCAGGTATCTGTTACCCAGCTAGTTGGCACGCTGCCCACCTGTCTGAGGGACCACAATAGATGGAGCCATCTTCAGTCAACGTCACCATTCCCTCAGTGGGAAAGTGGGCGGAGCTTTGTTCCCCAAGTTTGACTTTCTGCTAATTACAGGTTCTGTTCTTTGCGTGTAGAAACATATTGAGATTGTGTTTTATGTTTTGGCGCCATCTAATGGATCATATTGGTATTACTTTTATTTAAGAATAATAACATACATGGCTCAGTTAATAAGAAACCCACTAACTTTTAATTTTATTCCTGCAAAATCAAGATAAAACTGAACCAGCTGTCTCTCTTTTCCCTCCCCTGCCGTCACACTTCATATATATTTTTTCTTCTTCTCAGTGCAGCAGCTGTTTTACTTTTGGCAGGGTAGAGCATTACATGTGGTGCTTTTATTGTGAAATAACTGAAATACAATCACAACAGAAACTCCCCCATAAAGAGTGAACTTTTCCCCTCTTGTGCTGGACGCTGAGACTGTCTGGTGATCTTCAGGAGTCAAGTGAGGACAGCGACCCGGAGTTCCCCGGATCCGGTCACTGGGAGTTGTATTTACTCAAAGTGGGAAATCAGAGGACTGAACCTGTAATCTCAATTAAATAATTGCAAAAACAATGAGCAGATTCATATTTTAACAATTAAAATTTGATGCTATTCAAATCAGCACCCATGTGATCCTCTAAGTAAAATCTCATCACTCAGAAAATAAAAGAGTTACATTAAAAGCAGAAAAGAGCAGAAATCCCTTTTTATGGAGCTGTTCATCAATGCAACAGTAACAGTGAAAGTCTGAAGCAAAGAACTGCTCAGAGAAACTGCAACAGACCTAAAATTCTTGCAAAAGACTGTGAGATTGTTGCTGGAAGCCAATCTCATTTTACATGTTCATAATAAAATAAGATTTAAAGTAAAACAGTAAACAAGTGGAGTGACCTGAAGATTCCTGCTGCAGTGAGCAAAAAGTAATTTAAGTTTAAAAAAAAAAGATTTTTCAAACTGAAATTCTTTGCAGCAATGTGGGAAACAGGAATTTAGTTAAATAAGAAAATATTTTCAGCAAATTGTAGAAATTTAAATAAGCTGGCGGTAAAATAAATATGATTTCAGATCCCGAACACGAGGCTGTGACCCTCACGGTTTCCCCGGAAAACAGAAAATCTATGGGTTAGATAGATTCAAGAATCTAAAGACAATCTTTTTTTAACTGAGCACCAGAAATTCCTCCAAGAACACGGCCGTCAATTAAAATTTTACTCCTGACTCATTGATTTCTATTTGATTTCATTTTAAATTGAAATAAATAGTCACCATGCCACAAATATCAGAAATGGGTAGATTTCCACTTTTATTCATCAGACTTTTCCCAAAAAATAATCCCACAATGCAGAATTCCTCCTTCCAGTCTGCTTATTTCTGAGTTCCTAAGAGTTCTACCTCTTTACAGGATTAGTACTTTTCTCAAAAACAATGTGTCGAAATCCTACATGTATTTCTAAGACAGGAAGATTTGACTATTACAGGTGGTAAGTGCCAATTTTGTTATTCTATTATATAATAAAAAAACTGTTGAATTATAAAAAACAAATTTCTGTCTTTAACTTTGTGCATCAGGATTTAAGAGGCTCATTTAGTTTTTTACACCAGTTCAGAGACTCGTTACCGCCTGGTTTTTGTGTAAACTGTTGATCTAATGAACATCAGACCTCTGACATACTGGATTTCATCATCCAGATGAGTCACGATCCCTGATGGAGCAGCTGCTCTTTGATCCACATGAAGGCCGATCAGCACCATAAACAGAACATGACGTGAACAAGAAATCACGAGCAGATCAACGTTCGCCGCAACGTGGAGTCTGAGAGGGCGTGAACGCAACACTGCAACGTGTTCTAAGTTAAATGTTAATCATCTCTTTATATTATGGCTCATGGTTGCATCAGAACCAAGCCAGGACCTGGTTCGGACAGGGTGGATTTCATTTCCTGAGAGGCTAAAAAAAGTGTGTGTGTCAGCTGGAGGAGCTAAACTAAACCCGTGTTTCCTCATCTGGCATCCGAATGTGAAGTGTTTAACACTTAATTCACATTTTCAGTAACACAAATATAGAAAGAAGTACTATCATAAGAAAAATACTACGAAGATCTGAAATCATCCTACTAGAACCATGAAAACAATAAGAAAAAATAAGTTAAATCTCATGAAATCTGTTTATTTTTACGTCCCTGTTGTCACTAGATGTTTGAATGACCTCAGTTTGGAAAAACAGAGATCAGTTCTGAGCAGACTGATGACCTAACAGGTTAATCCACCATTTTATAACCCTTTGTCACTATTCATTTCACATTACTCACGTATTTACAAAAAATTCTACAACTGTCCATCCTAAAGAGTGACAGCGGCAACAGCTAGTGCTATTGGTTCAGTCCAGGGAACTTCCATAGTTTTTTGGAGGACTAGATTTGTCTTCAGCTTTAATCGTTAGCTCTTTTATTCTGAAAGGACTGATCTTTATTTCTCCAAACTGGGGTCATTTAACAAGCCAATTAAAACAGGTGCGATATTAACTGTTCATAATGTTTCATTAGAATCCCCCTTCAAATGATCTGGACCGTCACTTTGACATGTTTTATCCAAAGTGACTTTGAGCAGACCATTGAGATAAAAAAGGGTGTAACTTTTATACAACTACAATTCCAAAAAAAGTTGTGTAAAATGTAGATAAAAAATAAAATGCATGGGTTTGCTAAGTTTTTGAACCTGTATTTTATTCCCCCCAAAAAAAACAAGATATTGGTTTTTAAAGCTGAGAAATCTAAAGACCTACTCCATTGAAAATCTTGTTTTTCGTGTTGTTAACGTGTTGTTGTGGCATTTTTGTGACAATGGAGGACGTATCTTGAGAAAATTAAGACCAAAATTGCTCTTTTGGGTATTTCTATTTTTAAATCGCTGTGACTCATTAGTGATTCAAAAAATGCTGTTTAAAAAATAAGTTTTTGTGACGTACAAAATGAATTGGGTGGGCTTAGAATGCTAGCATAAACATAGATCTCTTAGCAATGGGGGAAAGGGGCAGGCTTATCCTCCATAACAACGGTTCCGCCCACACAATTGCTCATGAGCTACTGCCAGTACAGAGAAACTATTTCATAGAAAACAGCCCAGGTTTTGTGATTTTGGGTAAAATGCCATAGTCATAATTCAATGACTACTGAGAACGTTTTAAAATAGCTCAAAATATGATCGGAGAGGGACTTTAAATTACTGACTTATTGACTTGCAACATGCCCTAAAAAGTTGGAACAGACACAACAAAAGTCTTGAAAATAATTCACACAATTCACAAACAACTGGAGGATTATTTGAGAACTGCTCAGTCACATGACTGAATCTAAAAAGGAGCATTTTACACTGCGTCCTCATTTTGATTTGACAACGTGAACAGCTGTGTACTGATTGTCTACAGGACGCTGCTGGCCCTCAGGCAGTGTCTCAGAAATCAGAAGATACTTTATTGATGATAAGACAATATAAATTACACTCACAGTGAGATTGTGACTCACTTTTATTTGTTCCACTCTGCCCCGGATTACATAGTCACATGGGTAAAATGTCATTCCTGATTAACGTTGTGTCCCTTTTAGATATTTCCAAAATAATGAACTTACCGGTAAATGCATAATTTAAGCTACTTAAATGTGTTTTGTGACAAGTAATATTGCTTTAATAATGATCCACAGTCTGATAATAACTGTTTAAATGAAACTATTCCAGTTATTTTAGGCAGTCATGAGTTTTCTAACCAGATGATAAACCGTTACTAAATCTGATCATAAAGAAAATTGTGTATTTAACAACCTAAAATCCACAAAAATCCTTAAGGAGGTAAACAATCAGGACTGCAGTGGTTGGACTTTAAAATATTAAACTTTTAGACAGTAAAACACAGTTTTTAAGACTGAAATGTGTATTTACAGTTTGAAGTTTATTACAGCGTAATGCCATGTTGGTTAGTGCTTCATGCTAACGGTTTTCAGAAACAAATTTCATCTTTGTGCTTCCTGAGATGAAACTTTTGGGATTAAGAGTTCTCACATAATGTCCGTCTGATGGCGTTTTTAATAGGGCTTTACTTTCTAATAGTTTTACAGCTTGATTTCATTAGCAGCAGAGACGCATTTAGAGTCTTTACTGATGTAACGGCATTTCAGATAAACCGGTCTTTGTTACAGATAAAATAGTCCCTTAGAATCCGTACACGGTAAATGTGTTACAGTTGAAACTGTTCTCGTTTTAGCTTTAGTTAGAAGATAATTTTTAAAACTGATTATTAAAAGCACGTTCCGGCTAAAAGGAGTTGCTCAAACTGCCGAACACGTGGTTTTCTGATTGTTCTTGTCTTGTGGTGTTCAAGGTTTATTTTGTTGTTTTTATTTATCGCTATAACAAAATATTTTCCTGAAAGGGATTAGAAAGAGGCCTGTGCATGGTGCAATTCGGCTACTTCAGCAGTTAAAGGGTTACGATTCAGATTATGGAGCAGATTTTAAGTATTTAGCAGTTTGTTTTTTTTTTAAATAGACTTTGTTTGGCAGAGGTAATGATGTCACATACTTTTAAAGGAAATAAGGATAATGTGATTGTTTTTGTTAATGAGAGAATGTCAGGATGTGAATCAGAGTGAGGACAGAGACACGAACAATAAAACAATAAACAGAATACTGAGTTTATAAGTTTATAGCTAAAATAATAGATATAATAATAAATAGATATTAATTGCTCATTTCCAATTGTACTTAATAAAACTGGCCAAATTCAACAGAACAGTTGACCCCAGTCTCTGTCTGGAGACTTGGAAATAAATATTTTATAAAAGTAAAGAACACTTTGTCTCACTGTACTTTTACTACACTAAATAAAGAACTCCGTTTAAAATGGGGAGAAAGGTTAGTACTAAACAGAAAATATGTCAGAGACATGAAATCAGACTGAGGAATTCCCCGTTTAAACTTTTACCTTTGGCCTAGAACCATTACTGTCACTCGCGTGACATCATCGCGCAACTTCTCGCGAGATTTAAAGTAAATAAATACTGCAGCCGTCGGATGATCGGGAGCAACAGTTCATCGACAAGAGTAAGAGTTAGTCTCAGTCGGTAAGTCTGAACTATTATTATCTCAAACTGTTGAATCCATCGTGTTTATAACAGTTTTAGTCATTATTTATTACTACGTATTTACGTGACAGCCGGGATGCTTTTTTCGGCACAACACCGGGATACTTCTCAGCTCAAAATTTAATTGAATTTCTTCGAAACAAAATCGATTTCGTGTCTGAACAGATATGCTTTTATCTACACACTCAGGTTTTTGTAAGCAGAAATGGCAGCAGTTGAAGTTATGTCAAATCAGGTGAGTTCTGGAAATACTTTGAACTGTATTTAGAATCATTATTGGGGCTGATCTTGTGAAATTATCCTTTGGCTTTATCGTCATTACATCTGTGGTGAAAAACGTCATTAATCCGTATGTGATACCTAATAGTTCATTAATGTGGTGTGTTTGTTCTCTCAGAGTGTGGTGGAGAGGGTAACCAGCCTTCCTCTGGTCAGTTCCACCTACAGCATGGTGTTCAGTGTGTATTCCAACACCAAGGACAACCACCCTTACATTAAGAGTGTGTGTGAAGCTGCAGAGCAAGGGGTTCGAACCATCACCTCCGTGGCCCTCACCACTGCCTCCCCCATCATCGGCAGGCTGGAACCTCAGAGTAAGAACCCTGAACTTCATCTATACTTTAATCTGCAGATGATCTTTGTTTAAGATAAAGTTTACAGGATGTTGGAATAAAATCCACACCTGCTGAATCATACAGTGTAATTACATGCCGACCAGCTGACTCAGTGAACGCATGAAACAGGAAGTTTGAGTCAGATCTAGTTCTCTTGATCTTTCACCCAGTTATTATCATCATCTACAAAAAATGTATTTCTTTTGTTCCTGTAGTTGCTATTGCCAATGACCTGGCCTGTAAAGGTTTGGACAAGATTGAGAAAAAGTTACCGATTCTCCATCAGCCTTCTGAGCATGTACGGCACCAAGGCGCATTTCACAATTATATAAACACATCTCGACCCATGTCCCGTCTTTCATAACCTTCTAAACACCACCCTCCCTCTGCAGATCGTTTCAAGTGCCAAAGGTGTCGTAACCAGCGCTAAAGATGTTGTGACGGGGAAAGTGTCTGGAGCCAAGGGCAGCATGTCTGACACTCTGAGCAGCGTGGTGGAGAAGACCCGGGGCGCGGTCAGCGGCAGTGTGAACACTGTGTTGGAGAGCAGAGTGCTTCAGCTGGTCAGCAGCGGCGTGGACACAGCGCTCAGCACATCTGAGAACCTGGTGGAGCAGTACCTGCCTGTGACGGAGGCTGAGCTGGGTGAGTCGGGACGGAAGATCTGAGATTAATATACATCTAAAAATGCACCAGAGCTTAAACAAACTGCACAAAGAGGCGCTTATTAACAGCTGAGGTTTGTTATGGATGTAGCTTCTTAGAAAAGTGAAGACTTAACAGATTACAGATTTTTAGAATCTGGGTGAGCATTAGCAGTCACACAGAGCTGTTGTTCAGACTGAACTGCACACAAGCTTGTAACAAGCTGGGTTTAAATCATTTATCCCCAATAACCAAATTTTTAAAACATTCAAAAGTGTTTTCCCAAGAAAACATCACTTTCAAGGAAAACATCAAATCAGCCCTTCACATTAAAAGCATGTAGAATTACCCTGATTTGAAGCGCCTGTGTGTCCCCTTCAGTCTCAGTTGTTAAGAAGCTTTTTTTTTCTCTCTGTGACAGAGCTGGAGGCCAAAGCTGGGAAAGATTTCAACAAGGAGCCGAGCTACTACGTCCGCCTGGGCTGCCTCTCAACCAAACTCAGAAAGAGAGCGTACACCAGAGCTGTGGCGAGAATACAAGACGGCAAGCAGCGCAGCATGGGCTTCATCTCTGAGCTCAACTCCACCGTCGATGTGGTGCGTCTCAGAAACACGTGACATACAAAGATCACTTGTCAAATAGATTAAAAAGGTAAAAACCAAAATGTTTTCTCCAGATTGAATATGGCAGGAAGAACATGAAGAGCACAAACCAGATGGTGAACAACAAGCTGAATTCCTTGGTGTCGTGGAAGTCCAGCAGTTCGACCCAGCAGAACGGTCACCCAGCAGAGGTAAACCTTATAAACACCTTCAGACATGCGTCCATCAACATGTAATAACCAGACACAGGGACACGAGGTTAATTATTTAGTGCCCCCCAGTGGTGGACTGCAGTATTCGGTTTGAGTCCCACCCTGCCAGATGTTACATTCAGAGTTTAAGTTCTTTCTTTTTCCATTCAGGTAATTGAGTCTCGTACCTTGGCCCTGGCACGTTCCCTCACCCAGCAGCTTCAGACCACCTGCCTGGTCCTGGTCTCGGGTCTACAGGGACTCCCCAACCACATCCAGCAGGAGGCGCTGTCCCTCAGCCACGCGGCAGCTCAGGTGTACACCAGTTTCAGCAAAGCCAAGGTCCTAGGTGACCTGCCAGACAACGTGTTATCCAGCAGCAGAGTCCAGCTGGGCAGGATCAAAGACTCCCTGGACCACGTCATGGATTACCTGGTCAACAACACGCCGCTCAACTGGCTGGTGGGTCCCTTTTACCCTCGTATGGCTCCTCATGGGGATTCCAGCTCACAGCAGCCACCATCATCGAGCTCTGCGTCCATGCAGCCAGGCATGAAAGAGCCGATGGAGGTTGAGATGGAGTCACTTAATTTCCAGAAACCTTCAGAATCAGATCTGGAGCTGAAGCATTAGGGTCCCACCAGCAGGTTCAACTGAATGCAGTCAGTACAGCTTTTATCCCTCATGCTCCTGTTATGATCAAACACACCCATCAGCTAATATAATCTTATTTCTTTATAAAGTTTACCAGAAACAGGAACTTAATGACTGTCAAAATAAAATCCCTTTAAGGATCTTTACATCATGAATAAGTAAAAATTTAAACTTTAATTTTTGTCCCAGAACTAAATTGATGTTTTAAAACAGTTGTCACTGTGTTTCAATAAACTTTATTTCTAAAATACAAAATCATGACTACAATTGTTTATACTGCAACTACAAGTGATAATCCAACTCTTGTTTAATTACTTTAATATTCAAAAAGCTTCTTAATGTGTTAAACATCCTGAATATGTGGATATCTGGACATCTTTACTCATCGCTGGCACCGACTCCGCTCTGACATATAATCCAGGAGTCTCTGAAAATCAAAGTTAAAACACATTCTTTAAACGGTTTCTCACACAGATGATTTGGCAAAATAAAGATGATGTCTTACCGAAAGTTTCTGTATCTGACACCAAGCCACATCATCAAGCAAGTCAAAGTTAATGTTGTCCTTGGTCTCTTCAGAAAAATTAACAACCTAAGAAAAAAACAACACTTTTAAAAAAAAATAAATGTAACACTATTTAATACTTTTATTTTGAAAGCCACCAACATCCAGCCTGGACTCAGGTGCAACAGGATTATAAACTAAGCCTTGTTTACTGATGGGTTGTACCTGTCCCATTGCTGTTGTCACGGTGATGTGAGCAGCGGATCCTGTCGTCGAACAGTGCAGATCACCAGCAGACATGACGGATCTGCGACAACACCAGACTCGTTTAAACCCGTGCTGACTCGTCCATCAGCTGTTCAAACTGTTTACACACCTGAACTTTGGTGTTTTCTGGTTTGGTGCCGTCTGCTCTGGGGTTTTTCGGCTCGTCAAACGACTCCGAGTTCTTTTGATCGTCCCTGTTGTAGCCCTGCAGAATAAAAATCAACAAGTTGTGAGTGAAGATCTTCATCCTCTTCCTCATACAACTTCTTCTTAAAACTGATCTTACATCAGATTTCCAGCGCTGTTACTTCCAATTAATGCTCGAGTCCCTTTAGTTCCTTTTCCTCCCTGAAACACAAACTTTTCAGACCAGAATTCCACTCTGAATCTTGCATTTGTGAAATTTGTTGAAGGTCAAAGATCCAGTTTTCTGTTGCCGCCATCATCATCACCTATCTTACCTTGAGAGTTTTAGAAGACGACCTCTGGGCTGCGACAGGTGGAGAATCAGTGGATTTTACTTGAAAATAAAACATGCAATGATTGAAAAGAGCTTCATTTAGCCTTTTATTTTGTAGTTTAGGATGTTGTTCATGCTTAAGATGGATAATCACCTCTTTTACTGGGGATTCGTCTGAGAGGTTGGACCATCTCACGGGACTCCCTCTGTAAAAAATTCACTATTAACTTCATTTAAACTAAAAACCTCAAATTTGTCTTAAATAATTCAATTAAAATTCACCTTCATGGCTATAGAGATCTCACTGGCAGAAACCTCCTCCTCTGTTGCAGAAAAACAGTAAAAAATGTGCATGATTAATATTATTTTAATCCTTTAAACCCAGAGGTCTGGAAGCTGCAGGGCAACAAGTGACTTCACTTAAAAACCCCAACACATTCCAAGTTTTATCAATTTTACTCAGTTTAAATCCATTTTATTATGTCACACTAATACATTAAGATCTCAGGGCATTTTACAGAAACTTAACTTCATCAGGTCCAGATTCAAACAACTTAAAAACAATCAGATTCAGGTAAAAATTTCCAGATTTCAATCTTCATGGAAGAAACAAGGTTAGCAGCAGCAGTAACAAGCCTACAACAAGTGAGCCTTTAACAGCATAACTAAAGGGATGGATCAGGATAACATAAGCTAACACTAACTATAGGATCAATTAAAAAGAAAACACTTTCTAAATTACTTATGCAACTAAACAGGGCAGCTGCTCTTTAAATCAACTAAAAAATATCTGTTTCATAAAACTTGAGGCAAATCACGATAAGGTACAGAGTTGTTTATGCGTGTCGTCTGACCCCTAGTGGAGGATCTGAGTACTACAGGCGGCACCTTTCACTGAATTTAAGCAATGCAAGATGTTTGACTGTCAAAATCTTTGGTTACATGACCCTTGTTCACACACAAACCAAAATTATTTGCTACACTTAGTTACATTTGTAAGATCAAGGGGAAAAAAAAAAAAAGAAAATACAAATTACACTTTTGTTCATTTGTTTCCTTGTTTGTATCAACTACATAACTTTCATACATTTTCGGAATCTGAGAAGAATTCTAGACCATAAAAATGCCAGTTCAACTGTGAACAATGTGTAGGACCAATATCCAGCCTCTGACAGTGTTACAAAAAAACCAATTACATAATACAGTATGTGTTGGATCACATTTTATTTAGTCACAAAGGGTTTTCCAATGATCAATTATTACTTCCTAACAGTTATGGAATGATATTTAGGCCGATATGTCTAAAATTGTGGGAAAAAAAGTTCTCTATTTTCATTTAGTGATCAAATATGATGTCATTGCTCAAAATCTTGCAAAAAAGGAGTTTAAATTTCCTAGCCAGATGCTTTTTGAGGACAATAATACCAGATATTTTTCATGATGAGGAGTTAGAGCCCCCAAAATGGTATCAGCAGCTGTGAAAAATGGTTATCAAGAAGGAAAGAAAGGTGGATTGCTACTGAATTTATTGGTATTTATGTGAAAAACTTTATAACTTATAGTGCCTGAGGGCCTCGACGTCAAGAGGTCTCCATCAGCTGGAACATCCACAGAAAATAGGCTGAAAAATCCTCTAATCTCCCCTCATGTTAATTTATAATTATATTAACACCAAGATTCACCATTCGTTAGCTTCTCATTCTTCCATTAAACTGTTTCTACATTTTACTAATGCTCCAACTGAAATGTAGAAACAAAATATATCCCCAACCACGCGGCCCCCAAACTTAAATCTGTTCAGACCCCACTACAAACTCCATCCGGCCCTAGTTCGAGCCTAATCTACTATTTAAACTCGAAACAACTCTTTTTATCTTCATATTCAGGATTAAACATACAGACTTACCGCTGATCACGTCTCCTATGAGCGTGTCCCGCAGAGACTGAGGCATCTTCATCAGCTCCACCCTAAACACTTTGTCCACGGTGGACAGCAGGTTCTCCAATTTGGCCTCCAGGTCGTTTATGCGTTCTTGTGCTGTAGGTGAATGATTAAAAGTGAGAACTTTCCTGTGAGTATATTTAATTAAATTTCAGATATTTCACAGCATTACCTTCTTTTTCAAACTGCTGGATAAAAAGCGCGAATCTGCTCTGTCGCATCTCGCGACTCAGTCGATGTTTGTTCTCAACATTTCCCCCCAAATTTGTCCGTTTCGTCGGCATTATGTGTCTTAACTTGTTATTTAAATTTAAAAAGTTAAATTAAAAGTTCGGTCCATCAATATTAGCTCTTAACATGCATGAAAACAGAAAGCGCTCACCTGTGGCTCGAGCAGAGTTAATTAACAGATGTATGCGCTTTGAGTGAAGTGATGAGGCTCCAGCAGGGAACCGCTGTCTGGCGGAAGGATACAGTGAAACCAAGTGGTTTGTTTGTTTATTGTCATAAGTAACTGAGACATTGTCCCAAAATACAGCGAAATTATAATTCTCTGCATTTTTCATTAACTTGTGACATGGAATAAAATAAAGATTAAGTACATTAAAAGTGAATAAAAACCCAAAGCATCAAACTAGACCGCTGAGAGTCTAAATATAAGACATGTTCTCAAACAAAACGTTATTTTCATGTCCAAAGAAGTAACTGTTAAGTTTTTTATTGAGTACATGTTTGGTAGAAACTGAACACAAGATTATTTTTACACCTCATGATGTTCATGTTCAGTAAATATCTTGCTGAATTAACACATAAAATTCTCAGCTGGATGAAACTAATCATTTTTCAGTATGATCATAGTCACATTTTGGTGATTATTTATTGCTAGCAAGAAATAGTTCTTGTTTTTATGTACTTTGTTCAAAAACATCCAATTTGTTTTTTATAAGATAATTTGTTCAGCTCTATGGAAGCAGCAAGCAGACCCATATTATGATAGTAACACTACTGTGTATTATTATAAGAAGGCTGTTTTTATCATTAATTTTAACAGTTAAAAACACATTGTTGGAAATCTTTCTATGAAACCTACATTTTAGTTTTCTCTTTAAATGATCCTAGAAAAAAATAGGACGTATAGGACACGAGCCTCTCGGCTGAAACCAGACTGAGGAATCTTGTGGTCTTTGATAAAACTTTATCATCATTCAAGGCAGCTGGTTAAAAACTGGTTCTTTCAGCTGTGTAATATCACTAAGTTCAGACCCACTTTGTCTATAGATGAGCTGAAATGATTGTTCAAGTGTTTGAGTCCTCGCAGTTTGATTACTGCAACAGCCTGTTCACCTGACTCACCTCCAGTATGTCCAAAACACAGCTGCAAGGCTGTTGACCTGCACGTCCCACAATGCACCAGGTTTACAGACTCTTACTGTGAATCATGTCCAGTAATGATCGTTTGAGTCCTACTTGTGCTTCAGCTTGTACAAACCTGTTTTAAAACTGATCGCCCTCCATTTGGAACAAACTTCCTTTAAACCTGAGCTCTCAGTCGATACTTTTAAAAAACACCTAAAAACATATTTGTTTCAGCAAGTATTCTAGTCCAGTCAGACCCAGTATCTGTCTGTGGAAAGTGTTAAACAAATAAAGCTTACTTATTATCATTTGTCCTTTAAAAATCTGTAACAAAATCTGGATAGAAGTTGGTTTCAAGATCTGGAATAATTTGGTTCATTTCATATTTTCACTTTTGTTTGACGAAATAATTATAGAAACAAGAGCTAATAGATGATACTCTCATTTAAATTTAACTTTTTAATACAGAATACATAATTCTATAAGTTAAATTGACATTTGTAGTACTTAAATCCTCCACTAGAGGGCAGAAGATATGCAAATCATTCAATAAAGCAGGTTTCTTATGAAAGTACTTATACTGTTAAAGAAGTAGAATTCATATTTGGTGTAATTGTGATAAATACGGTTCCAAACACAAATATACAATAAACAGTTACATTTCTTCTCAATCAGATCACAAACTCAATTTATTGCAGCGCAGTTCAGGATAGACATTCATTTGCTTTCCACAGGATGGTAAGAGATCATTTATTCTACTATCTAAAAAAAAAAAGAAAGTCTTTTCTGTACAACCAGGAAAATCAAATGTACAAAGTCAGTACAGGATGGAATCCCTTAAGACAGATTTACAGGGAACAGAATGTTGTTAGATATAAAAATCCATAGTCTCCAAACATCTTCAATCCAAATGTCAATAATACAAAAATAAATAACTGAGTTTTTTTTTTTTCTTCTTATTGTGGACAAAAAAAACTGTTAATGTTAACTGAATGAAGTCTAATCTTATTCTCTGATCTTAATCTGAGCAGTGCAAGTGGATTATTTTACACTATTTAATCTGTACAAGTTCTTCTCTCCAGATCTTTAAAAAAAGAAGTTCTATCATTTCCCAAAAGTTCATCTGATTTACTGTTTCAGCATTTAGTGGAATGTCACGTTAACCTCTCTCTCTCTCTCTCCTCACAGTATCAGCAGAAAGCCCTTTGCTCTGTTAAGCTACAACTATAAAATATAATCCAGTCTGTTTGGAATAGTTCTACTATAAAACACTATTAAAGGTCGGACTGCAACGCGTCACCTTTTCTGACACTTGTTTTAATATTTGGGGATCAGTGGTGTGGCACTCCGTTACGCTCGATGTTTTCGAGTGACCGGCTGGTTTCACACGTCGCTGCAGGGATCGGTACTTCTGTAAGCGCTGCTTCGACTGCAGGGAATCTGGAATGTTAGTGACTCATGATTAGTGATTGTCCGTGACCTGGATCCTCCTCCGATTGCACAGACAGAAACATATTTACACTCATTAAGACTTGGACTGGTTTGACTCTGGTTTCAGATTCCACGCTCAAATGAAACATATATAGAAAACAACAGGAAGGAGAAAGTTTGAGTGGGATTTTTTCAGAAAGTGCACAAAGGAGAGAGAGAGAGAGAGAGAGAGAGAGCAGTCATTAATACATTCTGTTCAGTTTATACACCACGTATAAAGAAACTACTTCCAAACAGTGAACAAAGACTTTCCCATTGAAAAGCAGAAAAGCAGCAGCTTTGACGACTCCAGTACCACGTTCAGCAATCGGAGGATGTTTTTTTTAAATAAGTCCGTTCTTCCTGTGTTCCTCCCGTCGCTGTAAATAAACAGTTTTTCTGTTTAGATGAAAGGCGCTCCGAAACATTTAAGGCACCACTGGATACTGGGTGTGGGGGGGCGATCGATGGGCTGCAGAGACTTGAGCTGCTCTGAGCTCAGCTGGTCGTAAGCTTGGCGGTACTCCCTGTCGAAGGCCTCTGCAGACAGACAGGGTGAGTGTTAGTGTTAAACCAGAGTAGGAAAAGGTTTTCCTTCGTTTGCTCACCGATGTCGATGTTCTCCCGTCCCAACGCCACCAATGAGAGAAAGAGGATTTCTCTATAAACGCTCCTGAGGAGATACAAAACAAAGTCTTTCACTGACACTCGACACGTCAAATACCACAAGTTAAAGTCGGAGCCTCAGTGAGGAGAAAACGGGGCTGACCTCTGCCGTTTGACGCCGTCTGGGCGCCGTTTGATCTCCCGGATCAGCAGGTTGATCGGACCGTAGACGTCATTCGTCTGGATGTTACGGACGATGGTGTTCAGGAGGGTTCGGATCTCCTGGTGGTCTGTTGGAGCCAAAGTCCCTTTCTTTTCCACTAAAAACAAACACACATGCACTGTCACAACTTCTACTCGCGTATCAAACGACCTCTGACCTCTAATATTGACAACATTCATTGAACTTGTCCAAATCAGGACTTTTCATTCAGTTTCGTTGTTGACACGAATTAGCTGTTATAAGTTTGAATGACTTTAAGTTTCCAAAGTTTAAACAGTAAGATCTGTTGACTTTTGGCGCCCTCTAGTGGTAGATGAGATATTTGATGAGTTTCACTAACAGAACGTCCTCCAGAGGAGGTAGAGAGGTTCTCCAGGTTCCTGGTGCAGGTTGTTGTTGTCCCACAGCAGCTGCACGTACACGTGTTTACTATTCTGCGACAGAGATGTCAGGGGAAGCTGCAAACACAACATCATTATTATTTCATTATTAACACTGATCTGTGGTTCTATATAAGGTTTGAATTGGTTCTGTGTGACTCTGAAGAGAAGAAGAAAAGAATGTTGTTGAACCTGTACGCCGTTGTTGCAGTGTTCAGACGTCAGGATGAGACCAGGCAGGTGAGTGGGAAGGTCCAGGCGGCGGAAATACCAAACCAAGTTCCAGAAAATAATGGGATGCTGGCTGAGGAACTTGTGCGTGTAGATGACCTTGACAGACAGAATGGAGACTTTTAATAAGATTGTGTGAGTATGAGACACGTGATGTAGAGAGTGAGAGGTTAAACTATTCACCTGATCTCCCTCGTTCTCTAACAGGGTCTCCAGCTCTTTGCGTAGGACCAGGGGGCTCAGGTACGGAACGGACACGGGTTTGGGATTGGGACGTTTTTTGCCGATACCATCCTGATAAACACACACATTTCCATCAGTTGATTCCAAAACAGCGAAGGTAAAACACTAGATTTCAAGATTTGCTCCGTACAAACGGGAGCTGAGAACTGACCGACACCTCCTGCAGGCTGCAGGGCAGACTGGTGGTGGACACACCGTGTCCGGGTCTCTGGGAGTAGTCCAGGCTCTGCAGCGGACCTCCAACACTGTTGCTGCGTGTCAGCGAAGTCCCGCTGCATTTCAGCTGCTCCAGGAGACCCAGCGGGTCGGACTGAACCGGCTTTGGAATCAGACTAGAAACAGCAACATGGAGTCGGTTTGTTTCTGCGGACATATTTAAATCCTTTAGGTTGAACGTCGCTAATTTAGATTTTGTTTTACCACTTTTGAGTTCCAGGCTGACTGTCTGGAGTCTCCTTTGGCTCCTCCTCGGAGAAAGTGATGAGATCCGGGGTTTTAATCTCAGCGGAGCTGCTGGCTGTGGGATGAGTCCTGGAACTGTGGATACTGTCTGCTGAGGCGCTGGGATTCATGTAAAAACTGCAAGAGGAAAATAATCCCAATATTAATCATCACAACGTAACAACAGGAAACATTCTGATGTATTTGTCAGTCAAAGATTCATACTCAGGCATGGTGCGCAGGTCATGAAACTCAATGTGCAGTAAAGGCAGGAAGGCTGTGCTGCAGAACGGACAGTTGGTGTTGAGATTAGAGTCGTCTGCTGTCCATCCTGCCATGATCTCCTCGTCGTACACCAGAGCTTCACACGAGCGGCACTGGGAGCAGCTGGACATCAGCACCTGTTGGTGAGAAACAAGTCAGGAATCACTCCAGAGGATGAAAACAGGAAGATGAAGATGAATGTGTGTGTGTGACCGACCTCCAGCGCACAGTTCTGGTAGATGCTGGAGGAGGAAGCGTGATGGGAGGAGCTCTGCTCAGAGTCCAGACCCCTGCCGGCGCGTCCTGGAGTTGGATCTACAGACAAAGCAGATGTTTAGAGTGCAGCTGTTTGGCTGGAGTGGGCGTGTTTTCGTGGATCCTTACGTGTTTGTTGACTCCCTCGGCCGGTATCGCTGCTGCTGCTGCTGCCGCCCAGGCTGGTGCAGCTTTGGTTCAGACCGTTCGATACCAAACTTGGGATGGACCTCTTCTCAGGACTCCCATCCATGTCATGCGCTGACAGCATGTGTTCATCCAGGCGTGCTGGGAAACCTCCACCGCCCTGCGCTTGTTCTTCCTGTAGAGAAACGTGTTCAGACGAGACGGGATCATGGCGGCTGCAAGCGAAGCATCAAAAACACTCACCTCATCGTCTGAGTAGGAGTACGCTGACGCTACGGCTCCCCACACTTTACTGGCTACATTTGCTGCCTGCTTCATGCTTGATTTAAGCACACTGATTTTAGGACCTGACAGCAGGGTGTCCATTTTGATGCCTGAGATGGTGTTGATGACGGAGCCCAGCGACGCCCCCTGTGAGGACTTGACCAGCGCCGTCAGTGAGGAGGATCGAGGACCGGGGCTCGCTGCGGTGCTGCCAGGTGTTTTCGTTTTTACTGCGAAAGTCTTGGAGCGAACGAAGGTGCTGGGGCTGCGTTTGGGCGTGTCGCTTGGCGAGCTGGTGGGAGTTTTAACAGGAGGTACCGGCAGACTGGACCTTCGCTCCAGAGGTTTAGGGGGCTGAGGACCATCAGTGGAGTCTCCCTGAGACTGCTGGAGCTCCATGCTGGAGGACTTGGTCCCCATGGGGCTTCTGAGACTCATGTACATTTCGATCTCCTCGGCCAGGTTACGGGACACTACAGCAGGCACAGAGCGCGGCGGCTCCTGACTGCTAACAGAGGCAGATTCTTCATTCTCCGACACCAGGAGGGAGAGCGGGTCAGCACCCACCTCCACATCCGCCCTCTCTAAGGTCGCTCCTCTCCCTCCGGACTCTTCTTCATTTGTCTCGGTTTGCTTCCTCTCACGTTTCTCCTCCTTTACTGCATCTGTCTCCACCTCTTTCTCACATCTTTTACTTTCCTCCAACACTCCGCCACTTTCGTCCTCTAAAAGCTTCTTATGTGAAGAGCCTTTCTGTTCCTCGAGCTCTTCCTCCAGGTCTTCAAAAGGTGGTTTGGACACACTGATAGCTGGTGGAGTTTGAGCTCCGGAGAGAGCTGCAGCCAGGATACGAGCGTCTGCTCCCATCTGGCTGGCCATGTGGTCCACGCCCTTTTCCAGGAGCATTCCAGCTCGAGTTTCAGCACTGAAGCTGCAGCTGCGCTCGGAGAAGGATTTCTGCCTCTGATGCTGCTGAGTTTGGTTAGCGGCGTCTCCAGCTGCAGGCGAGGGAGACTCATCAGGCAGGGAGACGTTACTGGTTCTACTCTGCCTCCTGAACAGCTTCCCTGACGCTGCAGAAGACAAACAGAAAGTTCATCAAATAAACTCACGAGTTGCAGAAATGAAACCTACGAGTTTGTTTCTATGTTCCTACTTGTTTCCTTGCCGCCATCAAAGCTTCCTGTGGAGAGTTTAACAATACTGGGAACAGGTGAGGACACATCGACAGGACTGGGGGGCTCGGCTACTGCGACGGCGCTGTCGACTGAACCAGCAATGTCTCCAACTGGAGAGAAAAACAAACACGTGCATGAACGAACACGTGATGCAGCACAGACAACCTGAACACAACTAACAGCAGTTTTCTTACCGTTATGTTCCGTTTCTTCGTTGTTTCTCTGATCCGACGGATCAGTATCTGTATGCGACGCCTCGGGCGGCTCCTGGTGCAGCTCGTCCTTCGATCCGTATCCTTGATCCGACTGTCTGCCTGTGAACAAAGAGTTTTTCATTGTTTCAGATTTGTTGGGATGTTGCTGAGAGCTTCAGCTTTAAATCACTACCTGTGTTGCAGTGGCCATCTGCTGTGTCCTCGTTATGCTCCTCCCCGTTGACTTCACTCGAGCTGTGAGCACTTCCGTGACTCAAATTATCAGCAGCTGATTCCTTCACTGATGCATCTGAACGAGAACAGAGGAGGAGACATGAGAAGGTCTGAAACACCATGAAAGAAGACGTGTGGGAGCGGTTCTTACGAGTCCTACCTGTGGTCGCCATCCTCGATTCGTTCTTGGACAGCGTGTGGTTCTGAGTTTGTTTGAACTGGGCGACTCCGCGAACCACATTTCGCAACTTGGTCCACATAAAGAGGCCGCTTCGGTTCCGGCTCGGCCACGGACTCTCTAACACGGCCTGCGGAGGGCAGATGGACGCATGAGCACTTATTTATTTTGGGGAAATATCTTTAAAGAGTTAATAATATAAACCTTGTTGTAGTATCCGTATGTGATGGCGTTGGGATGCACTCCGGCTTTCTTCATCTCGACCAGGACTCGCACGGCCATGACGGGAAGACCCCACACGCCACAGAGCTGCATCACCACCCTGTAACACACCTGAAAGCCAGACAGGACAATCAGTCTGCAGGTTCCTACAGACTCCAACCAGAGTGGTGCAGTAAAGTTACCTCATCCAGCACCTCCACCTCGGTGGCCCTCATCTTTAGCAGCATGTTGTAGGCCTGATGCATGGCCCGGCTCTTAGACTTGGCCAGTCGAACACCTGCAGGTAGGCAGATGAACCACAGGCTGTAACAGTGGCTGAACAGGCAGCGCGCCCACAGCGGCGGGTTGGAGTAGAAACGCTTCGCCATCTTGTACGCCAGCTTGATCTCCTGTTGGATCAGAGCATTTCGAGTTGAGTTTTAACAGATGAGACGCGTGTTGGAGGATCTGCTGACATACCTGTTTGGTTCTCTTGGCCAGCAGCGCGGGGCTGCTGGACAGACTCGCCCCCGCCGCTCTGGTACTCAGTGCAGGACGCAACACTCGGGGGCGGTCAAACAGACTCAGCTGCAACCTGGGGAAACCTTTGTAACTGAAAATATCAAACAAAGCTGTTACATAACATTCCCTTCATGGTGACTAACTTTAAGTAGATAAACTCACATGTAGCGAGGAGCAGGTTCTGCTCCAGCGTCAGCCGGAGGTTCAGGAGGCATCACAAACACCGTGTGTTCGCTCTTCTGAGACTCATCCAGCTCCAGAAGTTTGGTGTCCTCGGATGATTCCCCTTCGACCTGCAGGTGAAGATCCAAACCACATCCAGATGTTAAAACCGTCAGTGGGTTTATAAACAACCACGTCGCACAGAACTGTGCAGAAGTCTTGAACCCCTGCGACGGTTTTCATTCATCTTTTAAAAGTTGTTTCAAACAAAATTTCAATCAACTCTGTAGATCTTTTACAGTTTTTCTTTGAGACGTGTTTTCTGTTTGTTAAGCTGCTTAACTGTGAATCATCCAGACAGAAAGGCTGAAAAACACGCAGCATCTAAACAAAACTATTTCATAACTGCTGACTGCCGAAGATGCATCAACTGATTTAAAACATTTTCTTCTAGATAAAATAGTTTATCTGCCGAATCGATTGATGAACCGAAAATGAGTCCAAAGAAAAGCTTCAGAAAGTTTATGGAACTATTGAGTAAAATGACAAGAAAGTCTGTTTGTTTGGAAGAAGAATATACTGCATGAGGGATGGATCAAGACTTTTACACAACCTTTCAATAAAGCACAGGTTTTATTATTGTTAGGATTCAAGATAATAGAAGAAAAGCAGGAAATGTTCATGCCCCTGCCTCTATACATCCATCAAAGTGAACATTTTAACTGGCTTTTCTTTTTAAATCATTAAAAACACAAGCAGCATGAAAAGGTGATTAAAGATTACCTTGGTACCCTTGTCGGTGATTTTATCAGAAGGAAATAGCTGTAAGAAGAGGAAAGAGAGCAAAGGCAACAGAATGAATCAGAGGAAATTTGAGCTTCCCAGCGTGTCGGTGTTATTAAACCAATAAAGCAGTGGAAACCAGAAGACCTGTTCCTGGAAGGAAGCGTCCAAATGGAAAAGGAAAAGCTAAACACTGGCTGCTAATCACCTTCTCCACACAGTCATCAAAAAAGGCCAAACCGGTGTCCTTATCGCTGACGAAGGTGCACTCCTCAATGAAACGGATGAATATCTGGGTCTTGGTCAGCTGTGAGTAGAACTTCTGATGGGCCCGGTCTCGGCTTTTAAGAAAACCTACGAGAGAATAAAAACATTCAACACTCTGGACTATTTTTAACAGAATTTGAATCAACATTTGAAATGAAATGATTTATTATTCATCCATTATTAGTCTATTAGTATCCAACATGCAGACTTTAGGTTCAGGTCTGTCCATCCAGCCAGGATTGATCCTGAAACTAAATGGATGCAAGTTCAGGAGGCGGGGACCATAAGGGAGCCGGTTTCCCAGCAACAAGTATTAATAAAGATTTTATTATAGCTGATGAGGCGGGTGATGGATTTAGAACAGACTGAGCGGATGTGTACTCACCCTGCAGGTCATAAAGGGAGTCGGCGGCCGTGGCCTTCTCGGACGGTGCCTGGGTGATGGGTTTGAGGTAGGAGCGGTAGCCCTTCAGGATGGAGGCCATGAAACGGAGAAAGGCCTCCTGGATCTCCATCTCCAGAGCCATTTTCTTCTTGTGCCAGGTGAAGTCTGCATCGATCGGGGTCAGGTCCAGGCCCGAGTCCTCATGTGGAGCCTGACGCACAGATACTGAAACACCAACCAGTGAGACTAACAGACCTCCTTCAGATCAGCAGGTTTTGAGCAGCGCCACATAAACTGTGTTTTTATAAGAGCAGGGTTAGGGTCACAAAAATTTTAAAGCTTTAAGAAAATGCCTTTAAAATAAATGAAAGTGAAGTTATTAATGTTCTAATCCAACTTTTTCTTCTCTTCCTGTTCAATTATCTGTTGATTTAAATCTGAGCACAAAAACAGTGGATGCAGTTCCTACCGGCGGACAGCTGGTGGTATAAGTTGCTCAGGGAGTTGATCAGACTCTTGCAGGGCTTCTTTGGGAGGTTCTTCCAGTTGTTGTGTCTCTTCTCATCAGACCTGTGACACAAAGTTCAGAAGATCAGAAATAGTCCCGTGTTTTTGTTAAAGCTACAGTGAAATCGAAGCGACACACACAGGTAGATAGTGTTGGTGTCCAGATCCACACAGACGACATCAGGCGGGGGGTCGTACAGGTCGAAATAACGAGAGTCGACACCCACGATGAAGGGACACGGGGCGTTGAGGACGCCTGCCAGAGAGAGTGGACACAGGGGGATGTAGGGACACTGCCACTGGAAGGGGAAAATCATCTAAAGAAAAGAAAACAATTAGACAAACATGAGAGTTTTTATTACATTCTATCATCTGAATGAACAAACAGTAACAGGAGAACTGTGTCTAGAACCTGAGACAGTACTGAGTGATGATCAAGAGCTCACGGAGGTTAAACACGTCTGAGAAACATCATTCGTTACAGATTTATAGAATGTGGGATTTTTGAGGGTTGTGAAACCCCGTGTGATCAAAACGGCGCCGCTCTGTTACGCCTCTGAGCGTCGAGGGGGAAAATTAACTTCAGGGAAATATACGGGTCAAAGGTCAAACAGCCAAACGAGAGTCAACACACTGAGACACAACGTGGATCAGGAACATCTAAACTGGAACGTAATGACAGAAATGGAAATATACGAGGATCAGACAAAAACAGGAAAAAAAAAACATGGCCGAATTTCAACTTTCTGGTGAAACTCAGTCGTAAAGCCGTAAAACTGATACTGATGCTCATGATATTATAAAATTCACTATGGTTTTGTATCAGGTAGCAGCTGGTTAAGAAACAGGTCCAATGCTGTTTTCTTATAGCAGATGTTTTATTATTTCTAATTTATTTACTAATCATTCTTATACTAAGTATTCTTTCAGATCTTTGGTTCTTGAAGATAAAAAACGATTAAACAGTTATTCCATCCGTTTTAAAACAGTAAACAATCCATGTTGGTGTTAGAACCGCTGCTTGTTGATCTGTTATGAAATAAACATAATGTCTTAAATATAAGGTCAAAAATGTGAATGTTAAAACTCATAAGATGTAAATGAATCAAATAGGAGTGGTTCTACCACATAGAACACTTTGCATTGTGGGATGTGTAATTTGTTTTAAAGGAAGTGGATTTATTTCTTTTAATGAATTCTAGCAGTTATTAAAACAAACTTTAGTTCCTGGTTCAGAGAGTTGCATGATTCTTATCTTAAAGCCAACAATAAGAGTTAAAAGGGTTTTTTATCCAAATGTGTGGAGGATTCGTCTGCACGCTCTTATTTTGGTGAATCCAATTAAAACCTTGTGATTTATGAACTGGGAATCAATACAAAGAGGATCTGTATGAATCGGGTATGTTTATCTACAGTTTATTATAGTTCCCACGGGGACTATAAACAAAGATGTGCTGACACACTGATAGCAGGGAGACTCTGAATGCACACGGAAAGTCAAGAGCTTTTACTTTGAAGAATCCTGATGAAACAAAGGAACCTGTGTATGTGCAGTCAGAACAACCAGGGACGGGAAGTTTAAGATCATTTTTAATGCCGAGTATGTGTCAAGTGAAGGAGCCTCGTGGATCAGATGGTACTCACAGCGACCACGGCCTCGGCCACTCCGGTCAGCACGGCGGGCCGGAGCGAGTGCAGCAGGATCTTGTTCTCCAGCAGAACAAAGTGCAGCAGTGTGGCACAGTTCTCTGAGCCCAGATTCATCAGCAGAGTGCCGTAGTCTGCGCCGCTGACGGGGGAGGGAGGGAACAGAGGAACGGATTCAGGCAGAGGCAGGAAAACAAAACAGAAAGGAGATGAATGGAAAAGGAAGGATGGAAGGAAGGAGGAGAATAAACACGGAGGGCTAAAAACACTTCAGACACGTGTTTTATAAATGTAGACAGAAGCGACGTGTTCAGGATCTAAACAAGTACAACGGAGTAAATCTAAAACAATAACTGCTCAGTGTCCCACTAATCGTCTATCTGATCTACTGTCTTTGTTTACAAACTATTTTCTAACTTACAAACTTTTTAACTGCAACTTGAAATGAATTTCCTCTTCTGAGCAACGTCTCTGTTCCAGTTCTTGAATAACAGTGTTGTTGACATTAAACTGACGTTTAGCTCAAACAAAAGCCTGTCCATCTTCATTAGAACCAAGAAAGAAGTGCTACATTATGCTAACGGAGAACAAATAATCTGACTGTTTTCTGTTTAGATCTTTTACATTTACAGAATCTTCTGATCCAAATGATTTGAGCTGATTAGGGATGCATCGATACCGATATCATTCTAATGTACTCGTATCAGTTAGTTAACCAATATGATGAATCGATACTTAAAATGTGGAAACCGCAATAATTTCACAGAAAATTTTTATTTGTCACCCGAAATTTTAGTTTTGTTGTTCGTTTTTATTAATATTTTATGTTGTTATCAAGTTCACCATCATTTGTTGTAACAAGCAGAGAAGAAAATAAAACCGGTCTTCTAGTTTACTGCATTTTTTGTGTGGTAGAAGTATCAGCATGTACTCAGATCTAAGTATCGGTATCGTTGCATCCCTTGCGCTGATCATGAGCAACATTAGAGGGATTTTAAATTCTGGCTGGATTGTAGTTATTCTGTACTAAAACCTCACAGATGTTACAGCTGCTATAAGAGAACAGAGAAATCAGTCGAACTAGAAAGACTAAAAAAATGATCAGAGTTTGAAAGGTATTTTAGTGAAAAGTGAAATACCTGAGGGGTAAAGGAGTACACACAGGCTGCGACAGGATCAAAGTGTCATGTGCCGAGAGCTGCAGAGAAAAACAAGATAATAGTGAGAAATATTTTTAAGATGGTACAAACGTTGTTTGTTTGGGGTGTTACAGTCAAAACAATAAGCAACTTTCTTAAATTTCCTTTTGAAAACAGTCAAATCTTCTGTTCAGACTCCGTATGTTGGAAAAAAAAACAAACAAAAGAAGGAATAAAATCCTGGTTTCACAATTATTTAAAAGAAATGAGACACAGAAATGTGATGCAACTCAAATTATCATCAAAACAAGAAAAAACAACAATTTTGGAAGAAAATCAGCAAACATTTTATCATTTTATCAGTGAAAATTTAAAATAATGAGACACGTGAGATAGAAGTCTGTTTCAGATGGGAAAATAAATGGATTCATGTAGATTGAAAACCACAAAAACGATGCTGGAGGTGTTTTCAGTTCAAACTGGGTTCAGTCTGGTGGACGACGGCTTCCACAGGAGACTCTCAAGCACAGAGCAGAAGGGACTCGCCCATGTAAAAGAGATGAAAAACCGTTTTTAAAGCAGTGGTGAAGTGCTCAGGAGCATTACAGAGATAACAGCAGGACACAGCAAAGCTTCTTCTGCATGTTTGAGGGCTGGATTTGATATTTTCGCTCAGTTCTGAGTCCTGTTGAGTTTCTGTGCTGCTGGAGGTTTGTTGATGCACGTCACTCCACGCAGAGTTTCAGATGTGATGGAGGAACATTCATAACACACCGCTGCTCTGTTTGTAAAAAACAGAGCTGGTATGAAAGGTCAAAGTTACCGTTCCCGATAAATCAGCGGTGGACGTAGTCACAGGGCTGATTTGGTATGTATGTGTCAGGTGGAGGCGGAGCAACAAGTGTTACCGCTGAAGTAACAAGGATTTCTTTTTGTGAGGTTGGTAAGACGGGCTGTACTCTACAACCACATGATGAAAAGACTACGAACACAGCAGAAGCAAACTGGGATTATTTCATGGGATTAAAGACACTGAGTCAGATTAAGTCTGAAACCCCTTCACCAAAATTCTTGGAAGAAACTACCACACCACGCAACAGGCTGTAAAAAGTATCTCAGGACTTGTAAACACATGCTGGTGAGTAAAACAATACAAGGAAGCTGCTCACCTGAACAAGGATTCTGGGTCTCTGAGGGGAAGGAAATGAAACATTGTGCATGAAGTGCGAGATGTGCCTGTTGAGACAAACATGCACATAATGAGCTACACGTTAGCGTGACAGCGCGGTTGTGTTGTGTTTTACTGCACTGAGTGGATTCTTACTTCTCAATAGGCAGTGGGTGTGGCCCTGACACAGAGAGCTTGTAGGTGAACATCAGGAACTTGCGGAAGGACTCGAAGAAGGGCCAGCGGGAGAGCAGACAGATGCACTTGTTTGTGTTCACAGATCGGTCAGGGACCACCTTCTTCTCTGGGGTGAGAAGACCCAGCTGGATCTTCTGCTTCTCGCTCAGAAGGTCAACTGGACATGGCTCGTAGAACTGGACAGCTGATCCATACACCTGGCACCACAGATGGACAAATTACTCATATCATCTGGGAGTTCATGTTTTTATTTCGGTTCCCGTGTCTCACCTTTTCACCGGAACTGATAGTTAAAACAAACGTGGAGAAGACGGGGAGAGGGTCACGAGTGTTCGGCGCCCAGCACTCGATCTTGGCACCCATGGGCAAACAGAAAAGAGGAACAGACTCTGATAGAGGAAAAGACTCATAGTCCTCTTCAGGGTAACGAAATATTAAACCTGCAAAACAAAACAAAGAATACGAAAAAAGAGAAGTTATCCTAACATGAAGTAAAACTGTCTGACAGGTTTGTTTTGTTTTTTGTTTGCTTTAAAACAAAAAACGCCGCCTTTCTGTATCAGATTCTACACTCTGGTTAACTTTTGAGGAAGTAACTACACAGGTCAGCTTCATTTGACACAGATGCCATTATGACACTACAGAAACATTCATGTTCCAGCGTGCACATAAACAAACAGACCTGCAGGCACACAGATTAAGGGCGTGGAAGGAAGTGCAGTTGTCTGCGATGAATAAACAGCCTCCTTCAGGAAATCAGCCGCCTCAAAAAGATAAAGTTGGTCTGCGTGCGTTTGTGTAGCAACGCTCATTGTGAGCGAGTGGGACAATCAAAAGCTTGAAAGGCCGAGCCGCTGGGGAAGCGTTCAGTCAGTGAAAATGTCACACGGCAGTGAAAAAACACCAGCTGTAAGAAGGAATTACCGTGAGATCAGAGATAAATACTGAAAGAGCTGCTCGACTGAGGATTTGAGCAAAAAGCCAAAAAGAGTTGCCTGCTGAAACCACACATGATGCAGTGGTTTGTAATGAACTCAAACCTTGTTCTAATTTTTTTAAGTCACATAATTAAGCTCTGTACTTCAGAAGAATTCACTGATAACTTCATTTGCCAATATAAAAGGTCCTCATGCACATGGGAGAAAATCTGCCCTGATAAATGAAAACAATCAGTCTGCACAGTAAGAGAAGCTCAGACAGCTGGTGAACTGGCTGGATTTTCGGATTTGCTGGACTCTGATTGGCTAACAAACTAGCCTATGATAGCAAGATATACTGTTTCCTGCCCTGCTGCGCATGGTAACATCACACGTACTCTCTTCCTGTTTGCTACCTTATGCTACAGCTTTTAGCCAGCAACATGCTAGGCGTGGTTTCAACTGCAGGAGCTGATGAATACTAACGAACAAAGGAGTTGTGACGAAACAGATACAGGCCATTCGAACTCGGGAGAACTCGGGTGTTATCGCCACCTGCGTAGTTTAAGAGATAAAACTGAAAGAGAAGTTGTTGACCTGTTTTCACACCCACTATGAAGGTAAGAACACCTGTGGAGCTAAAATATTCAACAGAAACCTCAAAAAAACTGTTTTTAATGGAAGGGCCTCTTTAACAGAACTGAAAAGTTGGATGGGAACTCACTCCCTTATGATACATCTCACGTAAATAAACCTGCTGCTAAGATTGTTAAGAGCAGGCAGTTCCTGGGTGGAAATCTCATCTGGACATTAGCCATTACCAACAACAACCCAGCAGCATAGACATCATGTGAAGGCTATGAAACGCCAGGCTTACCGCTCCCATCCTCACCACCTCCTGTGTAAGGACCACCAAGAACATCCTCTACTGCTGCGTCACTTCCTGCCATCAGCAGCAACACTGACGACAAAGTCCTTCAGCTGATTGTGAAAACAGCTGAGAAGCTAACTGGGCTTTCCACCACTCACATAATGCTACAGAACATGTTGCATCTGCCAGGCAACCAGCATTGCTGCTGACTCCGCCCACTCCACACACAGACTCATCTCCCTCATGTCCGGTTAAGCCTTCAGAAGCATCACAATCACAACCTTAAGACTTTAGTTTGACTCACCTGCTTTGTAACTTATAGAGTTCGATGCTGAAACAGACTTCTTGTAACACAGGAACACGTTGGAGCCCCACTGAAAGATTCATTACAACGTTTCACTCCTGATGTTTCAGAGTCCATTTAAAAGGGAGTATTTAAGGGGAAGGAGTCAGTCCTACCATGCCACAGTTGAGGTTCTTGTCCACCTTACAGAAAGTGTGAGGCGCCGTCTCTCCCTTGTTTGTGATGATGACGCAGATGTCGGTTACTGCCAGGGAGTTCTGAGGCTGGACGGGATGTGCTCGGCGGAACGTGATGAAGATGCGCTGTGAGGTGGCGGAGCTGTTGTTGACGTTGGCGCAGCGGCCGTAGGGCGTGGCCTGGATGACCTCGCAGCCCTGGATCAGACGCTCCTTACCCTCATACAGCACTCTGTGATGGACAGAGAGGAAGAAAAAAAAATGGTGCTTAAATTTTCCCTTTTTCGAAGAATAAATATGAGATTAAAGGTGCAGCAGAATGAAGTGATGAAATAATTACAGCATTTACATGGTTTTAGGTTGAGGGTATGAAGTTATATAAAAAGCTCCTGATAACAACACAAACAGTATAAAATTTTGCTTCTTCATCCAATTTTATAAAGATTAAATTCTAACAGTAATTTAATTGGAGCCGCATGATAACGAGAACATTTCCCGTCTCAAAGGACTTCAATAGACTAGTTTTAATTTTAAGCACAATTAGCAGCTGGATTAGATGGTAGTTGTAAAACTACTACAGCAAGTAGTGAGAGGTGGGTGTTGTGATGACAGAAGATACTGTTCAGGTAAATGTGGCTTTATCACAACTGATTTCATATTAGTGTTGGAAAGGGCTAGAAGAGGTACAACGACACAAACAGACACCATCTTTTTTTTGTTTTGTTTTCCTGTCTCCACTGTCCAGGGTCCCATGGGGCCCGACCCAGCTGTCAAAAGGGCCAAACGCTTTAGAAACATACCTCTAAGCTCAAGGCAGTTACTAATCAGCATTAAAAAACTGTTAAAACTGTTAAAAGCTCTATTAAAACTCACACATGCACAAAAAGAAGGTAGAAATACAGTTAAGACAAAGTTCTGTTATGAGGCGACAGTCCAAACAAGCACATCAATCTGTTTGTAACTGATATGATGAATTACAACTCATCTGTTCTCACTCTTTTCATTTATCTGCTTGTCTCAACAGGCACGTCTCATCCTTCAGAATTCCAAGAAAAACCATTTAAAAGTCTTTATAGAGATGTTTAGTTATGATGTTCTACCTAAAAACACGGGTAATATCTGCACATTTCCACAAGCTGAGCAACACCAGCGTGTTTCAGTTGCTTTGCATCTTTATCAGTAAAACGAAACAGCTAAAACTCTGTTGCTGTTATATTTCTATCATTTAAACCACAAATGATTTGATGTGATGGTAAATAAACCTGATAAAATCCAGCGAGAGCTCCTGATGGAGAGGATTCATCCACAAAAAGACAAAAAACTTCAACATTGAGCAACAAAAAGAAAAAACCTAAATGCTCTTTGTTTATTAAAAACTTTTATTTTTGCAGTTCTTCAGTGTTTGGGTCAATGCCACATACTGTTATTTTAAAGCTGAGGTTTTCCTTTGTCGCAGGGTGATTCAGACCAGCTGACTCACACAAATCACAGACAGTAAAGTTCTTATTGCATTTACCTCTTTTCCAAATCAACACTTACATATTTGGGGTTTTAAACAGCTCTTATTCTGGAATCAGATACCTAAAAGATGCAGCCGGGAAAGCGATCAGCTTCCCACAGTGTTGGGATTTTTTTGCATGACCGCGGGGCTTCTATGGCAGCGTGCTTCATGTCCTCCCTTTCCATCTGGACAATGCCATGTGGGAGGCCAAAACATCTTACAGCAATGCTGCTCACACTAAGGCGAAAACTTTTTTTGTAAACCTTGGACGGGCATGAAGGCAGCCTTGGCAGATATAATGGTCCCGAAACACCCCATTCATTCTGAAAAGAGTGCAGGACGGACCTAAAGAGGCCAGTAGAGAACAGTTGCCAACAAATCCTCATTTAGGCAACAAAAACAGGAGTCCTAATGGGCACGGTAACACGAGACGCTCCGGAGCCCGGGGCTGGGAATGTTTCAGACAAAGCAGGAACAACAGAAGGAGAAATAAATGATGCACATTTAGTGAAAATTCACATTATTATTTAAAAAATAAAACTTTGATCTCCTCCTTGTTTTAATCAATCTGTAAAAAACATTTAATCCTTTGGTTTATATTTTTAGAGTTTTAAAGTCTTTCAGTGCTGTTTGGACAACAAAGCTAAAGTAGCTGCTGAGCTTAAATAATCTGCCTCATTACCTGCATCACTGATTAAATCCTCTAAAGAGTATGTATGTTAAACCTGGTTGTCTAATCTCTAAAGGGAAAACTGACATAATCCCACAACTCCAGCAGCAGTGCTTTAAGTTACATTAAAGTATACAGCTGCGTCTGAAAAAAGATTCATCCAGCTGAATCATCAGCCTGATTTGTTTGATGAAGAAATCTCAACTTGGAGAGTGTGAAGGTGAATCTCTTCCAACAGGAAACTCCAGTTTTGTTAGTGAGGAGAACCGACGGGCTTGAAACAAACACTTGGGTGTGTCGAGTTGTTGTGCTGTCACACTGAAAAATGCACTTCAGCGTGTGACAGCGGCCATTCATGTAGAGCAGACGATGTCAAAGCTATATGGTGTTCATGATGAAGGGTAGAGGACGTTTGGATTCTTTCTGCAGGAAGTTTAAAAGTTGTAGAAAGGAAGATGATTATAAATGACGAGATGATGAGAGATTCAAATTAGGTTAATTAGTGAGTTCTGTTTAAATGAGTGCTTGTTTATTGTTCCAGCAGCACCTGAAAGTAACACGCTGCTGAACTGAGCAGGTTTTTCAGTATAAAAGCCCAACACAATCCTGCGTTTCTCTCATTGGGGTTTTATTCTGAAAGAATGACAAAGTGAAAAAAGAGCCTTTCACAAAGACTGAATGACTCACACTTGTTTTTTTTTTTTTTTAAATGTGTGTTGTTGTGATGGGGGGCAAATATTCAAAGGGCAATCAACTAATTACTGTCAAATTAACTGAATATTTTGCTTGAAATTCTTATGAGGGAGCAGAATCTCTTGATGATGTTGCAGAGCATCAAACTACTAGCTGTAACCTATCGCTGAAAAAATATTTCAATCACATCAATTTTAAATTTGTTAGAAATTACAGTAAACATCAGGGTTAATAATAGAACCCTGAAAGGGGAAAAAACTGTTTCTGTGTTGGACTGAATACCCACACAGGAGTGTTGAACATGTTGATAAAAGGCCTCTGCAGAACTTCCTAACATGATGAGGAAGTAATGAAATTGTTCCAATCAGGTTTGTTGGAGCTGAAAAACATCTAAAACCTGCAGAACTGGAGTTTGACACCTCTGTGTTAGCAGATCTTTAAGAAACTTTTTTTAATACTTTGATGGATTGGTCAAGCTTTTCCCCCCATCAATTATAGATGCAGGTGTGTGAGTTTCTACATGACAAACGACAGTGTGATCCAGTCTCAGACTCACCCGATGTCAGTAAGTGGAGGTTTTCCCCGACCCCGTTTGTAGCACAGGAACAGCTCGGGACTCTTGAGGCTGCCGTGGTTCAGGTTGGCTGGCTGACCACTGTAGGTGCTCTCGATACAAGTGAAACCCTTTGGGGTGATTTCTCCTGCCGACCTGTTGATGACAGCCAGGTCAGTGATGGGCGCCTTGGGTCCGCTGGACTTGGTCTCTGACAGATCTTGCTCCAGGGGTGTGGACTTGTCTGTCAGGCCGGCCACCACAAAGTAGTCGGTCACGCGGTGACCCTTGTCCTCGATCATGGCTGGGCGTACCTGAGATATGTGAAAAGGAAAAAAAAAAATGGAATGAAACCACACTTTGGGTACGTGTCCAGGATACTGTACGTTACTCCCAATCCAGAATAAAATCTAACATGAAAAAAAATCCTGGATTTCCATTAACAGGGTGAAAAACACAGAATGCTAAACAATTCTGAGGCCAAGGAGATAAAAGGATCCTCTAAGACGCTTGCTGCACAGCGAGGCAAACAAACCACGGATACACAAACAACGATTAAGGGGCTGGCATCCAGAAACACTCTTGTCATTGTATATCACAAGCCTGCTCCTAACAGGAGGAGAAGCTAAGCTTTAATGGCAGCGGAGAGCCAAGACAGGGCCGCCGAGCCTGGAGGAGGTGCTCGGAAAAGTCACAGAAAGAATAAATCTGACAGACAATAAAACAGCTGAAATCCACCCTGAAACAGACCTGGAAGAGTTCACAAAATACAAAGGTGCCTTTTCACATTGCATTCTGAATATTGTGTTTGGTGCCTTTAAAAAAAATTTTTTTTTACACGAGTCATGAGATCAAGTTTCACCAGCAACTCAATGATCGGAAGTGATTAGGGCTGGGTATCACTCCTAATTTCCTGAATCGATTCGATTCGATTCACAAGAGCAAAAATTGATTCGATTTCTATTAATTTCGATTCGATTCGATTCAATATCGATTCTTTTTTCAGATATTTCTGTCACATTAGTATTTCTTGAATATCAGACATTCGTAGATGGCAATTTTTATGAAATGCTGAAGCAGCCTTTCAACAGTGCGTATTTTATATACATTTAATATTCATGTTTTCATTAAAAATATCCAGAAGCAGTGGCATGTGGCATAACTGTAACAAAAGGAAATGTATATTTTAAAAAATCGATTTAGTGCTTTATGAATCGATTATAGATTTTTTATTCTTAAATCGATTTAAATCGATTAATCGATTTTTTAAACCCAGCCCTAGAAGTGATGTTCAAAAAGAAGCGTATTTTAAAGGGTTGTCATTAAAAACAGAGTTAATTCAAACTTCTCTTATTGTTGAGTTTCACATCAGTCTGACAGCTACAATGTATAAATGTCTGGAGTTCATGTTTATTAGAGACAACAACCTTCCTGAGAGCTCGTAGGTCCAACTCACTTTCAACTCCTTCCTTTGATTTCTCTTTAAGTTCTGCAGTTCTGATTGGTTCTGCTGTTTTATAGTTATTCAGTCGTGTGTGTGTGTGTGTGTGTGTCTGTCATGACTGCACTGCAGCTTCACTGGAAAGTAACACGTTTACTCGGGCACTGTGCTCGTTTAGACACAATAAAACAAATCCTGCAGAACATTCATTAAACACAATCCAACCACATTCTGACCAAAGTAAAAGAACTTTTTGTATTTTTATTTTTAATAATACCTTTATGATTAATGAAAAAGGATCCGTCTGAGACATACTGGTTTGCACACACAATCACAATATTTGTGGGCTGTACATACATGAAGCCCTTTTATACATAAAGAACATCCCACTCAACAGATTATTTGTGTTCTACACGTAACGGTTGGTTTTTCAAAAAGAAAGGGGAACTTAAAGTAAGCACTTCATCTTCAAAGAGCTTTTAGGACCAACACAGGAGGTTCAGTTTTTCCAGTGGTGAGTCAGCCGTGGAAGGAGGATAGAAAAAAGGAAAAAGCTTCATAAAGCCACAGCCAGTATGGACGTAGATTAAAACACTGTAGCTGTTTTGTTTGTTCAGGTTTACAGATTTCATGTGACTTTAAAACACAAAAGAGAAGTCAGAGATGAAAACAGACCAAATCCCTGTCAATCTGTTTGTGTGGTTTTACTGGTGTTGGAAGTTTCACTCTCGGGGACAAACATGAACAATGAAAACAATCTTTACTAAAACTGACCTCTGTCAGGTCTGTTTTATAATCTGGGTGGAATTATAAACCCAAACAAATGTTCTTATTACAATCCTGTAAAAAAACAAAACACAAACAGGCTCAGTAGAAGTGCATCAGTTAAAGTTAAACTGATCTTGAGATTTGTATTAAACATATTCAGCCTCCTGATGAGACACTCATTGTGAGGAATGTCTTTAAAACCTTTACTTGTTCCTGTAACTGATTCCAGATGAAGCATCTTCTCTGTGACACACAGATCCAGATCTTTTATTATGGTGATGATGCACATCTGCAATACAGAGCCAGGACTTACTGCTCTGAAAAGATTTACTGCATCGTTTCCATGGCAACTGCTCCTGGTCAAACCCTACTGAAAAGGCAAACTGAATGTTCGAGCATATCTCCCATAGAACACACAGAACTGTTTAATGTTCTGGAACTGAAATTTGGGCCAATAAATGTAATCTGAGGATTAAAACAGAGGCTGTAAGATCTTCCTTGTATCCACCAGTTAACGGATCCATCAAGTTTAAATTTGTGTACAGATTCCAAGCTACAGCTGACAGGAAATATAAATATACTTCAGTATTTTCATTTTTGATTCAAATTGAAACTCATCAGCACGTTTAAAATTTCCCCCAAAACTCCAGAAAGTTACCTGACAGATGAATTTGCATGAGCAGATCTAACCAAATATTCTCTGAACGTCTATTACCAAACTTTTAGAAACAGGATTAAATAATTCTGCTGTTTCACATACATAGAATCAGCTTTGACTTTAATATTTTGCACCTAAACACTGTACAGAATGTTTGAAACAACCATCACAGAAGCTAGAAAAAAAGCTTGTCATCAGAGAAAAGCTGAGAATCATCATTAAAAGCAGATTCAGACTGTGTTGAACAGCGCCGAACGGCATCGAGTGTATATAACCCACCAAGGACAATGTCCTTTTTTTTTTTAGAAAGTCACACAAAGTGATGCAGACAGCGCTGTGTAAAAATAAAAAGGTTCCAAAGTGAAAATATCTTGAAAGAACGCCAAAACACAATCTTTTAAAAAGGATGACCCCCCCCCCACTTATAACCCAAGAACATCAGACATAACAATAATAATACTCATCTATGAATCAACCTTGAGTTGATTGGGGAAACTAGAAGTGAAACTCGTTAGTTTGTCATATAGATGCTGAATTAATGTTCTCTAAATACATGAGTCTGGACCAGAAAGGCCCAAATCTGACTCTGAGACAACACTTTGTTTATTCTAACCTGTAACATTTGGCTTTATTGAGCACAGGGAAGATAACTGTGAGGATCAAATTATTACATATTAACTTATTTGACTTTTAACAGTTGATATCTGCACCAAAAAAATCCCACAGGTATATGGTATTTAAAGTGCTCCTTTTGGAATACTCTCTCTGACATGCCCAAACCCATATAACCCCCCCAAAACCGTACAAATACCCATTAGAGGAAGCCCATTTCAGATAAACACAGATACTGCCATAGCAACCTCTGTCAAACAATGCCTTGAGCTGCGACTAGTGTTACTCTACCTCAGGAAATCGATCTCTAAGTTTACTCTTAGAGCAGCTGACGTTCTCTTGAGTCTGTTGTCAGACTCCAAGGACACTGAGACACACTTAATATCCAGGTTTAGAAGGAAAGCCAATGAATAAAAATGTCCTCTTTTATATGCTGGGAGCAAATAAAACACAGCTAGTCACCATAAATTTACTGGGGAACTACGCTTTAAAGCTACTGTAGACAGAGGGAAACACAAATATGAGGATTTTGTGCTCTTTTAACACAAGATGTCTGGATTATTTTGAAATTAAAAATGGTAGAAATGAGAAAAATAAATGGATCGGATGGGAAAATGAGATGAACTAGTTAAATCCATTTCCATGATATAAAAGTCTGTTGTAACTTGAGCCACTGCCTCTAAAAGGTTGTGTTCTGCCCCTCCCTTGGCATTTCAAAACCTGTTCCCGTGTTGTTCCTGAGCCCTGATGATCAAGTGTCACCCTCTTTGTCGGCGCTGCACTCTGTGAGTCAGGTCACGACGAACCATCACAAAGTCCAAACAGTGAAGGTTTAGAGGAGACTCTGAAGTGCTGCTGTTGCCATGGTATTCACTATAGCACTGAACTGATTACAAATATCAACCCCTGCATTCTATTCTATTCATGATCAAACAGGGGAGTAAAAGAAAAGGAAGTCTCATGTAACCTAACACAAACTATAAACAATATCATTAACCTTAGATCTTGTGATTTTATTGAGATCATTTAGGTGGAAGTTCATCCACTTTTCAGCTGGTGCACAACACCAAAAAGTTCCAACCTGACATTGTGATTTACAAATACTTGTATGCAACATAAACTCCAATGAAAATCTTTGTGTGTGTTGTTAACTAGTTCTTTTGGCATTTTTCTGATGCTGGAGGACGAATCTTGAGAAAAGCTCAAAATTGCATTTCTGAGAATTTTTGCATTCAAATCGCTGTGAATCAGTAGTAGACGCTAAAATATGTCTAAAAAAGACTGGATTTGTGATATAGAAAAGCCAGTGGGCAGGCCACAAGCTCCTGCATCTAGCAGTAGCGCTAGCATAAACAGAGCGCTTTCAGCAACGAGGAGGGTCGGGGGAGTCCTCCGTGCCAACGGTTCCACCCACACCACAGAAGCAAATTGCTAATTAGCTACAACTACATCCTAGAAAATGACACAGGTTTTGGGATTTGGGGTAAAGACACCATGATCACAATTAAAAGACCACTGAGACGCTTTAATATAACTCAAAAGATGATCTGAGTGGGTCGTTATAGAATCTAAAGAGCATTTACAGACGAACATGGGTGGCGGAGATGTATCTGGACATTTAGGAAACACTAGATAAGATGCAACAGGTTCCAACAAAATGTAATGAATCACTGTCACTAATCCAACCAGCACAGAAGCTGTAAAACTGATGAACTTACTAACATTTCAAAGCAGATCAGTCACGTTTAAAACAAAAACATCTGAATCTATGGCTGAAATTACATTTTAGAAAACTCCAGACTGAGCCAAACTTAGCTTTGGATTTTCTTGCAGCAGAGTTTGTTTTCCTTCGAGGTGGCTGTGGTCTAGACTTGCTCGAGTGTTTCAAGGGTTGGCTGTGCAGATTGAACCCCGAGGGCAGGGGAAACTCAAGTTGTGAATATCATTATTTTCACATGTTTGTCCTAAACAACTGTGTTTACAGCATTTACCTGTTCAGTTTCTTTGTTTCACAAAACACAGATAAATTTAAGAGGAGCAGACAAATCATAACCCAGATAAAACTGAGGTCTCAGTACTTAACATAACCTCTTGCATCCCCCATAAGGGATGAGCTCATCTGTTTCACACAATAGAGCCTGGAGGCTCCCTCTCCAGGGGTCAAGGAGCCTGCTTCTGTATGTGTGTGACCACGAGTGAGTATGTGGTGCTGGAAGACAGACAGTGCCGTGACTGTCCGGGTTCAAAGTACACAAGCCCTGCCATGCACAGCCACTCTCAGCCTTCCTGAAACAGCTGCTGAAGACAACACACTCAAGTTCCTGAACCAGGAAAATTTGAATAAAAGGACATTGTCATGAGTGAGCAGATGTTTTAGTTACATAAGTTACACAAACCCTGTGGTGGGGAGAGATGCATCAACTGTAGCTTTAGGTTTGTCTTTTAAAACCATCCCTGACAGCAACTGTTGTTTATTTGATTGTGTTTGTAATAATGTTTTCTACATCTTCCTGTTGAAGTGCAGGACGATGCAAATCACGAGCTATACAAAGGAAACAGTTTCCATTTTTACTGCACATATTTAAAATTTACTTTGTCTGTTTAGTGTTTGTCAGCATGAAATAAAACTATAGGCTTGTCCATTTTTATACATAAATTCAAATTTGAATATTTTAAAAAACGCTACAGGGGAAAAAAGTCTGTAAACACAAATGGTTTTTTTTCTACATTTTTATTTCTTTTTTCCAACAAATTCCTAAATGTAGGCTACTTTCCCAAATGTTTTATGGCTCCATATGAGCTTTTGTTATTTTAGGCACATACAGCTTGATAATTGTAACTATTAAAGTTTTATTTCCATTTGTCCATAGCTGCCTCAGAGTAAGCTGGAGTATTATAACCTATTTAATTGTCACAATGAAGAAAAACCTAAATTTATGTATTAATGATCCACAAAGTCAGTTGCAGATGGTCATTTTAACACCTCTGATGTCTCTCCTGCTTCCTGCTAATGAAGATTACAAACAGTTAACTGAGTTTTCTTCAGTCAGTCAAACAGTACTTTGCTACGGTTGGTTTACTATTAAAGTGAGTCAAGCTGAAACGGATCCAACTCCGGTTCCCTGCCAGTTAAAGTAATCAGTACACAACCCTAACCCTGGTTCCAAACACTCAGCTGTCTAAACTTAGACAAGTGTACACGTGTAAGCGCCTCTGCATCAACTAAAAATAGTCTTTAAATGCATTTAGTGATTCCTAAACAAAAATACATTTGCCGTGTCATGAGACACTGCGTTCGAACTGCCCCAAAAAATGCAGAAATTAAAAAACAGGAAACAGAAGTCTGATCTAAATTTAGCTGCAAAACCTTCTGACACCCTTTCATGCCGAGCCGCTGTGTGTCTGTCTCTCCAGCCAGTGTGGACTTCAAGTGTCCCTCCACGGCTCTGAGCTTTGAAGGATCTGAAGAACAAAGTGGCACTCCCTGCCACCTGTCATCACAATATGGTGTCAGCAGTGGAGGCCAACGCTCCCAGTGAGGCAACATGCTGTTTTACCAAGCAGCGCCGGCCACAAACACATGAAAGCTACAAGCTGCTGGCTGATCAAGTTCATATGGTGTGAGTTCGTGTGCGAGTCGCTGCTTAAAATACAAGCAGATTTGTATTTCCACCAAAGCTGCAGTTGATACAGACTGTAAACAGCTTTTACTTTTTACTGTTTGCCCTGCTGACGGTGTTAAGAGGGGAAGCTTTCACAATCTCTCTGCTTTTCAGCTGGTGATAAGCTTGTACGATACACTGACATTATATCTTGAGCTAACAACACCTCTGTGGTCTAAACAAAGGCAAAGACAAAGCAGAGAACTGAGTGGGGGGTTCTAGTGATGTCATCCTGGCTGTTGCTTTGATACAAATAAATTTGTACATAATTAATTTTGAACAGCTTTCAGCAAGTTGTCTGTTACACTAATAAAATAGTGAATAACGTTGGTTGTTTCTGCAACAGATCAGAATGAAAACACTGTCTGCATCAAAAAAAAGTGACACATAGTTCTGCAGTGACTTTCATTAGCAGGAATTCAAAATATCCCAGTAGTATGACGGGCATTTAAGACAAAATATGTATTGCTCCAGCCTGTTTGCTCAAGTTCTCCATCTGACTGCAGTCCAATAGCAATTTGTCTTGATTCAGAACTTGCCAAGATGCATCAAATACAGTTCCTAAAGGCAATCAGAGGAGACATGGAACAATCTGATCCACTTTAAGAGGTTGTCGATTTAAATCCAAAACATCTGATGCCATCAGATTATCCAGGCGTCATGCAACATAGGACATGAGATGCAACACAGATCAGCTAAAGCCAGACGAGGTAGAAACGTCATAAGACTGCCTCCTTCCTGAAGCGTGACAGCCCGGCGGACGGAGAACATTCTTTCCACTGTGAGCAGAATGAGGGAGAACAAACTCAACAGCTAAATGAGTTCACTTCACCAACTCAGACACAGCTGAAGGAAGGGCCAGATCCACCTGGATCACGAGATCCTTTTTGATCTTTGGCTCGACATGACAGTCTGAGGTTAATGTGTCTGAAGTTACGCAAACAAGCTGTTTTATACACTCAACTGTTTCAAGCACATATCAGCAGGACAAGCACAAAATTTGCGATGTTATATCAAAACAGTTCCATCTTTGGTGATGAAAGAGAAACAAAATACTGAATAACACATTGACCTAGTGACTCAGAGTGGTAGGAAATGCTTTTAAACGAAACTAATGGGGTTTATTTTGGAATAAAATTTACTGAAAAGGTCTGGAAATGTCCTTAACAACAGATGAAGGAGATAAATGAGCTAATCTTTCTCAGTTTAAGAGAATAGAATCAAAAACTGTTGTTTACAGTCATTAACTGCTGATTTTCCAGCTTTGGTGGAACAATGAAGTTGCACAATAAGGCCATTGCATCATTTTCACAGTAAAACATCAAAGAAGCAGCAGACAGATGTGAACGCTACATGATGCAACTGATGTTTTAACAATGTGTTTAGGGATATGTTGGGTGACGTGGAGAACAAAACAAATCAAAACTCATTTCATAAAATTTTAAATCCAACAGGCAATTTTCACAACAATTCAGCCAAAAATGACTGAAGACACCTCAGAAAAGGAAGAAAACCAGCAGATCTAAAGCTAATGATTTGGGTTTAGAGTTTTTCAAGCTGGAGTCTGAAAATTATTTAATTTAAGGTCTTTTCATAAGAAAAAAAAAGCAGTAATTCACAGCTATATTATTCAAAAAACAATCATACATTCATTCCCCTATTGAGTTTTCATGTAGACCGCCAAAATAAAAGCTTGTGGATAAATAAATCATTGTCCCACTTCTGACCTATAGCCTCAAGCAGTGATGGAGAATTAAATAGTTGTGTTTGAGTCGCTCATGCTAGATATCTAAACTGCTCAACAACAACAAACCCTTCATATGCAACCAATGAGCATACAGAACGTTCTTCTTCTTGTGTTTACAGTTTACACCATGCCTGGAAACTTTATGCACATGTTCCATGCATTCTTTACAGGCCCAGCACACTTTACAGTGTTTTGGGTTGTTTTCAGTGTTTCCGTGAGGATGAAGATTTTTCTAGAAACAGTGCATAGTTTCAGAGATTTTTGTGGAAAGGATAAATGATTATAATTGCTTTGCAAAAAACAGTGTTTCCACGTGAACAAGGCTGGAGAGTTCAGATGACAAAACTGAACCAGCAGGCTTTGTCAGAACCACATGGTCAAACTGTTACTGCACTCGTGCTTCAAAGCTTTCTGTGCTACAGCTCGCTGAGTAAGAGTCACATCAAGCAAAGTAAATGTGCTTCTTTTTTTTATAAACATCAGGCCGATTGGGTCTGGTAAAACAAAGTCAGTTGAAGTCTTTAAATTTGCAGGGTCTTGTTTTGTTACTTTACTAGCGCTCAGCGGTTGAAGCGTAATCCCAAAGATCTGAAAGTCAAACAAACACAGATAACAGCGACTGGAACATTATCTCTGAGAGGTAAAATAAACAACTTGAAATCTATTTTTTTTTGTCTGAGCTGTGTTTGTACATGAGTCACTTTGTGGCTCATATGGAGACACTCCTCACATTCTTCTCCAGACGTTTCTCACATTCACCAGGAAAAAAACCCTAGAGGACTTTTACCCTTCAATGGGCTCTTACCGCTCCATTAGCCAACCCACTTAATTTCCTTAGTCACCTGACGGCAGCTTAGACAACCAGCAGTGGTGACAAAGTACAAGTCCAATGTACACAAAGCCACAGTGTGCAGCCAGGGCCTATTTTCTACCTGCACACAGTAGCAGCATGCAGGAGGAAGCCTTTGCTGTCCTGTTCCAGCTCTGTGTCGGGCCAAGATAAGGTCAAAAGAGGGAATGTGTTTCCACGTGGCTGCGGCTCTTCGCTTCTGCCAGAGCAGTTTCCAGCCACCATTATCCTGTTATTATCTGACATTCCTGCATCCATGGTTATATACAAAATATATAAAAGAGGAAGTGTCAGGCTCTGCAGAAACATGAACAAGACCGTCACACACATTAGGGCATGAGTCAACAGAACTGGAATGAGAAGATGAAGCAGGCTTCTGGCCTTAAGGCTTTCAAACCCCAACCAGCTGGCAAAGTCACAAGTGCTGAGGCACAGATATGTGAGCGCCTTGACTCTGCGATTTATGGCATCTGTCTGCACATAGCCACAAGAAAGAGGTGCTATGCAACTGTAAATCAACACAAAAAAGTTCATATATCACCTTTCCCTTCCATGCAGCTGTTTTTACAACACTGGTCAGAATTTGTTAGAGCAGCATGCTCGAGACACTTGAATGTTTAATTTGAGTAAAATTCTATAACATCTGGACTGACATGTATACCAGATGGGGTTTAAATCGAAAATTATGTTAATCATAGGTGATCAATGGTAGCTTTACTTATTTTAAACGTCTCCAAAACTTGCTTTTAACGTGTTTGTTGATAAACTGTCATCATGGAAAGTGAGTGACACAAGGACGTAATGTCACGTGCAACAACACTGCCCACATTATCAGCGGAGGTCTAAATAAGCACCTGTATAACAGCATACCGCGTGCTCAAAAGGAAGTAAGTTTAACTGTTTCTCCTCACAAGTACGTTTTAAACACTGACCCGACATGAGGGTTGTGTTTAAATTCCAAGCAGGAAGTTCAAAGTGTGGGATTCCGCCTGAGAGCAGACACCTGCGAGGCTGAGTCTGATTATCTCTGGCGTCGAGGAGGAGGAGGAAGAGTGGAGTTGTATTCCCAACTGTTGCATCCGAATCATAAACTGGGTCAACTTCGATGCAGGAAATACTCGCATACAAAAGCGGCTCCGTCTCTTTACCCGGACGCTCAGAAGTCAAGTCAACAACTCAATCCAGAAAATTTCTGCTAGTTGAATTAATGTTTAGATTTTCCACCAAAAACTCAGTTTAGTCTCGCTTATGTCCACATAATAAAACGTGAGAACTTACCAGCTGTTTACGCTGCAGCAAGAGACACGGTTGACATGTAAGCAACTTGTTTCACTGCTTAATATATTCCGTCTCGACCAACGAGGACGACGCGCAGAGGCAAGAGTGGAAAAAAACCCGCTGCCTATTAAAGAGTCCAAAGTTTGCTGCTCCCACTTTCATCTAAAGTTGTCGGTGGAAGTAGGCGCCATGTTTGTGTCTGTGCTCAGAGTTTTGTTGGTGAGGTTTCTTCCTAAAAAAACGTCTTTCTGGCTGGAACCGCCCAGCAAAGAGGAGCGGCTTCGATCTGTTGTAACTGACACAACAGGCGAGCAGCCATGACCGTTAGTAAGCTAGCGCACGTCATACCGAACGTTTCCGGAAAGTATTTTCAAAGTAAAAGTGTTTTATTGCGTGTTAGCGTGTAGAAGTATTCACGATAGTTACGGACATTTTTAGGCTATTTATCTAAATATTTGTTTTTTTTTAATTAAAAAACAGCATCAAGGAGGACTTTTTTACTCTGTAAACTTCAAGTATCGAATCGTGATTATCCCACTTTAAGATTTAACGCTAAATTTAAAACCTTGACTATTTTAAATGGTCATTTATTTTTCCATTTTGTTAGAAAATACATTTTGCAAGCACAAATTGGATTTTGAAACACGTTTCAGGCAGTAACATTTTCCCATGCTAAAATATTCACTTAGCCAACTTTTAATTTCAGAACTGTTCTTTAAATTATCAATTTTCTTTCACTTATCCTGTAATCGGGTCGTAAAGGTAACAGGTTCAGGAGAGAAACCCAGACATCCCTCATAACAGCAACACTCTCCAGCTCCTATGGCAGGATCTCAAGATGTTCCCAGGCCAGAGGATCTATAATCCCTCCAGTGAATTCCTGGTCCACTTAGGGGTCTTCGCCATATAGGACAAGCCCAAAAACCTCCATTAGGAGACATTCAGTATGCATCCAAATCAGATGCCAGACACACCTCAACATACTCCTTTTGATGTGATGTGCTTCATCCTCCCAGATGATGGAGTTCCTCTTAAATTATATTCCAGTTTGCCACTTGAACAAAAATGTAATTTGTAAAGGATGAAATACATCAACTTCCTGCTTTAGCGCTGCCTTGACTCGGGATCCTGCACAATGTTTTTACAGTTTCTGACGCCCCCATCACACATGAATGAAAATACAAGAAATGAGCACAGCAAACACTTTTCTTGGAAACAGCTGTTGCCTCCAAACACATTTACAAAAATGTTAATTTACTGAAACAAACTTAAGCATTGGCGTGCGTCAAACATCATGTGATCACATTCACACACTGTGTAGTCCAACTTTGAGGTGATTTTCATTTACACAACTCCAACCTGATTTTCTTTCAGTTTATTTCAAGTTTCCCTCCAAATTGATCAACACAGGTTTAACATTCAGGTTAAAAATCTAAAGCAAACTGTTTAAAATCTGTTGTGAAATATTAGCTTGAAATTAATCTTAAGACTAATTCATTGTGCAGCAGATATTTATTTTACAGCTATACATTCTTATATACATTTAAGCCAAGTTAAAAAGAGCAGGAGAATAGCTCTTATTAATGAAACTAGCGCTTCATGTCGTCTATGGGAGAGAAGGTGATCAGTTTTGGGAGGCTGTACTGTTGATTCTTTGCAGGTGAAAGTGTTTCCAGTGAATCGAGATCTAGTGAGAAAACCTTGTTGGTGTTTTCTGCTGATGCTCCAGGTTCCATCAGCCAGTCTTTGTCCCTGTTATCTGACAGAAGACTCTCAGCTGTCCGCAGGGAGACATCGCAGCTCACAAACTGGTTCTGATCCCGACCAGGTGTGGCCAGCAGTGATTGCTTTAATTTCAGGGAAGGGATGAGAATTTCCTCCTCTTCCTCACTCTGCATATCCACAGCTTCGTCCTCGAAGCTCAGGCTGTCGCAGCTAGGCAACTCGGGGAGGGTTTCGTGCTCCAGGCTGAATTGGACGGCGCTGCTGCCGGTGCCGCTCGGGCTATCCAGGCCCTCTGTGTTGAACGTGTCCCACAAGAGAGAGGATTTGAGTGGGACCCCCTGCTGGTGGGCAGAGTGGCTGTCCAGATCGGGGGCGGCAGTTTGTGGGGCAGCGTGGGAGCCCGTGTTTTGGCTCTGACTTGGAGGAACGCTCCATCCAGGTAAGATGTCATTCAACATGGCTGACTGGGACATATTTATAGATTCGTCTTCCTCAACTGCTTTTCTCCAGGAGCTTTTCACATCCTTAACTTTGGATTAAAAAAAAAAAAAAAAAAAAAAAAAAGAAGTAGAAACAGAATTGGATTCATGAAAGTTAATAAACAATGCTTGTAACTCACTCAGGCTCTCAGGTGTACGAGGCAGCTGTTTTCTAGCGGAGAATGGATCCCTCTGATACGTGCTGAGAAGACTCTCCAGATCCAAACCTCTCACTCTGCCCTCTGAAGGACTGACTGTGGTCACAGCATCTGCAAACTAACACGAATCCTCCAGTTCATTTCAATACCTTAAGACTTGTTAAAGACTTTCCAAAAAAACTTTAAAACTTCATCTCCAATTCAAGCTGGAACAAGCAACACATTCTGAACGTACTTAGTCTATATTAAAACCCATAAAGCAGAACTTAAGAGGAAAACAGGAGATTTTATGAAATATATTGTTTATACAAATACACACGCAGTTAGACCTCCACTCACATTTCAACTGTCTGACAGAGAACGACAAACGAGCCGTTAATTTCAATTGTAACACCTGCAAACTGGAACACACAAGTTCACTCAGCATCATTTGAAAAACACACACGTCCTTTCAGGAAATCAACCAATGGGCTGTCACGATTGATTAAAATGATTTATAATAATTTCTTTTCATCGGCTGCACGGTGGTGCAGCTGGTGGTGCTGTTGCCTTGCAGTGAGAAGGTCCTTGGTTTGAAACCGGGCTTGGACCGCATGGAGTTTGCATGTGTGGGTTTCCTCCCACAGACCAAAAAATATGCATGAGGTTAATTGGTGATGCTGCTGCTTGTTGCACGTACATGTGGGACCTGACAGCATTCATCGAACTGCTCTTTGCAGAATGTAAAAAAAACAAACAACCAAAATACTCATATCTCCAACCAGGAGTCTGAAAACACACATTATCCCATTGCTTGCATGTTTGGCGACACAAGGAGGAAATCTCTATAGCAAAATGAAACATCATGTGTATGCACACACGACCATGAGGCAAGCAGGCTGGTCGAGCACATCTTTATTTTGATTTGTCACATTAAAAAAATATATTTGAGATTTTTTGCAGTTGAAATATTTGGACGAAACTTAAATACTAACACTTAATAACTTGTAGAGTCACAATTAAGACTTTTTGATACTTTTTAATTTACTAAAAAAAAAAAAACCGACTGACCAACTTGTAACACTTTAAGACCTGCTGACACCCTGTAACAATAAACAGCATGTAATAACACATTTATGACTGTTTTACTCACTTCTATCAGCTAAACAGGGTAAAGTACCTGATCTGCGAGGTTTTCATATTCCAAGTCTAAGATCTGAGTTTTAGTCTTCAGCGACGGGATCTTCTCATGGCTCGTCTTCTTCACACTGACCTGAAACAAACATTTAGTTAATATAAAGAAACCATTTGAGACAATCCAGTAAAATCTGATTTGACACCACAGCATTTTACTTGAATCGTTGGTAAAGGTGGAGCTTTTCGGGGAGGAGATGGCGGTGTGTCAAAAAGCCAGTCCAGAGACGTATTCCCTCGCATTCTGTCCGCGGCGACGTCGGGAGCCTCAGACTCGGCAGCGTTTGAAGGGAAACTGTGTGAAAAGACGGTTTTGATTCAATTTCATGCTGTGAAATGCAACTTCCTGTTTACTGACCTGGCAGTGTAATCCAGGTGGGATTATCCAGCTCAGGTGGAGTAAAAGCACACTAAAGTAAAATATTTAAGACATTTTCACATGACTAGAACACAGACTGATTCCAAAAGGACTCAAACAGAAGACAAAAAAAAAGCAGAAATATCCTAAAATGAGGGTAAAAACTTTCAGAAATCTACTAAATTAAATAATCCAGATTATTAGAAGTTTCTGTATAAAGAAAAGCCATTTAAAAACATGAGATTAGAGCTTCTTTTGTTCCTCTAAAGAAAATGATTTCTTCATAATGTTCCAACTCCAAGTACACATCAAGGCAAATATGCTAAATGTTCCCGGAAGCATTCTTGTCCTGCCGATTTTATCGAGGATGCACCGATGCATCTTTCTGGGTACTTGTGCAAGAAAGGTATCCCATAATGCACTGCGTCAAAAAAAAATCTATATCTAACATATTTTCTTTTTAATTTCTTTCACTTGTATAGTAAGATAGGATGTTCGTTTGCCTATTTCATGTCAGTTTTTAACTGCAGCATAAAGCAACATCTGTTGCCGTGACAACGCAGTACAGTTCTGTTCTAAATGCCGTTCTTGTACTCAGTAAAACTGACTTTCTAGTGTACTTGCCAAGAATGTACTTGCATACTTGAGCATTGAGAAACAGCTTGAGTCTTCCACATGGAAGATGTGCTTAATAACGGTGCATTCATGTGCCTCCCCAGATAATCCGAACTTTGAGTTTCAGATCGACCACAGCGTGTCATTATGGATCTTCATCCTTCAGCTGAATAAACACGACGTGCTTGTAAAAGCCACATTACGACGGGCTGATAAAACACATTTAGCTCGTCTGTGTTTTTACCTTTTAATAAGAATAAAAGTTAATAAAAGCTGTGATCAGGTTCTGGTGTCACATGATCAAAGTGTGCGCTCCGTATCTGTCCGTGGCGATTTCTCTCAATTCGCCGCGGTCATCAGAAAGCGGTGATGCTCTGGGGAGAACCAGTGATGGACAGACCACAGCTTCGGACTGTCCAGGTATCTGCCTCCCATTAAAGACTCACACAGATCGTTAAACACGACAGACAGAGGTCATGTTACCTCGTGATGGCGTTCGCCACGTCCTCTGATTCGTTCTCTGCTGGTTTCACATCTGAAAGTCAAAACAACAATTTAACAGAACAGGAAACAAATTAAAGAGACGACTCAACAGCGCAGCTCTGCTCACCGGGAAGCTTCGCAGGATACTGAGAAAATACACCGTTTCTGTATGTGGCTTCGGCGGCGGGTTCAAAGGACAGCGGCGCCATCGGCGAGAGGAAACCGAGTGCCTGAATAGAAAAACAGGTCAAGATCAAGCTCAAGTGACAGTAAATAATCCAAAAGAAGCACTTACAGGATCTTCACTCAGGAAAGAAACAAGAGGAGTTTCTTTTAGCGTCTCTGTCCACCTCTTGTCCCAGTCGGCCTCCAGCGCTCTGACAGAACTCCTGACTTGTGGAATTTCTTCCTTACAAAGTTTTTTCCTGGAGGGTTCGAGTAAATTTTAGTTACAAAACCAGTTAATACCACAAGGAGGAAATAACTCGACATCGAAAACAGTTCATGTCAGAAAAACCTGAGTGTGTTTCAGACCTGATGAGCTGGAGGTCCTGCAGGACCCGAGAAATCTCACGACGCTTCTCCTGCAGGTTCTGAGGACCGAGCTGATGATCGGAGGAAGGAGAGGTGCGACAGCGTTCTTCTTTCAACAGCTCCAACGAGTGGTTCAACAACTCCATCACGCAGAGGAGGTTCAGCTGGCCGTCTTCATACACGTTCCCCGAATTTAACTGGAACGCAAACACAACGCAAGTTGGAGGTCTTTATTCATATAGAAAATATCAACTGAATCACAGAATAAATAATCCACAGCGATAAACTGAAGGTTTCTCGTTTGTATCCTCACCTGATGCGGGAGCTGCTCGATCCTCTCCAGCAGGCATCGAGGCATGTGGAGGACTCGATCCGTCCCATCCAGAACGTACTGATCCACGTCCCCCTTCAGAACACTTTCCACCGCGTTCTGCTCCTCTCCGATCGCCGACCGCATCCCCTCGATGTCCGACCACAAGTCGCGGACCTTAGAAAATAAAGCGCATCTCTTTAAAACCTAATAACACCCTTCAACTTGACATGGTCTCAACAATAATCCAAACCTTTTGGATCTTCTCGGAATAAGAAGCTTCATCCTGCGTAGGATCCGAAAAACGCCTGAAAACAAAAGATCCTTGTTTGATGCAATTTTAACAGTAATTGAATCATTTTATGCATTTAGAAAGTTTTGAAGGAAATAAATCCGACATACGTAAGAAGCTCATCATACTTGGCGCCTTCTGCTTTGATGTCCCTCATAGACTTAACCAGATGCCTAAAAACACAAATATATTATAACAAATATTAAAAGTAAAAGCCAAAATTATAACAAAACAAGTGCAGTGAAAAGTATGAAAGAAGAAAGGATCGGAGATATTTGGTGTATTACAGTAACATGAAGCACTCACGTGTTACTGCTGTTAAAAGAGCCTCTTAAATGTTCTTTTAAAGGGCAGAAAAAAAAAACATTTTTCAAGGTTATAGAGAGAGACTTTGGTTATCCTCTCAAGTTTCCGAATAACTAGCAAGTGTTTTAAAATACCAAATCAAGGGAAAAAGCTGAAGCTTCCACAAAAAAGAAAAAAAAAAGGCACGGTTTTGGAGTTATATGACATAAGGAGGAGAACGAGCTCATCAGCTCTTTATTCCTGAGGAAAACCTGATTCAAAAAGCTTAAATATGGTAAATATTTATGTCTGTTGGGGTCGTTTAAACTCCAGTTTTTCTGGACATCGCTTTCCATGTTTGGGTGAGATTTGTCCAGATGAAAAAGCAGGATTACACTAGGAGTAGTGTGTCCACAAACTTGATTCGTGCACACTTCCTTGAGGAGGATTACATTGAAGGGGACCTGATTGAACATAAGATGGGAATTTTAAAAGAAGGACAAAATCAGATTTGAAGTTAACGCATGTTTAAAGTAGAAGATGCCCTTTAAACACAGACTCGTGAGTCAGAATGGATTTTAGAATGGATCTGGTGCAGAGCAGTAACAGAATGTACAGTAGAACCTTCCTAAATCACAAACTCAGCTGGATTACCCCATAAACCTGATCACTGATTGCAATCAAGTGTTTCTAAAAACTTCATGAGAACTTTGGTCTGCTGTTCTTTACAGAATTGTTTTAATTCAGGGTTTTCCAGATGAACGGCCCTTCTGATTTAACATTTGACACATTTTTATTCCTCGTTCGATGTAACTGTGATTAAATGATGACAACTCACTGGGCTCGTCTCTGGTACTCATGAAGAAACCGATCCTGATCAACTGCAGCCTTCACGAACCTGGTGCGGATCAGACTGAACCTTTTCACCGCCATGTCCGAGGAGGAGGTCGGCATGGCGGCAGCCTGAGGAACCCAGCTGTCACCTGACAAGAACAGGACAGTAAATTACTCAGCAAGTGAAACATTTCAGGAAATTGCAATGAAAGAAACTAACTAAATTCAGATCCCGATCTTATTATTGTAAAGATTAAATGAAATAAAGCTGGTTCTCCATAAAAAAAAAACACGTTACTTGTGGTAAACATCTTCATTTCCTGCAGCATGACGTGATTGGCTAAATGAAGCATCAAGCTGATAAACTTGGGGCCTCCGGGGGACAGAAACAGCGACGCCACCACTCTGGATCCTGCGTTAGCAGTTTGATCCTGCAAAAAGTTTGGAAACACAGACAACAACAAATTCTGAGGAAACCATTTCCTCCTCCATAACATTAAATCTAATCTAAAGCTAGTTAGATAATATTTTCACAACATCTTAAAGTATTAATTCTTGAAAATTTTGAACAGATTCTTGCTTATTACAAAAAAAAAAAAATCACAATTTGGACGTGAATTAATTTTTCCAGCCCCTCTATGAAATATTGACTTGTGTTCAGCATCAGAAAGAACAAGCAGAAGAAGAACAAACAAAAACTGGATCTAATGAAAACTACAGGTGGGAGCAGTTTTACCATTATTTCTCTCAGCCAGGTGCAGGTAACTTTGCGGAACTCAGCATCCGCTTTGTGGTTTAAAACCGGCCAGCAGTGTCTGAAACAAAACAGTTTTTAGGTCAATAAAACTCTAAACTTTGACAAATATCAGTGACTGATTTGAACTTTACCTGTATGCTTCCTGAAATCTTGTGGGGTTGAGTTTCTCCAACAGGAAATGGGTCACCATGTAAAAGGCGTCTTTGTTTGGCTTGTCGAACATGTTCCTGTTGATTAACAAATATAATTAGAATTAAAATGTGTATTTAAACAGTTTAATTAGAAGCTGAGGTGAACTTACGGTCCCAGGTTGAGATGTTTAATGTTGGTTTTGCTAGCAGCGTTTGGTTGAAATCCCAACCCGAGGAGAGAAAACCAAAGATAATGGCCGTTCTTCTTTTGCAGGACTGTGTTCGCCATAATCCAGAGAGTTAAGCGTCGTTTTAAAAAAGAAAACCTAAAAAAAAAGCACCGAGTTCTTTCTTTCAAGACGCCACCCAGCTCAGACCGGAGCTAACTTCAACGTTACCGGTGACACTGGTGTTTGCGTGCAAAATATAACATGGATTCAACATAATAAACAAACACTGTTAACTTTTAACCCTTACACTGTGACATAAACACGACTCAAAGTTCAGTTTGATCCTATATGTATCGACAATAGTACAACACCGACGGACATAAAACAACCGCCAATTTTTCGAGCAGTCGCTGGCAACAGTTTCATACCCGCCGCTGTCAGGCCCCTTCAAGGTGACGCATGCGCAGATCCTTACATGGGTTCCGATAAAACATGACCATAACTTTCTTTTACAATAATTTCTATTTTTATCCCATTCTACCACTAACCTGTAACCTCTTAATCTAACTTTAACACGCAACCTTTACCTGTCATCTTAACATTAACTCTGTTGCTCATGCGTGAAACCTCAGACTGGTGGGGCATGAGCGCATCGGGGCATCAGAGCGGCGTTAAATATTCCAACGGTAACCCGGATGTTTTTACAACTACATCCTGTTCCTTTATTTTTTTTTTTCTGTTTTGTCATTTATAAATAACATTTGACAAGCAGAACAACAATAACGAAACACAAACTACAAATAATTATTTAATAAAAGTCAAAACAAATAGAAAATTATAACAACATAGCTAAGGTGGCATTTTAAATAAAGTTGGACGCTTTATGCTGAATCTGTGTAAAATTGCAATAATTTAACCTTTTCTTTTGGGGATGCTCAAAAATCCCTTTTATGCTTATATTATTTTAAAAAGTAACAAAACTATTTTATATCTAGACAAACAGTTTGAGCATGTAAATATATCAAAAATTATTACACAAACTTGGTTGAGTACTGTAATTATTATATATAGATGAAAGCAGGAAAGTTTAAACACAAAGAGGCTTTTCTTCTTGTTAAAAGCAGATGCATCAACCAGTGATTCCTATAAAACCCAGAGAAATTTGAATACTAACATCTGTATGTGAAAAGATTAAAACGTATCTAAAAATCTAAATCGTTTTGGAAAGTTATTACATCATACCGGTGTCAGCAGGCTTCAGCTTGCATTCACATACACGTAAGTTAGTTGTGCTGAACAGATACAATACTCCAAATTAAAATGCAACAACAGCATGAAGTAGGATAAAACATGTAAACAGTGAAAATATTATTTCTCACCCGTTGTTTCATCATACACTTACCAGACTAACATCCAGGAAGCTACTAGAATAAAAACACAAGTGTATTTAGATGATTTGTTTGTTCTTTCTTTATTGCAGACCATACAAGTGGAATATTTCAGTCTCCATCACATCTGATAAGCTGAACAGAGTAATAGAAAGACGTGCTTTTTGATTTATATATTTTTTTCCCCCCCTATCTATTCACATCAGTGGAGTTCTTTTAAAACCAGCTGGCAGCATTCGGCCACCTTTGACGGATCAGACACTGACGAGTATTTGGAAATCTGAGAGCTGACGCCCAAGGAGCGTGCCAAGTCCTGGGCTGTCTGGTCAGAGGCCACGGTGGTTCCCAAGGCCACCAGCAGCCTAAATATAGCCTCCTTGTCTTGTACGGTCTCCAGAGCCCTGCTGGCCACAGACAGACACTGCGCCTTGGCCTCCAGGTCGGGCTGGCTGTGGAGGCAGCCTGCGTAGTTCAGCACCAAAGTGGCCAGAGCAATGTGGATGTTTTTATTGCAGACGGCGGCAAGGTCGGCGGCACGCGACAGCACCGTCTCACGCTGGGCCATGAGAAGGGCGCGGCCGTGCCTGCCGCTGAAGCAGTTACAAAGAGTGCGCAGCGCCAGCATCTGGTTGGCAGGACGGCCCTCGGGCCTCATTAGTTTCAGCAGGTGGTTGCACAGCTGGACGCCCTCCGCCTCGCCGCAGAGGCTCTCGTTAACCTGCGGGTGGCGCACCGCCAACCTCAAAATGTCCAGGACAGGAAACACAATGTCTGCAGCACACAGGAGGGACATGATGTAAAAAACTAACATCAGAGGAAATAAAAAAAACACACTGAGATGGCGGTGTGGTACCTTCAGGCCAGTGTGAAGCCTTCCACAGGAAGTTGATCTGCTGGATGGTTGGAGGAGACTCAGAGTTGAAACCACAAACGGACGACAGCAGCTTCTCGAGGCTTTGCAGGGTTTCTTCAGGGAGTTTGTGCTCCTGAGGGGCTCCTGCATTCAGCTCCTTTAACTTGGCTTAGAAAACAAACAACACAACTGGAGGTCATTTATTTACCAATATATTCATTTTGTTTATTTTTTAAGCCTCCAAAAGTTTTAGAATCAAATCTTCAGTATTTCTACTTCAAAGATCTTCTGTCTGTTTTTTTTTTTGCACCAAACAAACGATGTTTAAATGAAAAAGAAAATCCCATTAAACACTCACCGATGATCTGAGAGGCGTTGGCCTGCTCGAAGGTCACACCGTCAGTTTTAGGGAAGTAGATATTCGTTGATGTCTGTCTTAATGCTGATGAGGAATAAGCACCTTTTCCTGCAGAGAGGTGAGAGACGATCCAACATCAAAATCTTGTCTGTAAAAGACAACCTGCGTACGACATGACGACCTGCGTCTTTTTTCCATCCTTGTAGCCGACAGTGAATTAAATTTCACGACTAACTGTGTATAAATCTTGAATAAGTTGCATTCAGTGTCACTCTGTTAATTTGAGTTTTTAACCTTAAAGGTGTAATATCAGAATCAGACTTTATTGTCATTATACATTAAATACAAAATTGACTTGGAAGGGATGTTCTATGTAGAATTTTCAATATTATTCTTTTTAAAAATAAAGTGAAACCATAATTAGAGCGCTAAACAACATGTTTTGTCATAATTCCATGTGATTTTTTTATTTTAAAAAGTTATTGATCTTTTTTAATTTTTTGACGGCGTAGTAAACTTGTAGTACTGTTTTCCACCGCTAGGGTGAGTATAAGCCAGTTTTTGGCCGAGCTCCTGATCTGTTGCTTAAGTGAGGAATAATACTCGTTTCTGCCACCCTGTGGTGGTTAGTGGAAGTGACGGGGTTGTGGTTTGGCTCATTACTGCCACCTGGTGTTGGAAAGGAAAGCTATTATTTTCTACATAGTATACCTTTAATGTGATCAGTATATACTTTAGATTTACTATATTGATGTGTACTGCATCCTGCAACATATTTTATACCCATAAAGCAGGTGAAACAGGTCAAAAAGACAATAATCTGATGGTTTTGTATTTTTAATTTCTCTTTAGATCCGATGAAGCCAAACAGAGATTCTGTTGGTGAGTTTTGAATAAACCATCAGTAACATAATGTAGTAGAACACCGGTAATGTCTTCTCCCTCTTATCTCACTGGATTGTAGTTTGTAGAATCTTTAGTTGTTTTTAGTCTTTAACTGACCTGTGAACGGATCTCCCACGCTTGAAGGAGCACTTGGGTTGGGGTCGGACCCTGGGATGTAGCGACCAGCACCTAGGGGGGAATTAAAGAAAGGCTGTGAAACTACATTTAAACACGATGTTCTGTGGATTGTGAAAACAGGTCGGTAAACACTCGGACCTGTGAACGGATCTGCTCCAAGACTTTCACCGTCATGAGAAGCTCCGGGAATATATCGAGACCCTCCTGTGAAACGAACAGAGAACACAAATATAGTAGAAATTACAGATGTATATCCAGAGTGTTGAGCTCGTCCTGACCTGTGAAGGGGTCGCCACCAGCTGGCTGCGCTGGACCCACCACGTGTCCTTTAGTGTTCTCAATGATAAAGTTAGCGACCTGGTCGAGGAACATGGGGCTCAGGTCGTTTTTTTGCAGGAAGTTGTGCGCTGTGAGCCAGGGGTCTTCCGACATGTTATAAGGCAGCTTCAGGGACGGCCCCCCCTCGTTCACGTCGATGGTGAACACGTAATCGTACTCCTGAGGTCAGAAAGTGACTCGTTAACGAAAGTCAGCCTTCTCATCGTCAGCTCAGAGCTCGTCAACCTACCTTCCCCTCGTACATCACATTCTTAGACGTCTGCTGGTTTGAGCCCCCCACTACGTCTCCGATTTTCAGCCAACGCCCATCGCTGACGCTCCACTGATACGCCTCCACTTTTTGTCCCTCTTTGATCAATCGTGTCTGCCCGTCACGATTGCCTGGATGAAAACAGGAAATCAAACTAGCTTGACTCATGTGTGAAATAAACACAGATTTGATATAGTAAAATGCTTGTTAGTACCAGGCTCTTCTAGGTGCTCCCTTCCAGGCAGGTCCTCCAGTTTGATGTCTCCAAGGTCCCCCGTCTTGGGGTCAATGGTGGCTTTAGAGAGTTCATCCTCAAAGGCCTGAAGGTCTTCAGCGCTGGCCATGCGGTCCACTGCTTCCGTAAAGACACGGATGATGCCGTCACTGTGGGATAAAGAGTTTAAATATTTATGATGCAACATGATCAGGGAGAAGCGTTCTGTTTCTGTTACCTGGCACCGACGGCGATGTCACCATTAGGCAGGATACAGCAGCACCAGACAGACTGAGCCGACAGGCGGATGGTCTGACAGCACTCCCCCTTCCTCCAGATCCTCACAGTACGATCCTCCCCTGTACTGACAAAATCTGAGCAGAAAACCAGAGATCAGAGATGAAAAACAAGTTCACACAACTTCAGGAAATATGAACCCAGCAAACAAACCTTGGCTATTTGGGAAAACAGCTAAGCTGTAGATGTAGTTGGTGTGACTGTAGTAGACCTGAACACACTCGCCCGTCACCAGCCATCGTCTGATGCTCGTGTCGTTGCTGCAAGAGAAGAATTCAGTGCTGCTGATCACTGCCAGTCCTCTCACACAGTCCTCATGACCTAAAATTAAAAAAAAAAGTTTTATTTTCATCGAACAACTTGGAAACACCTTGTGTCTGTTTTAGGATTTCTCAACATATTACAAAATTAATTCACTGAATCAGAAGGAAACAGGATGTTTTATTCTTCTGCACAAAGACCAAAAAAATAAAAACAGTCAAGTTACAATTTAAGATGAAGGTTTAACATCTGATTCTTATTTTACTTTTCATAATTTTAACAAACACTAACAACTATTGAAGCTTTTTTGGTGGGGGGAGATGAGAGGAGGCTTTTCTCAGAAGCTTTTCTCATATTCATATATTATATATTTGCTGTCCTGTCATGAAATCTGGGAGCTAAGCACAAGTAAATGTATTCATATTTGTTGAACTTAATTAGAGTCCCAACATTAATAAAGTTTTTGAGACACTGAGGTCACAGTAAATTATTCAGAAGCATTTTTTGCATCCACAATGACACTGACACTGACTTTGTTTGATCAGCAGAACTTGAAGCCTGTGGAAACGATTTCAGGTCTAACATGTTCGGCTGTGCGCTACAAAACTTCACATTCTTCTCATGAGTTGAGTTCTTGTTCAGAAAAACACAAACCCTCAGAAACGACAGATTCTAGATTAAATTATCCGTTTCGCTATAGTAATCACTTTGTTTACATCTCCTGTTCTACCTTTTTATCCCCTCCGGTAAATGCGTGTTTCTCAAAATTGTGTAACGATATTCAATAAATATGCATATTTGACACTTTATTAGCAAAAATCTGTGCATCCTGCTTTTTGTGGAAAAGTGTCCCCAAAGCACAAATCTAACATTGATTGATGTGAAGTAGTAAAATAACATTTTCACGTTAGCAGGAAATGAAAAGTATTTTACACACGATTTGAACAGATCACAAAAAACACAGATTTGGAATAGTCTCACCTGTGAATGTTTTCTCACATCGACCAGCCTTCCAAAGCTTTATGGTTTTATCTGCGGATCCAGAAAGCATTAGGCCTTGTTCAGGTAAGATGATCACTGCCCACACTGCTGCAGTGTGACCCTGTGGCAAAAACATTGAGCAGATCACATCCAATCAGTTCCATGATTATATTAATGATTCTTACAATTCTACAAAGAATCTTGTAAAAGTCTGCAGGCCATTTTTAGTCAGTCAGATCAAATATATTATTTTGCAAACAGCTGATGCCAATAGCAAACTGAACCAGCTGCCTCTCTTATACCTGTAAGGTCATCATGCATTTCTCGTTGAGCCAGACTTTGGCTGTTGTGTCCCAGGAGCCACTCAAAAGTGTCCCAAACTTCCCAGAGGATAGAGTGCAAACTATGGAAACAAAATATTAGAAAGTTGGAACCACATGGACTGTTAATACCAGTGAAACAGTGAATTAAGGCTCTAAAAATCCTTCAGTGAACCACAACTCACCTGCGTTTTTGTGGCCCTGAAGGGTGAAAATAGGTTGTGGTTGATCCAGAGTGAAAACACAAATGTTGTTATCGTTTCCACCGGTGGCAACCAATCCTCGAGGGTACGTTTCATTGGGAGCAATAATACACACACAGGATACAAAGTTTGAGTGGCCGGACATACAGTGCATCTCAGTGAAGCCTTTATCTGGACTGTTGAGAGAAAGAGGCCAAAGATAAGCTTCTTAAACAGGGATTTGTGTAGCTTTGTTGAGGTAAAAGTACAAAAGGCTGTTAACTTATCTGCTCAGGATAACCCATAAACATAATCTAGATCTACATCATGTAAATAAGTACTTCACTAAAGATCCACTCATTACATTTAAACAGTTTTTTATTCGTCTGCAGAGTCCGAACATGAACACATTGAGCCAAGATAAAGACAAACACATCTGTATAAAAAAAGCTCTCCTGTTGCATTTCACGACTTTTTAACATTTATTTATAAGCTGAAATCAAACAAAAACGTCAAAAAAAATCCCCATAGTTTTTAAAATTCGATATCAACAGTTCAAGAACTGTGAACGGTTGTTCTCATACTTTATTAAAACAGCTAAAGAAGCAGGTTTAACAAAATGAATGACAAAGCTAATTTGAGCAACGTTCATTGTGGCCCCAAAACAGCTGCTAACAAACAGGCTTGAGTCTGAGTTTATTTAGTTCTTTATCAAACACGATTCATGAGTCAAAAATTACATGTTAACTAAATTGAATGTGATTCTAGGAGTGCATTAGTCAGCGAGAAGCTAGTGCTAATGGTGACGCTAGCTACCTTGAGTTCGGCACCCAAACTCTTCCGGTTCGGTCTCTGGACACAGACACTAAAGCTCCGTCTGGAAAAGCCGCAGCTGCGAGTCCCCTGACGTCCATCTCGTGGCCCGGGATGGAACATCTCAGTTTATATGAATTAGACGATGCCATTTTACTCTGATAACAAAACGAAACTAAAATAAAAAGCAGCGTAAAATCTAAGCGGCGTTGTTGTCAACAAACATGCGCCGCTAGCGCTAGCGGAAGTTGAATTGCGTCATTTCAAACGGCAAAATTTTCAAATTAAAACTGATTTCTAATTCGAAATATTTGACATATACATGTATCGTGTAAGCATTGCTATTAAAAACTACACATCCACAACTTTAAGCAGTCAGTGAAACTTGTTGTCTTTTTTAAGGCCGTCCTACCCAGGATATCACGTCTTCTCTCCTCAAAACAGTGTTACAGACCACTGAACGCCAAAACCACAAAATACAAAAACAGTTTCCTCCCCTAGTATGTTCAACAAAGTCAGCTGTTTCAATACATTTGTTATTTATAAAGCACCAGTTCATAATCAAAGTAATTTCAAGGCATTTTATAGAAATATCACGTCAAATTGTAAAAAGCAAAAAAAGAGTAAAGTATCTTTATATGCTATACAATAAAATAGGATAAAACAGTAAGAATAAAAACAGAATAAAAAGCTCTAAAAATACATAAAACACCCCACCAAGTAAAACAATCAGATTAAACCTTCTTAAAAGCCAAAGAGAAGAGTTGGGTTTTAAAAGCAGATTTTAAAGTTTCTGTTGGATGGGGGAGTAAATTGTTCTACAGTCTGGGTGCAGCTATGCCGACTGGGTTGAATGATCAATTCGACACAATCCTCCATCCTGAGCAGCATGAGGTGACAGTTGAAAGAAACCACTCCTGTTTAACAGGAAGAACCTCCAGTAGAACCAGAACCAGCAGCCTTCTGCACACTGGGGTCTGAGAGGACAGGAAAAAGACACAAACAAACACAGATGGTTTTGGGTCTGTTGCCATTTGAATGGAAAGATAAACTTTATGTTTATGATGGACTATTATGCGAACTGTCTCTCGCGTGCGTGTCCAAATTCTAACAATGTTTATTTAAACAAACCATTTAAACAATGTTTATGTAAAAAATATAAAGATACTACCTGTAAACAGAAATAATTTAATCATTAATATATTACAGATCAATATGTATCTATCTAATAATAAAATAGATAAATAATGGTCCAATCAACAATACAATTTCCACTCCACACTAGGCAGGTGTTGGACTAAAACACACCACGTGACCACATCAAAACGTGTCGTCACTCTGACGTTTGTACAGACGTTCAGATGAGGAAGTAGCAGCAACGTATCGACGTGCTCTCACTGGGACAGCGTAATAAAAAAAGTAGGTATCTTTTCATTTTAGGTTTGGAAATAAATCTCTATTTGAATCACGTGACTGTAGTTTTATACATCACGTTAAATGAATAAAAATGACGCTGAGCTGCGGATGTTTTTGGCGGCTGTCAGTCATTTATCTAAATGAATGATGGAGCAGGAACAACGCTGTTACTGAACACACCGAACAGGGTCGGACAGGTGGCTTTCAGACTTTTATTCAAACATACATACTGTTTTTATTAATCTGTGCAGGTTATATGAAGGCTGCTTCATTTTATAACTCACTGAAGGCCTGTGTTTATTTTAAATTAATTTTATTAAGCTGATACAAACAGGTTTTATACAAAGAATCAATATAAAGACTTTCATCACAGTCTAGTACAGCTTGTATTAAGAGACTGGGTTCATTTCAGTCATACCTGAGTACACACCTGTTACACACATTTATATTAGGTTAGCAGGTATATCACTACAGTAACTCTGTATTTAAAATTATTTGTCAGTTACCTGGAATAAGTAGCACAGTACAAGTAAGAAAAGCTGTGATTGGTTGATTGTTTCTTTGTTGTTATAAATCTTATACAAATCAAGAACTATTTTTATTTCCCTTTAAATTGTGTCACTTTTTAGAGAAAATACATTTGTGGGTTGATTCATTGATTGGGATCTTATTGATCCCCTTGGGAAACTATTTATCTGCGTTTGATTCGTCCCTGAGCAGCAGTCGGCTGTTCAGAAGCTCCTCTGTGAGATGAATTTTGTGGCTTACCAGGACTTGAGTTTGAACCTTTCACCTCCTGACAGAAACGCAGGCTTTGTGTATCAGCGTATGTCCTCCAGGTTTAGTCCATCACCTGGACTCACCTCCTCAGGTGCTTTTCCAATCCATTCACACTTTCAGTTGTGTCTCAAACATCTCACCTTCTGGTCAGGTCGGTCGCAACTCAGCAGGTGATAACAACCCAAAGAAAACAGAGAAAGACTGGGCGGGTCGGTGAAACACGCGTGACTTAAAACCAGTTTCAGCTGCAGCTCAAAAAACCTGAAACTCAGGTCAGAACTAAAAAAAAAGTCGTCAGGTATTATCAGCAGACCTAATGATTCCACACTTGTTTTTAAAGCTTCCGGTCAGTGATTGTTTGTGAGGTTCTGAAGGAGTTGGGTTTGTCTCTCCTGACAGCGAGGACCCAGCCATGAAGCTTCGACTGCACTTCGTGGTGGATCCGATGGGCTGGCTCTGCATCGGCATCGTGTTTGGGATCTGGCTCTACAACACTTTCTTCGTTCCCAAGCTGGTTCTGCTTCCACACTATCATGAAGGGCACATCCCCTGGGCCTTAGTGCTCTGTGAGTAACACTGTTGTTTACTTAATGGATAATAAGTCACATGAACATGTGAATGATGGTTCGTGTTGTTTCAGGGTACTACATAGCTTCAGGTCTCTGTGTAGTCGCCCTGTTCAGAGCTTCCACTGCAGATCCCGGTCGTCTTCCTGTGGACCCACACATACCTCACTCTGGTAGGAACTTTTTCATTTCCTATTCCTATAAGCAGAAAGACATTTAGCATAATTTTCATTGCAACTGTAACCTGATCAAAGTGCAATCAGGTAATATCTTTACTGTCATTGTAACAAGCTCAACTAAATTAGGTGCATTTCTTGTGGTCTGATAAAAAATGGGGGAAAAAAACGAAATAAATGGCAGAAATATATAAAATATGTAACTTACGAAGATAAGATACAAGTGCAAATGTTTCCTGCTTCTATTTCTAGATTTATGATTGTGCTATCAGATCCGACGGGAAGATGATTGTGTTTGTCTTACAGAGAGAGAAAACTGGGAGATGTGCAATAAGTGCAACTTAATGAGGCCCAAAAGGTCGCACCACTGCAGCAGATGTGGTCACTGTGTGCGCAGGATGGACCATCACTGTCCCTGGTAAACATGTCACCATGTTTTTACAGGTTTTCAGTTGTGACACGAACATTAGATCCAACCAGATCTGCTTCTGTTTAGTGGTTTTATTTGAAAATGCAGCTTTTAATTTGGTGACTGGGAACAAATAAGAAACACATAAAGCTTTAAATTGTCCATCCTGGATTAAAGTGCCGCAACCGTCTCCTGATTTACGCGTCCAATCAGAATGTGGCTGGACTGAGAGACGTTAGCAAAACCTCCATCAGTGTGAAGATGATCATGATGTTGCTGTCCTACTATGTTCTCACACCTGCCCTCCATGGTCCAGGTCCAGGTCCAGGTCCCGCCTCTGCTCAGGTGTCTCAGACATGAACACATGATGGGGTTGTAGCATATGCATGAAGCACGGACACCACGCTCCACTCAGACCTCGACACGTCCACCACGCTCCACCCAGACCCCGAAACATCCACCACGCTCCACCCAGACCCTGAGACGTCCACCACGCTCCACCCAGACCCCGAAACATCCACCACGCTCCACCCAGACCCTGAGACGTCCACCAAACTCCATCCAGACCCCGAGACGTCCACCACACTCCACCCAGACCTCGATATGTCCACCACGCTCCACCCAGACCCCGACACGTCCACCACACTCCACCCAGACCCCGATACGTCCACCACACTCCACCCAGACCCCGACACGTCCACCACGCTCCACCCAGACCTCGATACGTCCACCACACTCCACCCAGACCCCGACACATCCACCACACTCCACCCAGACCTCGATACGTCCACCACACTCCACCCAGACCCCGACACGTCCACCACGCTCCACCCAGACCCCGATACGTCCACCACGCTCCACCCAGACCCCGAGACGTCCACCACACTCCCTTCAGACCTTGATATGTCCACCACATTCCACCCAGACCCCGACATGTCCACCACACTCCACCCAGACCCCGATACGTCCACCACACTCCACCCAGACCTCGATACGTCCACCACACTCCACCCAGACCCCGACACGTCCACCACGCTCCACCCAGACCTCGATACGTCCACCACACTCCACCCAGACCCCGACACGTCCACCACGCTCCACCCAGACCCCGAAACATCCACCACGCTCCACCCAGACCCCGATACGTCCACCACGCTCCACCCAGACCCCGACACGTCCACCACACTCCACCCAGACCCCGAGACGTCCACCACACTCCACCCAGACCCCGATATGTCCACCACGCTCCACCCAGACCCCGAGACGTCCACCACACTCCCTTCAGACCTTGATATGTCCACCACATTCCACCCAGACCCCGACATGTCCACCACACTCCACCCAGACCCCGATCCGTCCACCACACTCCACCCAGACCCCGACACGTCCACCACACTCCACCCAGACCCCGACACATCCACCACACTCCACCCAGACCCCGACACATCCACCACACTCCACCCAGACCCTGAGACGTCCACCAAACTCCATCCAGACCCCGAGACATCCACCACACTCCACCCAGACCTCGATACGTCCACCACACTCCACCCAGACCCCGACACGTCCACCACGCTCCACCCAGACCTCGATACGTCCACCACACTCCACCCAGACCCCGACACGTCCACCACGCTCCACCCAGACCTCGATACGTCCACCACACTCCACCCAGACCCCGATCCGTCCACCACGCTCCACCCAGACCTCGATACGTCCACCACACTCCACCCAGACCCCGACACGTCCACCACGCTCCACCCAGACCTCGATACGTCCACCACGCTCCACCCAGACCCCGACACGTCCACCACGCTCCACCCAGACCCCGACACATCCACCACACTCCACCCAGACCTCGATATGTCCACCACACTCCACCCAGACCCCGACACATCCACCACACTCCACCCAGACCTCGATATGTCCACCACACTCCACCCAGACCCCGACACGTCCAACATATGCCACCCAGACCTCGATACACTGCCACCACAATGACAGACCACCATGATCTAACTACAGACATTTCAAAACCATTCTGGACTCATGACACTTACTAGAGAACCCTCTGCGTTCTGCCTGAGAACCTTGCTATAACTCTGTAAAGACCATCCACCTTCTTACTGATTTTTTTTCATCACATTGTCTCATCTGGTGTGAAGGAGGCTCAGTAAGACTTCCACACGATCACAGCTTTACTCCATTTTTCTTTCTGGTAGGATCAATAACTGTGTGGGAGAAGACAACCACTGGCTCTTCCTGCAGCTTTGTTTCTACACTCAGGTCCTCAGCTTATTCACACTCGTTTTGGACTTTTGCCAGTATTATATTTTCCAGCCCCTGACAAACCTAGACCAGGTACGTGAATGTGTTCTCTTTTCTTCCTGCATGAGTCATATACAACAATAAAGTCCTTTTTTTTTTTTAAACAACAAAAAGCCCCTACCTGCAGTTTTATGGTTTAAAATTTGTGGGTTTCATTTCTGCTCCATTCTCCCAGGAAAAATTCACGACGCGCCACGAGCTGGCTCTGCTGCGAGCCTCAGCGATTATGGGTTTGGTGATGTTTGGCGGCATGAGCAGTTTGTTTTACACCCAGCTGATTGGCATCCTCACTGTAAGTACTGATCACTGACTGAACGTCCCGACTCGGATTTATCTTAATATATTTTAGCTGCATTTTTTTCATTCTACTGTCGCTATCGAATGGGATGCTTTATTTCAGTGACTTTTACCTCGTCTATCATTTTGGGAAAGACGAGTTTAGAACATTTTGATCTGATCTTTCTTCCCTCCTCTCACAGGACATGACCACCATTGAGAAAATGTCACAGTTTTCAAATGAAATGTGAGTCTCTTTATTTTATAATTCTTTGAATCTTGATTTTTTAAAAATATTTATTTGTCTGTCTGTAGGTTAACAGTATATCTCAATTATAACTTCTGAATGGATTTGGAGAAAATTGTCAGAATAGTTTGGGAATAATCTCAGGACTAGAAAATTAGATTTTGGGAAGGATCCGGTAAACTATCATTCGAATAATAATATTTATAATAATATTTATTATATGGATGAAAGAATATTAGTTTTATGTGTAAATCATATAAAATAAAATATTGGCAAATTTAAAAAAAATCATAATTGAAGAAGAAATACAGAAATAAGGTCTGGATTGACAAGCTACAGATTTAAACAATATTTCTCCAAACGTAGGTTGTTCAAAGACTTGAAAATAACTGAACTATCCCTTTAAAGGCAGAATATGTAGAATTTTTAATATTCTGCTTTTTAAAAATGAAGTAATACCGTAATTATGATATGATGCGTATGTTGATACACTGCTCACAATACGATACACGATACAATACACGATACGATACACGACAGGATACGACACACGATACGATACGCGATACGATACATGACAGGATACGACACACGATACGATACGCGATACGATACATGACAACTTTTCTTTGTTTTGCATTTTTAGTCAAACAAAACTCTCTGGATAATATTTATTTTTCTTTGATACAATGACAATGAATGAAACAGACTCGCTCATTCACTTTTACATCAGTTTGTAGTATTTTATTAGCAAGCTAATGTCACAAAATAAAATTCTTACTTAGAAATATGTAATAGGAGTTATTTAATAAATACATGAAGTTTTATTAAATAACTCTTATTACATATTTCTAAGTAATTCATTGTAGATACAAAGCCACTGATTCGTTTTCACATTAGTTTGGAGTCTTTTAGCGAAAAACCTTTTTTATACAATTTTAGAGCGTATGTTGTTCCGCTTTGTGGTGGTCAGTACAACACATTTACTGTATCGATATTATCGATATTGGACCTCATGATACGATATTCCTCCCTGTATTGCGATACATCTATACATCGGTGTATCATTACAGCCTTAATAATTCGAGAGCTAAACAACATGTTGTTTGCCATAATTCCGTATTAATTTTTTTTTATTATTTTAAAAAGCTTTTGATCCTTTTTTAATTATTTGACAGTCTGGCAAACTTGTAGTACTTTTTTCCCCCACTAGACTGAGTATAAGCCCGTTTTTGGCTGAGTTATCTGCTGCTTAAGGAATAATGCTCATTTCTGCCACCTTGTGGTTGTTAGTGTAAGTGACGGGGTTGTGATTTTGCTCATTACTGCCACCTGGTGTTGAAAATAAAAGCCCTTATTTTCTGCATAGGATACCTAGCTTTAAGGTAAAAAGTATACTTTTTCAAACTGCACGTACTGTAAACAAGATGTTTAAAACATTTTCATGCTCTAAGAGAATTTTCCGATTTTTCTCATCAGACATGAAGCAAAAAGATCATGGCAGTGGGCGCTAGCCGAAGTCTGCGGTACTCGCTGGAAACTTCTGTGGTTCATCCCGTTCCGCAGCAGACAGCCTCTCCAGGCCAGCCACCACCTCCGCAGCCACGTGTAGCCTCGTAACACCTCACTTCCTGCGCTGACGGTAGAAGCTGCTACTATTAAACACTCCGCAAACACACGTAGGAATTCATTTGCTCGCTTCCACCATACTCTTCCTGTGCTGAGAGCACGGCAGCAGTTCTGCTTTGTTGGTGGATTTTATAGCTTTTTGTTTTTTTAACGTATTTAGTTTTAACTGGCATCAAACAGGGAAACACTTTTTGGAAAGATGTAAAATGTTGTTTTCCTCACTGTGACTGCTGCTTTTATACATTTTTAAAGTAATATTCACATGATCAATATGGAAGTCTGAACATAAGGAACCCCTCTCAGGTTGTTTTCATAAAGAGCCTTCGCTACTGCTATTAATCAGCTGTGCACAGAACAACTAGATCTCCAACACGTCTGTTAGAAAGCTGTAGTCTTATAGTCGGTGCCTTGTTTTGTTAGATTTTTTTAAAGAACTTTTCATTTATCACATTTAAAGAAAGGTTTTGATTCTTTTTTTTGTCTTTTGTGATGACGTGATTATAATTTAACGCTCCACAGATGTTTTCTGGCATCGCTGCTTTGAAGAGTTTTTCTATAAAGTGCTGTTGTTTGAAGTTCAGTCGCAGATCAAAAGAAATACATGAAAAAGAGACGAGCGCAAGGCTAAAACAAGCTAATACAACCGTTCAAAAGGAGAATACTTAATAGTTACTCCTGCTGTTGAATCACAGCTTTGTGATCCAAATGATCAAAACGGATTATGAATTTACACTGGGATTTTATCATGTTATGTCGCATGTTGTTTTAAATCATGTTTTATATTTTAAATCAATCTGATTTCTCTTTAAGAATCAGATCTAAACACCATGTTTTTACACTATTACAGTAAGATCACACAATTAGATGTTGAATCAGTGTGAGAATGACATTAATTTTCACATCAAGCTCAACGGATAACAGCAAAATATGTTCCTTTAAATCGAACTCCTGGTATCTGCCTTAGCACTTAAAAGTATGAATATTTTCAATTCATATCACTTGTTTTTATGTTTTGCACTGGAGCTGTTGTAATGAAATCTTCAATGTTTCGAAAAGTTGAGTTTATAAATGCATATTTATATCAGTAACAGGAGAAGGTTAGTCTGTATGCAGTAACATACAACTAAATAACAGTTTTAGGATTGTTTACACCAGTGTTTCTATAAATGGTGCATTAAAATGATGTTTAACGTTGCAACGTTTCAGTCTTAGACCCCTTCAGGCTAAAGACTTTCTAACTAAAAGTAAAAGTTGTCTGTAAACCTAAAATAATTATTTTCTTGTAAATTCTAAAACAATTTGAAAATGTAGTTCCTCTAGTTTCACTGGAGTGAAAGTGATGGAAGTTCGCAGCTTTTTTTCTTGTTAATTTTGCTTTAAATTTTGGACACAAATGCACCATCCTCAGCTTTTAAAGGCTGATTCCCATTTTCAGTTTTTTTATGTGAAGTTCTGACCTGCTGATAAAGATTGTTCTGATTTGTCTCGAAGAACTTTAAGCGAAATCATTTATTAAAATAAAAAAATAGTGACTATTTATAATAATTACAGTCAAACCGAATTTATATGTGGTTACAGAGCTTTCTCTGTCAATATAAGTCTAGAAAATGGGCTTGTTCTCAAAATAAGTTGAGCTTAAATCATAAACACTTTGGGACTAAATTAAGATGAGAAGAACACTTAAAATGATCATAATCACCAAGTCGGCGTGATTCTAATCTAATTTACAATAACCTTCGACTCTTGTGTTGCATTCACTGCCTGGAAAAACAGTTGTTCATCCGCTTCAACTGGTGCATCCTTACATTTAGAATGATTTTAATATTCGCAAAATCACTTCTGTACTTTTAAATATTATGAAGTTTTATCTCTAATAAGACCCATGTTGCTTTTTCTACTATATTGACATTTCGAGCTTGTGATTCCAAATAAAAACGGTTTACCTGATGAGGTTTATCTCACTGAAATGTTGCAAATAAACACATTTATTGCAAGTGACACATTATCTCAGCGTTCACTCTGTGAACATACAGATTGATGCAACAATAGAAATGGATTCCTCTTGGTTTTGCTGTGTCTCTTTAGAACAATTTAGATGAATTATTTAAAAGTATATTTAAAGTAATAATAACCTCCTTTGCTTAAGCCTTGTCAACAACACTTGATATTCTCTTTGCTGACCTTGTACTGTATGTTAACCAAGCTTATTATGAATAGGAGGGATATTTTAACATCCAAGTAGTTTTAAGTGCCTGTCTGGGTCACATTTCTAATGTCACAGTTTGTCATCATCACTGTATACTCCAACCAAAGACCTGGGAAAATGTTGCAATAGTCAGCAAGCTTTTAACAAATGCATGTCTTATGAAGGTAGTGGTTCGATATTATCTACTGAATTCCATGTTAGCACACTGTCTTTTACTCCAAAGGCTTCAAATGAAGTTTTCTCTTGTTGTATGATTCGTTCCGGTTGTTTGCATTTGCATGACTGTATGTTCATGAGTTTGCTTGATGATTTTTATAGTTTACATTCAAATTTCTGGGTGTTAATGAGATTTTATCTTGTATTATTTTTTTTTTTTTTGGTGTTTCAGGGATGTCCTGTTGAGGTAACTGTGATTGACCTTAAATATGTTGGTATATTCCATTTATAATTTATTTTATCTTTTATTTTTGAAAGCAATAAGCATTGTTTGTTGTTGAAGTTGTCTTTATTCTTGAAATCTGTTTGTATTGTGGAGTTTACAATCTGGTGGTTCGAATTTTGTGCTTTACCAACTATTTAGTAAATGTTCTAACTTTTATATATGCTGCCAAGATAAACAATATGTATCAGCAGCTTGCATTGCTGAAAACATTTTCATTTGGCAGCTGTTATCTGGGCGTCCCACAGAGCTGCGTGTTTGGATCACTGACATTTTCTTTCTGTTTTTTCATTTTCTATGAAATGTTTTTTTTTTAAGTCAGACCTCAAACACTGGAACGTTTATGTTTTGTGAATATGTTTCTTTAATGTCCGGAAATCTTAAGCCAAGCTGCCAGTTTATTATCTTGCAGATTGTGATTATAGGAAATGTAAACAGGTACTCATATTTGAATAAATGACATTCTGAATAAGCTTGTGAAGATTTTGTTTTTTCTGATCATATTTAACCTGACTGTGGTTTTTAACATATTTAATCTAGGCGTGGTTTCAACTGTGGGAGCTGATGAATACTAACGAACAAAGGAGTTGTGATGAAACAGATACAGGCCGTTCGGACTCGGGAGAATTCGGGTGTTATCGCCACCTCCGTAGTTTGAGAGATAAAAACTGAAAGAGAAGTTGTTGACCTGTTTTCACACCCACTATGAAGGTAAGAACACCCGTGGAGCTAAAATATTCAACAGAAACCTCAGAAAAAACGTTTTAAATGGAAGGGCCTCTTTGAAGTTAGTGAGGCGTGCTGAACGTGTGCATGATCCGTGAAAATATATGTCCAAAATGGCTACATGCTTTGAACAGACATCGAACTGCATGAGTGCACGCACACGTTGCTGTCCTCGATTGTTCTCAGCTCGATGAAGGTCACGACACCACAGCCTGATCATCGCCAGGGAGACATCAGGAAGGCTATTCTGTTAATCGCAGCAGCACGTGTCCTTATCATTCATGCTCGGATTTGGATCATTGCTTTATTTCACAATCTGTTCATTTAACCAGTGATATGTTTGTCGAGCGTCTATTGGATTTTCAGACTCCAAACAATCAGAATGTATTTAAAAAGGCTTCAGAACCACGAGGAGGTATTTATGGCGTGTGCTGAATTTTTTATTTTAACAAGGAATGATGGCAATAAAACTTAAATCTCAACAAAAGCGAAGTGTAATTGGTCATCTTTGGCTCTGATGATAGAATTTAAAGGGATCCACTGTGGATAATAAGCAGTCTGCTGCAGACTAAATGTGCTCTTAATCTGTTATAATGGTCAGGTCTGCTGGACTAATTAAATAAATGACCACCTGCTCTTTTTGTCGTCTATGACATCTGGCTGAACAAAAGAAATAATTAGCCACATGCTCTATAAACAAGTCGGCCTGGAACAGTTACTTCTCAGACCCGTGTTTACTTGTCGAAGATTGCAGTTTTTGGCTTGGCGTGTTCTTCTGCTAGTTTGCCAAGACTAGACACGGATTAGATTGTTACTGGATCACTAATCATGAGTCGCGTGATTATTTTAGGCTTTCTTTTCATATTGCCCATAGATGATAAAATAAAAAAGGATCACTCCCCCCAACATCAGAAATTCTTTAGTTTGGGAACTTTTTCACATAAAAATGTAATTATCCATATTATTTGCGAATAATTAACCAAATTTTAACTGAATTCAAGAGTTAAACTTCTTCACAAATCTGGATTTTCTCTAATTCCGGTGTCGACGGAGTTTCTCCGTTTTCCAGCTAAACTTTCTGAACACTGAGGTATTGATTGGTCTATTGATTTTCGAATAATCTGTCCTTGTAGAAAGTAGAAATCCAATTAAAAGTACAACTCTAAACAGTTAATCCAATCAAGACGATGAAATGTATCGATTTCCACCTTAAAATCAATACACTGTGCGACGCTCTCTTGTAAGAACTCTTCCCTGAATCTTCCTCCTTTTTCCAAAAGAATAAAGAATCTGTGAAACTGTGAGGTTTTTTTCAATCTTAATCAATTAATTTAAACAAAGTGGTTCCGTAAACACTTTGATTTTAGTCTTGTAGATTTGGCTGTAAAAAGATGGTTAAAACAACTTGAATTCTTTACGTCTGCTTTTTAAATCAAGTTTTATTCTGACCTTTGTGCATCTAAAATAGTAGAAATCTGGACATTTGTTCAATGCTGCCAATGAGCATGAAGGAAAAAAACTACCATCCATATGGAAAGAAACAGTTTACTGCTAGTCTAAATTCTGGTGCAGAACTTCCTCGCTCGCACCCAAGTTCACAAAATATCTTTGGTGTCATTCAATAAGTGAGAAGAAAGAACCCAAGCAGGAATAAAGTTCATTCAGTTTAATTCAGTTTGCATTTTTCTACCTTTCTGGTTTTATTCTGAAAATCTCGCCATACCCTGCTCTTTGTGTATAGTTATCCTTCCTGTTTGTGTTGCACGCCTGAGTTGCATTATCAACAGCCTCCCACCTGTTGTTTCGTTTTTCATTTGTCTCGTGTGATTTGAGGTTTTCCTGTGGGACGTTGTTCACCCAAGTCGCCAATTTGTGAATTTTTTTTTTTTTTTTTTACAATTATAATTTTTCTGTATAATTTTACCCCTGACATCTTGTTCTAAAGTCCTGAAAGTTGTTCCGATATGCTTGATCACTTGACTTCCACAGAGGGCTGTTAATCACCTGTTGACTCAAAACAGGTGCGCTGAGGCGGAGCAACGTCTACAGCATGCAGGACCTTTAGGACCAGGACTGAGAAACACTGCCTGATGAAATGTACCACTTAAATCTCTAAAATTATAATATTTTCCCCTGCTAATTGATGACTTAACAATTTTTTATGATGAATTTAGGACTTTGATAACCTATCTTTGATAACCTTTGATGTCAAAGGTTTTTGGATTTTTTGTTTAACTCAAAAATATATGAAGAGAGAAAATTACTCCAAATTGTTTATAGTGACAAATTATTATTATTTTTTGCTAAAATTGAGAATAAAATTAAATAAAAACAGCTACTTATTTGTCTTTTAATTCATCTTCCTTCCTTCCTTCCTTCCTTCCTTCCTTCCTTCCTTCCTTCCTTCCTTCCTTCCTTCCTTCCTTCCTTCCTTCCTTCCTTCCTTCGCTCATTACAAATGCTAAATTAGTTTTATGAAGTCCACCCACGCTGTTTGTGGGGAAATCCAGCTGCTGCCGACAGCCTCTGAGAGGAGGATTGGAATGTAGCAACAGAAAAAAAAAATATTTTCAAACATTTACAGAAACATGCCTGTTTTTTTTTTCATTTATGGATCAAAAAGACATTTTTCTGTAAATTCAAAGCTACGTGTAGCTATTAATAACAACCTGTAGGTTCAGATTTACGACCCTTTTGAATGAGAACAGTGATTTTTAATGACCTGCACTTTGTTCACGGGTCATAAAGATGGGCGAGGTGAGACGCCGGGGTTCGGGAGGGGGGGTAGGTTTGTGTGAGAGGAGGGGTGAAGGTTAGAAGGTCAGGGTGTCTGTAATTACCACAGTCAGGTTCAAGTCACTGTTCAAGCTGTTGCAGATTTTTTTAATTTCCCATAATGCAGCGTGGTGGAGGACTGGCCTACATGTGGCACAGCATGCCTCCACTGATGCCCCTTTGATTAGCTGTGTTGTCTCACGCTGGACTACGGATGACCAGGACCACGGAGATGGCTGGGAATCGGACAGAGAGATCCATTAAATGGCAGCTTTGTTATGATATTTCAGCCAGAACATGGTGGATGGTGAGTCACTCTATTTCTACATGAGTAGTGTGTAAACTGAAGTCTAATTTAACTGTTATTGTTATTTTGACTTGTATCTGTCTCAAGTCAGGAGAGGTAATTTTTTCTGGACTTGACTGTAGAAAAAGTCTTCATTGATTGTTCAGATCCTTTGAAGCGGGTTTCTATGGAGCGAATTTGGCCCAGAAGTTGATTGACAGCATGTCAGAATTGCAGGGATGTTGAAAAAGAAGGTTCAACGCTGCATGAATGTGACGTAACTGTAAAAACCTTTGAAACTTATGAAGGGCTTGTAATTAAACCTCAATACAGAAACAACTGACGCAAAGTTCTAAAAACATTAAAGCACCATACTTTGTGAAAAACCAATGTGTCATTCTCAAAACTTTCTAAACTGTCTGATTGTGGGTTCTAAACTGGATGGCTGTATGTTCTCAAATGTCTCATTGTGGGTGCTAAACTGTCTAATTGTAGGTTCTAAATTGGATGGCTGTATGTTCTCAAATGTCTCATTGTGGGTTCTAAACTGTCTAATTGTGGGTTCTAAACTGGATGGCTGTATGTTCACAAATGTCTCATTGTGGGTTCTAAACTGGATGGCTGTATGTTCTCAAATGTCTCATTGTGGGTTCTAAACTGTCTAATTGTGGGTTCTAAACTGGATGGCTGTATGTTCTCAAATGTCTCATTGTGGGTTCTAAACTGTCTAATTGTGGGTTCTAAACTGGATGGCTGTGGGTTCTAACCCGGCTGGTTGTATGGTCTCAACTGTCAAGTTGTGGGTTCTAAACTGGATGGCTGTATATTCTCAAATGTCTCGTGTGTTCTGAACTGTCTGATTGTGGATTCTAAACTATCTGACAGTGGGTTCAAAACTGTCTGGCTGTCGGTTTTAAACTGGCTGGATGCATGTTCTAAAGTATGTTCTGAACTGTCTGGCTAAACTGGTTGACTGTAAGTTCTAACCTGACTGGCTATATCTTCTCAACTGTCTTGTTGTGGGTTGTAAAGAGTCTGGCTGTGGGTTCCATACTGTCTGGCTGTGGGTTCCATACTGTCTGGCTGTGGGTTCCATACTGTCTGGCTGTGGGTTCCATACTGTCTGACTGTGGGTTCCATACTGTCTGGCTGTGGGTTCCATACTGTCTGGCTGTGGGTTCCATACTGTCTGACTGTGGGTTCCATACTGTCTGGCTGTGGGTTCCATACTGTCTGGCTGTGGGTTCCATACTGTCTGGTTGCGGACTGTCTGAAGTGAAAACAAAACTGATTCAAATTCAACTTGCTC
>SSNP01000020.1:4282085-4292985 GCA_006937955.1 Pachypanchax playfairii | reverse complement strand
ATTGTGGGTTCTAAACTGGATGGCTGTATGTTCTCAAATGTCTCATTGTGGGTTCTAAACTGTCTAATTGTGGGTTCTAAACTGGATGGCTGTGGGTTCTAACCCGGCTGGTTGTATGGTCTCAACTGTCAAGTTGTGGGTTCTAAACTGGATGGCTGTATATTCTCAAATGTCTCGTGTGTTCTGAACTGTCTGATTGTGGATTCTAAACTATCTGACAGTGGGTTCAAAACTGTCTGGCTGTCGGTTTTAAACTGGCTGGATGCATGTTCTAAAGTATGTTCTGAACTGTCTGGCTAAACTGGTTGACTGTAAGTTCTAACCTGACTGGCTATATCTTCTCAACTGTCTTGTTGTGGGTTGTAAAGAGTCTGGCTGTGGGTTCCATACTGTCTGGCTGTGGGTTCCATACTGTCTGGCTGTGGGTTCCATACTGTCTGACTGTGGGTTCCATACTGTCTGGCTGTGGGTTCCATACTGTCTGGCTGTGGGTTCCATACTGTCTGGCTGTGGGTTCCATACTGTCTGGCTGTGGGTTCCATACTGTCTGGTTGCGGACTGTCTGAAGTGAAAACAAAACTGATTCAAATTCAACTTGCTCCCTCCTTTCTGACACATTTTCGCTGACTGGGTTTGAATGTGTCTCATCACTCTTACATCACGCCCAGTGTTGCGACCCCATTTTGCGTGGATGTGGTTAACAAAAAAATGCTTAAAGCAGAACTAAGTAAGTTTTTTCACCTCAATAAATGTTTTCTAGAGTCCCTGTGGGGGTAAACAAGGACTTGGCGGGGTGATTCGTGGGTCCCTCCCCTCCCTCTGGGGTCTGTGTCCTGAAAGCAGCACTTGAAACTTTCAGTGGATCGGACCCGACTAATCTCGCGAGAACAAATCTGCTTTACGGCACTCACACTCACGTACATAAATACAAGCATGAAGCCCTTGCCGTTGTTAGCAACGCCACCCTTAGGAGCGCAAAGATGACAATAATACTCACCTGTCGAGACATTTTCTTGGTTTTGTTTTTCTTTCTTCTTGCAAAAGCGTTCTCTGCGCGTTGTTGTTGGGGGGGCGGCGGCGGGGGAACGTTACGACAGTGAGCTTTCACAGGGGACCAGTAGGGGGAGAGCGAGAGCAAAACTTACTTAGTTCTGCTTTAAAATAAAAAAAGTTCAACATTATTTTTAGATTGGATAGTTTTTATGAGTGTTGTCCATCCATCCTCCCATTTTCTGAACCTGCTTCTTCCTGTTTAGGGTCGCAGGGAGCTGGTGTCTCTCTCCAGCGGTCATTGGGCGAGAGGCAGGGGACACCCTGTACAGGTCGCCAGTCCATCACAGGGCCACACACATAGACAAACAACCACTCACACACGCTCACACCTAGGGACAATTTAGAGTGTTAATCTCTATAAAAATATAAATTTGTGTTTAACCTTTTATATTGGTCAGTTTTCATGGTCTAAAAAGGACCCAGCCTTCAAGGACCATGAGAACTTTGACTTATAGGACGCTAAACCAAAAGCTCTGCAAGTAGCTAGCTCCACTGCTAAACTCTGTCGTGAATAATCTTTATTTGCTTGTTTGCTTATTTATTTTATTAGAGGGGATTTTTTTAAAAACAAATTGATAAGCTAAACTCCTGTGGAACTGACCCCACTTGGACTATCCCGTTTGCTTTTCAGTTTAGCTAACAAGCTAGCTGTTAGCTTGTAAGTGCTGTCAGTTACTCTAAACTGGTGCTGCTACAACAGGTAAGAAAATAATTATTGATATTTTTCACGGAGAATTCTTTAAAAAATCTGGTTGTTTTCCCTTAAAAGAAAGATTTTTCCTGTTGCATATTTAACTTTTCGTTTAAACAACAATAGTCACAGAAAGGCATCCCATGTTGATAGTGATCAAATCCAGTTCTGTTGAAATGTCACTGTTTTTAAAAGGTAAAGAAGTAGCAAAACAAGACAGAAAATGTTTTGTTTAGTTTTAAACTAAGGGGAATAACTGCACGAAGCATCCAGCCTACTTTAGTATAAGAGCGTTCCTCAAGTGCACCTCTCTTTTCACCCTCAGCTGTGTTAATTTAGTGTTGCACAAAGAGCCCTTGTCCAACCCGCGCCTTTCCCATGCTGAAGAGGCAACGCAGGCTGACATTTCTCTCTGAATATTTATTTACTTGTCTGACTACAGGCCAGCTTTTATTGCGACTTATCTCCAGGGTTTACACTGACCGTTTATTTGTCTCTGAATGTTTGTAGGAGCTGAAAGAAAGTCTACGTTCTGCTCTATCCAAGCTGCTGCTGCTGTATTAGATGTGACATTAAGGATTATTTTGGTGTCAAATTTGAATATATTATATTACATGTACCTAAATCCCAGTTTAAATTATTTTTAGCTTGTTTTTTAAAATCTTGTTCCTTTAATAAAAAGTACATTTGCAGCTTCATGCAAACGCTTGGGGCGTTTAAAAGCATCTCATGAATTGTGAATGTCGGTTGCAGAAAGACCTGCAATATTTCAGAGCCTGAGCTTTTAGATCAATTTCCATTTAAAATAAAATAAACTGTGTATACAGATACACTGTTAAATATTTTTGAACCATCTTAGAATGACTTTTTTTTAGCATGTCAAATATTCTCAGTGCTTTTTGATATATGTATAGTCGGGGTTTTAGTGGTTTTGTTTTGGACTATTTTTAATCCTGCACATCAATTTGCCACAGTATTAACCACTTTTCTGCTCCGAGACAGATCACACAACACAGACAGGAGTAACATGGGGAAGAATCAGACAAATGTCCATTTTTTGGGTAACATAGTTGATCCATTCACAGATCAAACAACAACTGAGACTTCACTGAACAAAAGACAACCTAAAGAAATAAGACTTTCAGTCTACTTATTTCATCTAATGTAAAGAAAATCTGCCATTCAGTGCTACAGTGTTTCAGACAGTCAGGACAACCCCCAAAAAGGTATGTAAACAAGAAAAATTAAGATTACTTAAATTCCAAATTCAACAAAAATCTATACTTAAAATGTATACTTAATAATAAATAAAACATATTTACCTTCCCCTTTCAACACTATTAAATGTTTATTTCCTTTATAAACATAAACAAAATTTTTATTATTTTGTTTTGAGTGTCATTTGGGTTGTAGCGTGAATCTATTTACATAAAACTGACACGAAAAGAGTTTGAACTAGAAGCAGAAAGATGAACTTGCAGTTCTGGCATTGGCCACATGGGGGCGGTAAGTCCTCATTAACAGCAGTGACTCTGATGGGATCATGTGAAGCAGAGGGAGTCAGTGTAGCATTATTCATGTTATTTATAACAATTTGGGAAATAAATTAAAGCTAAAGATCATCTCACAAATAAAAACAGATACAAATGTAATTAAAATAGTTTTTTTTACTTAAATCTGATCTTTTCAGCTTGGATACAGTAAATCAGTTCGACTTTAAAATAGTTGCAGTATAAAGATAATCGCTTCTGAACAGCTGTTACAGCAAAGGGTTTTCAATTTATTTTATTAAAAATATGATATCACAACAGTTTATATTGTTGCTGTGTTGTGGTGTTACTGAGTGACCACATCATTATTCATTCATCCTGGATGTCCTGGAGCGGCTCTGTCAGGCCCCAGAGAGCACGTCAGAGGAGCGGAAGTAAGGGGCCCAGGGTACAGAGTCCCGGGGCCACCGCTGTTGGCCAATGAGCAACAAGAATGGAAACGCTGTTACAAAACGGGGTGTTGTGAAGCTGCAGAGAAACAGTCAGACGAGGGACAGGAAATTGAGGGCTCTGCTTTCAAAATAAGAGAGATGCTCACCTTGTATGGTGTTTCGTCGTGAAACTTAATTTACGAGATTTACTTTAATCTTATTGATTGATGAGGAAATAAAATCGGAATTTTTATAATCAACTTCCCTATAAAGAAATGCGTGGTTGGTTGATGATTTTATTTGTTTATTGCATTCATTTAAAATATACTACACCTTCAGGAAAATTACAAAGAATATTTACATTTTGTCACATGGAAAAAAACACCAATCACATCCTTCAAATTAAAATCCTTCAATCACTTGAAAGAAAAGCAAAAACATGACAGAAAAGAAAAAAAGAAGAACACAAGTTTTCTATCATTAAAGACGTGTTAAATATATTTTTAGAAAATGAGACACCCTTTTAGGACACTTTTTTGTGGCCATTCTGGAATAAAATCAATGTTCATTATCTTTGTAATGATGTATTAGTTATGATGCTTCTTGACAAGCAAATCTGATAACATTAGAAAACCTGTTTCTGTTAAATGGAGTTGCACTTACAAATATATTTGTTGGTCGAGCAGCAGAGTTGTGTACTATATGTTCATGAAAAACATGCCACATTTTCTTTGTTGATAGCAAACAGTTTTTTTGGACTCTTGTTTGGTGTCAGTTTTAAATGACTGAAGCCTGAAGAAACAATAGAAAGAGGTGCAGCCTTATGAGTCCAGACTGTGTGCAATCAGTTTCATTAGTCTATCATACGTAGGTGTATCATGGGTGATTATCAAGTTATCATGGGTCAAACTTATATCCAACTGTAAAATACATTTTCCTTACAAATACAGCTCCATTTATTAAGATTCAGTGTAAAATCAAAATGTCATGCTGTTTAGCTGTTAGCTCCCTGACTAGCTAACTGCAAATTACTTTTTATATATATTTAGTTTATTTAATATATGTTTAGCACACATGAAACTACGTTGTGCTTCATTTTGTGTGTGTATTTTTTTTTCTGTAATGGTTCAGATAGTTGAAAACCAGGTTTTATTTAGAAAAGCAGCACCGGAAGCACTTCCGTTGTGCTTCTGCTACTTCTTGACGGTTGGCGCTGAGAGCCGGAGGGCGGCAGACCGTCAGACAGTGAAAGTGAAGGCGGAGACCAGCCCAGTGCCGAAAACTCAGCCTCTTCTGGATCACGTTCAACTCCAGTGAACGACCCCCCGAAAACCATCCAAACATTAAGACCTGAAGAGGAAAGAAGGCAAGAAAAAAAGAGTGAAAAAACGCGAGGTGCTCCTAACTTCTTTTCACCGCTATCTGCCAAGAATTGTCTTCCGGTGTTGACTTTTTTTTTTTTTGGTGCGAGTACTGCAAGAGAAAAGCCTCCAAAAGCACAAAGTTGAGCGTGAGAAATGTGAAGCTACCGGGTCGTGCTTTTCAACCAGACTCCAGGATTCCTTATTGATCCATGCAGTACAGTGCAATGGTACGTGAACATGGATCATTACTGCTTTCAGATGTCACAACGCTCTGTGTGGTACCTGTTTGTAAAAAAAATCTCAAACTGTCCTGTCATCGGGAGCCGCACATCGGGGCCAAATATAACACTAAAGTTGGCGCAAATCGTGCGGAAAACCAGTGTTAACGTCAAATTCCCTCTTAACCTGACAAATGAAGTTTGTCCGGACTGTTGACAGCTACGTGCGCGCGCGCGCGCACTGCAGCAGCAGCAGAGTTCAACTTCATGACTTATCTTATTATCCATTCGTGTTTATTTAGAAAAATCCAACAGTATGAGTTTATTCGAATAGCATATAAAGTGATGTTAAAGATGAATATTTTTAGGATAAAATAGAGCAATTCGGCTGTAAAAAATCTAATTAATGTTCATAGTTATTTAAATTTGCCTCCTGTTTTTATTTAATTTATAAACACTTTGGGGAAGATTGAAGGAAATCGAGGAGCTTTAATACAGATTATAAATTTGTTTTGTGTGTGTTACAAGCGTTGAAATGAATTATATAAATAGCCTAAAAGAGTGTGTTGACACAGAGCTGGTGTCAGAGGAGAAATTGTTTTTGTTAATGCCTCTGCTTTGGTCCAAAGTCCCAGAAGCTCATAAACTAATTCATCCGAAGTGAGGGGAGTAAATGAATTGTTTGCTTCGTTTTCATAAATCCGTGAAGGAGAAGAGGGAAGGTGCTGGTAGGAGGAGGAGGGGGAGGAGGAGGAGTGTGACTTCGTAATTACGTGTGGGGGTTAAAAAAAAGGAGAGGAACAAAAAAAAGTTGGGTCTGATTTGCTGGAACCGCGACTGAAGGTGCAGCCGCTGATTTCCTCTCAAAGTTTGTCTGAAGCTGAGAGAGGGTGAACATCCCTGCATCATCATCCTCATCATCATCATCACCATCCTCCTTCATCATCGGCTCCCTGTGAAGAAGCTCCGCGTAATGCTTTTTAGGAGGAAGCGGCGCACCGACACGCGCACAGAGCCCGTGTAGCGGAGGAGCGCGAGACAAATCCTCAAACTTCTCTCCGACATTTCAAACCTTCATCTGCACGTTGAGGACAATCATCGGATCGAAAGAATTCATGGATATTCTTGGATAATTCCTGTCTTTTTTGCGTCTGTTTTCTTTTGATTTTTTTTTTTTTTTATTGGATTTTTTAAATTTTATTTTTGGATTTGTGCTCCACACTCTCCCCGCGCGCATCGCTCCAGGACGATGGAGTGATCCAAGGATTGGATCCAGTCACTTTGTGTGTGTGCGTGTGTGTGTGTGTGTTCGCCGTCTCGTCATGTATTCTCCGATCTGTCTAACTCAGGTACTCGTGCTTGTTTGCTTTTATGTGCTGTATTTGCTGTGCGGGCTGTCACGCGCAGCGGAGCGGACACAAAGTTCCGTGTGTGCAGCCGCATCTCTGCTGCGGGGAAATACTTGAATAATCCGGACACGTGCGCACTTTATTTTCTAGAAATAACTAAACAACGAACCGAAACGTGTGTTGAAACGTTTCGGTTGGGATGTGTTTGTAGAGATTTAAACACATTTATTTGACTTTTAATCTTTATTTCACCACGTTTTGTGCGCGTAAAGTTGAGCGTAATGATGAGCTCTTCTGATAATCCCCTAAAATCCGTACAGGAATTCTCCTTTTCTCACGTTTAATTAGTTTTACCTCTTACCTTTCACACACTTCCAGCCCTTGTGTTCTGAATCAAATTAGATTTGTTTTTAATTCCAAGTATATATTTGTGTTTGGATGAAGATCCAAATGCACCATGAGGTTGATTCAGCAGCATTTGGGCTGCGTAGCAGGCTGTTTTGGCTGACTCAGTTTTACTGTTGATATTTTACTTGGCATAAGTAAGCGATTGACTGAGACATGGTTTAGTTTGTGCTTAAGAGGATTGTGTTTTTATGGCCCCAGCTGAAGAGACAGGCCCTGCACGCATGGCCAAGTCATTTAGCTCTTTTAAAAATACTAAAAAAAACCAAACCATTTGTGTTCTGGTTATAATAAAATAAAGAGAATTTTAAAATTGTTACTGCTCAACAGCTGCTGCAGATTTAGCCGAATTTTAGAGTTTGCTGGATAAACTCTGATTATTTTATTACCTGTCTAAATGGGACACTTACACAACCCAGACTTAAGCATGTTTAAAAATAAAAAAAAACAAACATCAATCTGTGGAGTTGGAAAAGTGTCCTGTTTGAGTGATAATTGATTATTTTGTTACAGCGAGGAGAAGTTTGAGTGTGTGGAGCTGGAGTGTGGCTCAGTCGAGCAGCAGGCGCAGAAAGGGAGTGAATTTCTGTGGTTTCCCATCGCCTGCTTCGCCTCACTGCCTTCAAAAAGAACAATGTGTGGTTTGACTCCTTAAAAAAAAAAAAGGGGGGGCTTATGCTTATTAAATGTGACATTTTAATGACCTAAAAGAAAGATCATTTCTCACCTATAGAGAATGTGTAATGTGGGATCAAATCTGATCCATCCCGCACATTCCTGCGTCTCCTTCACACAACAAATAGAGAAGATTTACAGAAACGTGTCAGAGGATTATTCAAATATTATCCCTGTTAAAAAAAAAAAGAAAAAAAAGTCAGTTAGGCTTTTTAGTTTTTTGCATTTGAGGTGATTCGAAAGAGTGTTTATAATGTTCCAACAGCCCAAACTGAAAAGTTCATTCAGGGTTGGAATATTGTCAGGGAATTATTTTAGTTATTTCAATATATTTCTTGTTACAAAAAATGTTTTTTAATGAAACAGATTCTTTTTTTGTTTTCTAATGAAATAAATCAGATTCACAACTTTTTATTTAAAACTAAATGTAAATATTTCAAAGGTGGAGTTTGTATGATTCAGATTTCTGTTTGTGACTGTTGTGTTTTTGTACTTTTGAGCCACTCTGTGTGTGTGTGTTCTGTCTGGTCCAGTTTTCTTTACACCTTACTTTATGACTCCATCCTGTTTAGCTTATCGTCTCTGTTCTCAGTGAATGTGGGAGACGTTCTGGGTGGAATGTGACGATAAGAGAAACGCAGCTCGATGTGAAATCATCACCCAGACTGTGTCAGAGTATCTGTGTGTCCTGAATAAATCTCGTTTGGGATTAGAAGAGTCAATTCTCTTGGAGCTGATTTCTTTTAAATTACTTGTGGAATAAACTGGTACTTGTTCTCCTGTATTTAGACACTTCTTCATTATCCGTTGTCTCCCTCCAGGATGAATTTCATCCCTTCATCGAGGCACTTCTTCCTCACGTCCGTGCCATCGCCTACACGTGGTTCAACCTCCAGGCCAGAAAACGCAAGTACTTCAAGAAGCACGAGAAGCGGATGTCCAAGGACGAGGAGCGCGCCGTGAAGGACGAGCTTCTGAGCGAGAAGCCTGAGGTGAAGCAGAAGTGGGCCTCCAGGCTGCTGGCCAAGCTGCGGAAGGATATTCGGCAGGAGTACCGAGAGGACTTTGTCCTCAGCGTGACGGGCAAGAAGCCCCCGTGCTGCGTCTTGTCCAACCCGGACCAGAAGGGCAAGATCCGTCGAATCGACTGCTTGCGGCAGGCCGACAAAGTTTGGCGCCTGGACCTGGTGATGGTCATCCTCTTCAAAGGCATCCCTCTGGAAAGTACGGACGGCGAGCGCCTTGTCAAGTCTCCACATTGCACCAACCCAGCACTTTGTGTCCAGCCTCATCACATAACAGTATCAGTCAAGGAGCTGGACTTGTTTCTAGCATACTATGTCCAGGACCAAGGTAGGTCCAAACTCACACCGTCTGTCTGAATGTGTGTGTGTGTGAGCTACTGCACACGTGTGAACGATGGCTTGGCAAGGTCAAGGGTTACATGTGTTACTTTTTGGCAGCCTCGCTCAGACTGGGCTGAAGTCACCGCCGTGTTTGCCAGACAAATAAACAAGAGAAACGTGAGCAGCAAAACTGTATAAACACTCGGTTTTTCTTTTTAAAGCACGCCTCATTACTAAACAACAACAAAATGTGTTTTTAATATCAAACATTTCTTAAGTTGTCTCTTATTTTTCTCCTCTACTGTTCCCCAGCAGCAGCAGCTTCTGCTCAGTAATACTTTAACTTCTACAGGATGTGTGTATGTGTGCAGGCTCGTGGAAATGAACACACACCCTCTCTGTTTGACCTTAGTTTAAATACTGACACTTTTTTTTGTTAGTCAAGTGTGGCACAGACAGGTGATTTATTTTTCTTTAGCTAAGGATTAATATGATCCTTTTATTTTTCTAGTTTGGAGTTTAATAGTTTTGAATAAACACAATTTATCCTCAACGCTTAAAAGAAATTTTATAAAAAACCTTTTTTTCAACTAAACTTTTACAGTCCACAGAAAGTATTATTATTTTTACAATTAAAACGATTATAAAACACGTTTAATTTTGAGCCGCATTAAAAATCCAAATTTCTGTCTTTTAACGTGTTTTCTTTGTTTTTTTAAGTTTCTAAATATTTAAAAGGCTGATTACTATCTGACAAAAAAATGTGATCAGTCACATATTATTTATTTATTTTACATCAGTTGTTACAAAAAATGAAATGAAGTTGTCAAACAGGAGGAAAAGATTTGAAATTACACAACATTAAAGATAATTTATTTTAATGTTTTGACTCCTAATAAAAAAAAAAAAAGTGCTTCATTTTCTCTGAATAAAATACCTTTTAAAGTTTTTCTTAGTTGAACCCAGGTGATAAATCTCATTTGAGGTTGAACTTGGATATAAACACTTTAAATAACGTGGAGGTGTGAACTTTCTGAACCTCCTGGTGTCAGCTGACAGCACTGGAATGTCTGCTTCACCATGAAAACCTCCTCGTTTTAAATCCGTGGGAGCAACATGGAAACACTGTGAAATAGCGGTCTTGCTAGCTCATTATCATCAAACCCTGAGCGCCATTTTGTGTTTGATAAGTGCCAGGGAAAGCAGAAGGCACAGCGCGCAGACAATAATGGTTGCCACTGGCACCAGCGTTGGCATCAGACCCTCTTTTGTGTCTTTTGTAGGATGCCACCGCTCCTCTTGTTTGCATCTGCTGCATTTTTTTAACCGCTCGCTGCCAACTAGCTCTTTAGCGACGTTTTTCTTTTTTCTAAATATACACCATTCAAATGAAAATGGAAATGTGGTATTTGCATGATATAGTTTTATGGAAATGTTTCTGCTTAAAAAGGAGCCAGTTAGTTGAAATCTATCAGGTGATTTGGGGTTTTATTTAACTACTGTACACTCATTCATCTCAGATCTTCAGTTTCGTGAAACTTTTGAAAAATTAAAAGCTTTTTTTTTTTTTTTTTCTTCCTCCACATACGTGTTTTATAATTTCAGTTGCAAAAGAAGGTGTCTTCTCTCGTTTCCTTAAGCGGTGCCCAAAACCAGACAATGCAGCCATGTTGCGGTGGCGTGCAGCGAGGCGCCATTTTGTTTCTGCCCAGTGCCAGGGAGGCTGGCAAATCACCGGTGATGGTTGTTAGAGGTTCGGAGGTTGGCATCGAACCCTCTTTGTCTGCTTGCAGCGTGCCTTTGATTCGTTGGTTGGCATCCGCAATGCGGTGGGCACGTTGGAAAGTAGTGTTTTTTTTGGGGGGGGGGGGGGGGGGG
>SSNP01000020.1:4252468-4282075 GCA_006937955.1 Pachypanchax playfairii | reverse complement strand
TACGGTGGTACGGTGGCAGAATAGAAGCTGCTGCTTTTGTTCTGCTGCAACTGCACGAAACAAACAAACATACAATCAAACACAAAAGAAACTAGCAAATCGGCTCTTACTGAAAGGGAATCCAGTGTTTGTGCGAACTGCTAGACACACAAAAAAGAAGCGTTCAGGCTTTTGATACACTGTTCTTTATGTTTGTGGCGGCGGCTCGGCTCAACAGAAATTATTTAGCTTAGTTTGTTGTTTTGGGGGTTTAAAAAAAATAGAAGAAGCAAGTAGAGTGTGTGTTTGTTGCTAATTCTCATGGGTTTGTGCCTGAGAAAGGTCGGCAGGTTGGCAGCGAGAGTCCGGGGTTGAATTTTGAGAGGGCACTCACAGAATTCACCCCCTTGTTCGGGGGCACAGACGCGTTTAGCCAGGCAGGACTGTAGCACCCATGTGCATGCCCAGATGAATGCCTGCTGGGAAGTAGGCTGAAGGCTGGGAGTATGGAGAGAAGTGGGTTGATGGAGTCGGAGGGAGGTGGGGTGGGGTGGGGGGGGTTGGCATCCATTGTGCCAACTGGCAGTTCAATGCAGAATCCTAGCTTCTTACACGCCAGCACACACACACACTCTGCAGTGGAACTCCACTTCAAACTAAAACTGCAAATCTCTTTCATTTTTCCTTTGAATCATCTTCTCTCCACACCTGCGTTCTTATTTTGCATATCCAGTTTGACAGCTTGATGGAATAGTTGCAACAAGGCATGTAGATACTCATCGTGTCAGGACGTGTTGGGGTTTTGTAAGCTCCGTTTTGTACTTGCTGCTTTGTTAAGCTGCTCGTCACCATTGATCGAACGACTGCAGGGACGAAACGCGAGAAGTTTTTCAAGTTGAGATGTTCTCCACATAAAAAGTCCTGGATTTTTTTTTCTTTTAGAAGTATATTATATGTTGTCGTCAACAAATCCTGCTATTGTAAATTACTAAACATAATTCTGCCATTTTAGAAAGAAGAAGAAGAAGGACTGCTGAGTCGGTCCGTTGGGAGGCTAAAGAAGTCAGGGTCATGTAGCTTTCCCATTACTCCAGTGGTGAGGGTTTACATGGCCGTAAAATATCATTACCTTGACTTTGTAACTTTTTTTCCTCACACCTTCGTGACAGTTTGAGGAAATGGATAGATTACCTCTGAAAACAAGCTGACATGTTAATGGAGACCGTGTTTTACAATCACCAGAGTTAACCTCTAACCCCGGGGGTCAGGACCTTTTCAGAGGGATGTGGCGGGGTGTCCTCTGAAGTTTAATTGAGCAAAACTGATCGGTGAGAGCGAGCAGCAGCGAGGCTCAGGGCACGTGTAGGAGGAAGACTTTTTCTTCTTTTTTTTTTTGTTTGAGGTGGTGTTGATGGTGGTGGTGGGGGTGGCTCATAAGCTCCCCTTGTTGACCCCTTCAGTCAGGGTCAAACCGCAGCGGCCGGAGGATCACTTGTAGTCTCTTGGCAACTGTTTGTCTCCGCTCCCCCCACAGCCTCCTCGTCTGGTCTGGCTGGTGGTCCCTTGGCCTAAGTGAGGGGGAGTAATAGGCAGCACTGGCTGCCTCCCACATGCCCTCACCTCCCACCCTGCGCTGATCCTCCAGGCCGGGTCAGGATGCTCACGACCGACCATCGCCTGCTCACCACCCTGCGTGAGGTAGCTGTTTGCAACTTGTTTTCCGCCTGGCTGCCTCTGAGGTTTTGGTCAGACACTCAGTGTCGGAGGTCTGACCTTCTGAGTCACAGTGGAGGTCTGTGACTAAGCACAACATCTAACCCTCCCTCCCTCCTTGCATCCCCTTATCCTCCTCTGCCATCAAAAATCACCCCTGCGGCACACTCACTACCCGGCCAAATGACTCTCTCACTCCGTCTTTCTCCAACTTTTGTTTTTTCTTTCCTCTCTCTCCCTGGCTTTCTCTCAAGCCCAGAGTCTGTGACCCATGACAGCTGTCCCAGGCGCAGGCTAGAGAAACGGTGGCTGGGGTGACGCCAGAAGTGTGAAACAAAACTTGTTGTAAGCAGAAAGCAACAAAGCTTGTTTCAGTTTCTACGTTTCTCTAAAGAAATTATACAGGGAAATAAATAGTTGTTGTGGAAGCGGAGAAGACTTTTATTTTCGGAAAGGAATTTTAATCATAAGAATTTAGTCAAGAGATGAGTGCAAACCTCAAACCCTCGGAAAAGCCATGTAGAAGAAGGTCTTCACACTGAACTGCACAACCCTGTTCTTAGCTTTCTTATTAGTATGCAATAGAGCCTGCGGTCTCGAGCTACGTCTCTCTCAGAGCCATAACCTTATCGAACACATTCTCTCAATCTAATCCACTTAGAACTCCCTCCCAGCTTCACCGCTTGCCTTATTGATTTCCGCTTCCCACTAAATGCCTTTCCGATCCTTTTTCTCCAAACCCAGGAGCTATTTCTGTTTTGCAATGCAGCTTTTTTCTTTCTTTCTTTCTTTGCTTGGTTTCTGTTTCTCTTAATGTCTTTACCTTCCTCTGTAGGATGTTTGGTTGTTTGTGATCTCCATCTGACTTCCCTCCTGCTCTTTCACAAACACCGACCTGGGTGCAGAGCAGCCAGGTTGCCGGGCTCAGTATGAAGCTTGTGTTATTAGCAGCGGGGGCTTTGCTCGAGCAAATACCTCAAGGCTTAAACAGGCCGTGTTACCTCCTTAGCCCTCTTTTGTGTTCCCTGTGTACATAAATCTCCATGGAAACAAGGCAGCTCGGAGCAGAGGCCACAGAGAAATGCGGATGCTTTCTTTTTTTGACTAAATTTACAACTCCTTCTTTTGCTCTGCTACAGTGTGTTTAATTTGCTCGGGTCACACTTTGCGCTTTTTGCACCCGTCAAAAAATGACACAAGGTTTTTCTTTGCATTATAGGCCTCGAGCGTTTGGCTGAAAAGACTTTTTTTGTGTGGATTTCAGCAGGAGACAGAGTTTTGAGTTCGTGGCTACTCATGTTGAAGGACTGCAGTTTGTTTCATTAGTCCGCGGTTAAGATCTCAGCCTCCCCACACTTTCCCAGGCTTTTGGGGAGGACCCCAAATGCATTTCAAATCCCCCCGAGGCCACTTGACTGGAGGACCGGCACCTCCCACTACCCCCACCCCCCTACCCCTGGATAAATTTCCCACCTCCCCCCCTCCACCCTGTCTGCCAGTCCTACCAAATGAAGACAAATGGGTACATTCACCCCCATCCCAATCACTACACCGCACCTCACTGTCCTTCCTCACAAAGCAGAGCCTCTCCCCACTGCCTGAGCTTCTCCATCCAATGACTGCACTCTCTTCTTTTCCATCGCAGCAGCGTAACTGCTGGAAAAACTTGGTGTTGTCCCATCTGCCTGCAAGACTGATCATGTAAGACAGCAGGATCTGCAGTGAAAAGAGGGATAAGAAGGTTCAGACAGGAGACACAAAAGTCTTAGATAGAAAACTTGTATTCAACTTGAGGATGTTTTTTTTTTTTATTTTTTCAAGTCAGTCAGGAGAAAAGCACCCTCAAGTATTAGAATGAGACTTTCATGCAAAAGCCAGTTCCTTTTAGAAACAAATAATGAAGGGGAGAGAAAATGGGAAGGGGTAGTAGGTGGGGTGTTATGGGGGAACTTTAGGCAGGAACAGACAATCACAGTGGTTTCCCAGGAGACACTGACTTTTCTCTGCTGCACCCCCTCCACACAATCTTCTTTGCCCCAGTCAAAGTCTTTTGAGTCCAGACAGGGTCGATCCCAGGCCCAGAGTGATGGGTGTCTCTTCTTTTGTCCGACGGTACAGTACGTCCCATCACTGTGTCGGCTCGACCAGACCCGAATGAGACAGAAGGAGAGAGGCCCGCCATCACATCGCTGTGCAAAATTTACTTTTTGGTGTTGTTATTTTGGCTTGGAGGAGGGGTGATCAATCCCCCTGAGGATTTTTTTCTAATGTCGATGGATTGGGTCTCAGAGGGGATGTAGTGTTTGGGACTTGGGAATAGCTTTCTTGGGACAGATTCATCAGAAACCCATTGAGTTGTGTAAAAAAGTTCCTCTCCTCCCTCACATATGCCAGTTTGATTTCTCAAAAAGCCGTCGAATTCGGAAAAACCAACAGTCCATAAGATTCTTATAATTTTTGAAATATATTTTATTGTAGTTCAAGCTGAATTTACACCCACGTCAATGAAATGGACAGATCTGTTGACTGATCATTTGGTGTTAAAGCTCATATCATATTGATATTTAAATATTTATTTTTTTGTTTGATTTTTTTCTTTTATAGTTAATTTTATTTCTGATATACAAAATATTTTATACTTTGCATGACACTGTGCTTTAGAAATAAACTTTGACTCAACATTAGTTCAATTGTTAACCAGTTCTTTAAAGAAATTCACATCTCTGCAGAGAAGCCAAACTTGAACAGGAAAGGTCAACGTTGAACGGCGTATTGAAGAGAGAAACAACATGAAAATTGCACATGTCAGAAACACAAAAACAGCAGATGTTACTGATTTTCTACAGGATGGAAAACGTAACCTCCGAGCATATTTACTTTGAAATGTTTGCAAGAACACAGGAGTTTCATTTAAACATGTCAAAACAAAACATTTTTAACGAACAACAAAAATTAAACAATAAAAAAACAAAGTACTGTTAATATTTCTTGACTAAGTTCCAGTAGATTTGAATTTAGATGTTTTTATAACTTTTAATTGACAAACACTATATGGACTTTGAGTTTAAACCCCAATGCAGCTTTAAAAAGATGCTTAATGAAGCTCAGAAGTTTTACAGGAAAAATAATTGAACCTTTTCTCGTGATATTTCCTTAAAGCCTATGTGACCTGGTGTTCACATTTTCCTTCTTAAATTTGCAAATGCAAAAAAACAAGTGCACTTAGAGGCCCGTTAGCTTGCACACATGCAGGAATGGCGCGCACACTAACATAAGAATATTGCTCACTGTCAGTTTAAAAGATGGTGTTTCAAGTCCGTGAACTGCAAGTCTTTAGTGGTTTAACATCTGCGAGGCAAACACTGAAAGTGAGAGTCTTTTAAAAGCTTGATCCAGATTTACCATGTCTAGATTGTAATTAAGCCTCCAACATGTGTGCATACCTACAACCAACAATTACGTTGTGGATTCGTACCAAAAAACAGCTCTACCCCAGTATCCCTTTCATATAATGAGGCTCACGTGAGGAAAAAGGTCATCAGGTTATAGGAGTCAGTATGTATTTTCCCACTCTGGCTTATCTAAATAGAACACAGACTCTGTCTGATTGGATCCTTATCCAACAGGCTTATGATGTAATAGCAGATATTCCCTCATAGCTTTTACAGAATGCTTTAGAACACGTCGTGTCACATCTTTTAATGATTAGCTTGTTTTAAAAAAAAGTTGTAACAACTTTAGTTGACCTACAGATGTGTGAATGAATAATGCATAGCTTCACCATTTGCCTTGTGGGATCCCAGCTGAGTCCGCTTGGTGTTTCCCCAGGAACATCTTCATCTAAAGATCTGCTCTGCAAGACTCTCAAAAGACATTTTTCCTCCATTTTTTTTTTTTTTTTTTTTTAGTGAAAAACCTCTGGCTGTAAGTCGGGGCTGCCATATGTGTCTTGTTAAAGGCAGTTATGACAAATGGCAGCAGCTGTACAAACTAATCTCTCTGTAGCTTTCACACATGGCGCCCAATTAACAATGGGCCACTGTGGCCCTAATCCACAGTGCAGCCATCCTTGGGTCCGTCTTGCCGAGCCAACCGCTGCATGAGACTCTTCTTCTCTGCTCTCCCACCGGCTTCCATTTAACTCCATTCAGAGTGACGCTGATAAACACTACCTCAGTCGGAGACGTGGCAGGCATCTTGTTTGTTTCAGGCATCTTGTTTGTTTCCGTGCTGAGAATCCGGAGAAGTCTGGGTTTTATATGTCACTTTTGGAGGATTAGGTTGCACTACTAAGGAAACACTCTACATCTGTAGGCTGAATGTACAACACACATGCGTATACAGTCAGTGTGTAAGGATAAGTAGGCATGTAGCTGTGGTTTATAGATTTAACTAACTGATTGGTAAACAGGTGTGTGGGAACAATGACCTTGGTTGTGTTGGTATTGGGTTTCCCGTCAGTATTTCCAGTTGTAGCATGAGGATGAGGTGTTGCTTCTTGAAACCTCGGTCCCTGGTGAAACTGAATCCATTTCTTATTTATATTTAACAGATAATGTACTTTACGGAAGGAAGACATCTTTGTTAATCTTTAGAATTAACCAAAGATTCAAACTGTATTTTCCCAGGACAGGTTTATCAAATCTATCCACCACCATGTCCGTTATGCTTTACATGTTTCTTACATCTTCTCTTCAGAGGTATATTACAGTTAAATGCGAGATTTGTTAAAATGGCGTTGCTTGGATGCAAAGCAGTGTGCCAAATCCATGACATGAATGAAACAAATAGATGAAGGAGAAGGAAAATGGTCAGGGTGTGAGCTGTGGCAGGCAGGACGAAGCCAGTGCCAACTGTTATGAATGGGAAAACTGCTGCTGAGCTAATAAAAAAGAACTTTCCTTTTTTCATCCACCATCGAAGAATAATTAAGAATGGGCCAGCCTTCTGGGTGGAAGGTCGAAGAAAGCGTCAAGACACTTGAGTAAAATCTCACCACAGAGAGAGACAGTGACACACAAAGGGGTTGGAGGGTGGTAAATACAACAAAAAGAGGTTTACTGGGGCACGGTGAAGTTCTTAGTTACTTTTCATTTTAAAACCAGATCACAAACACATCAAGTTAAAATGGGCTTTTCCTTACTCGTATTTATTTCATAAAAGGACGGTTCAATTGCACAGAAAATTATTACAGGATACAACTTCTTTCTTTATACCAAATACACATAACATTTGACTTGGTGAAGACATAATCATTGATCTGTTTGTGCAATAAAAGCTGAAAAATGGATCGAAGAAACTCTGGTCCTTTTATTTTATTTTGCAATTGAACTTTCTGCAGATTTTGAATGAAATATTCTAACAATATTAAGAACTGCGATTATCTTGCCGCACAATGATTGCGATACACAATTTTTATACTATTTTATATCCAGTCGCCCATGTAAAAAATATTGAGTTTTTAATTTCCATTTTCCAAAGGAAACATTTTTTGAACATCGCGATAATATTGATAATCAGGATAAACCTTCAGACAATAATCGGGATAAAAAATGAATTATCTTCGTATTAACTATACCTGCCAATAAAAGTTGTGATTTTTGTAAAGTTTTATGTAAAAACTCAAACAATAATCATGCAGTTGTTACTGGTTTTCTTCTACATCTGGTGAAGTTTGTTGCGATTCTGTCAACGTTGCACTTATTCTGTGAGCTGAAAAGTTTTACAGTTGTTTTAAGAGAATCTGTCACCGTAGTCCTAATATTAATCCTTGTTTATTTTATTATAATTTTGCAGTTTTGAATTACATTTTTAGAAAATAACGTGGTGGTTGATGTTTTTAACAAGTTTTCTACTCCCCGCTCAGAGCATTTGGTGGTAGATCTTTTTTTTTTTTTATCTCGGCACACAAACATGATTTATTGAATCTTCTAATCAAACAGAGTTTCAATTACCTTAATACCTGTGTGCAGTTTCCATTTACATCATATGTAAATCATTTTTACAGCCTCACAAATCGGGTAGTTAAAGCTTATTTAACAAAAAGAAAAAATAAACATTTATTTTTTTAAAATAAAGAAAATCCTCCCAAAAAAAATGGAAATCAGAATTTGTTTCAGCCCTACTGCTTTTAAATGTTCTGTTTTGTGTCTGTCTCGTGTAGGCAGGATGACATGATGGAAAGAACAGAATGGGGGCCAGATGTAGGTTTATATATAGGACCCAGACGAGGGTACAGGGTCTGACACCAGGCAGAGGAGTTGTATATCTCATACACATTATCACGTACGCTGCAGTTCAGCCTATAGAGATAAGCACTACAGTATGGAAAACTGTATGAAAAGCCATAAAAAGAACAGCTGTTAATGGTGCATGATGGCCAGTCCTTTGTTTTACCGCAAGAATTAAAGCTAGAGGAAGGTGCATAGGCTAATTAGAGGAGTTAGAGAGTGTAAACAAACAAAACAAAACAAAAAGTCTTCATTTTTAGTTGTTTGGTTGAGGTTTGTCTCAGACAGAGGCCCACAGGCAGCGACTTTTATTCTAATCCGTTTAACTCCTGCAGCCAAGTACAGCAAAATTGTATTTGTTTAAGATGAAACTGTGTTTGATTTGGTGTCTTGTACGCTACAGACGTCACCCAGAGGCTGACAAAGTGTGCACTGTTTGGAGGCTAATGCTCAAAACAAAAAGCGGTTTCCCCCCCTTGTGCCAATCAAAGCAGTCTTATCAGCGATCAACATATTCACACCAACAGAGACGGAGGAGAAGAATGCCCCATTGACTGATACCGCCTCGCGCTGATCTCCTGAAGAAAAGACCTCTGTCGCTGGTGGACCCCACACTTCTCTCGACGGCCTCCCCACTCTTAGCCTTCTTCCATCCGTATATGTCTCAATACTTCTTAAGAAGGCAGCAAGTATGTATTGTTGAGCTGCTGCCGGAGACTTCGTCCCATGCTGGCGATGTGTGTGTGTGTAGGGAGAAGGGGGGTGGTGTGGTTAGGCGGCTGAAAAGACGGAGCCGTCACCTGCCAGACTGTTGGAATGTTAATGCCACGGCTCTGATAATTGGATTTTGTACACACCGTCTGTGAGGAACGTCCAGCAACTTTCCCCCTCTTATTGTTCGACCCAGCCCCGGACCCTCAATAGAGCTCGTCCATGTTTATACAAGAACTCACGTCTCAATAAAGACTGTTTACAATGTGTGTGTGCGTGTGTGAGAGTGTGGGGATGGACTTCTGAAGCAAAGCACAATTGTGCGTGACAGGGAAACCTGAAAATGAAAAGACATGAGTGTCAGATTATCCAAAGCTTAAGAGATATGTTGGGACTTCAGATAGGATTTGATCCAGATTTAAGTGATATAGCAGGAAGATTTTTTTTGTATTGAACTGAAGATGGTACTGAAGATTGTTCCCAACGTGATAGCTGAACTGTTTTCCATGTTCTGAGCTTCATGTGGAGTCAGAAGTAAGCACACCCACTTAGAGGTCAAAGATCAAGAGGAAACATTCCTTATTGGTGGAACATGTGCGAGGCGTAGACTGTACATGATCTCGGATCATTAGGGAAGTTATGGCTCTTGTTTGTGTTGGGGTGGAGGGGGTAGATCTGGAATCAGGCCGGGAGCTGTGACGTGCTCGTTTCCCTCTCTCTGGCCTCCCGTGCTATTTCCACCCAAGCTGCAGCGGCTTGATCTGGTTAAACGTCTCGGCTGCTCTGACCTGAATTCCTCATACTCACCTCAGAAGACCCTGGCCTTAGCCAACCAACCGTTTACTGTCCCCACAGTCTCTCTGTGCAACAAGCATATGCTTTGTTTGTGTATAAGGCTTCCTTCCTGTATTTAAGGAAGCTGTGTTTGAAAAACATTATCCTATTTCCAGCTGTAATCCCTCTGAGTAGAACTGCAAGGGACAATGACGGAGGTTTTTCTCTTGGCAGGGTGACTTGCTGCTATTGGATAAACAGCAACTAATTGTGTTTAATCTATATAAAAATAAGGCATTTCGAACAATTACTTACATTACTTTGGGATGTTTACCAAACAGCTGTTGTTTGGATCCATTTTTTGTGAGATATTATGATTTTAATTCACCTTGTTGGTTAGTGGGAAAATAAGACTGGCTAAAAAAAAAACCCCAAAAGCTTAAAAATCTTATTTAATTTTTATTTCCCAGCCAATTTAAATTTAAATGGGTTTTCTATTTTGTGGCATTACAAAAGTACTAAACAAAGACAATCTACAATTACAGCTTTTTAAATTTAAAATATATTAGTTATTTTTGTAGTGCAGGATTTGAGATTCTTATTATATGATGAACTTGATAAAAAAAAAAACATCATGTCACTTGATTTAAATTGTAGTGCTAATTATCACTTACACTGGTTATTACTTGTAATAATGTATTAATTGTAATGATTTAGGGCCACAATAATATTGATACAGTTTCTGATTTTTAAGTATTTTTATTTTGAAGCACAGATACATTTACATGGTAGTTTCCTTAAAATGAATACGTCCAGTTAAAAGCACCGAACAGTCCGCAGGTGTAAAAAAAACAAACAAAAAAAAAAAAAAGAAATCAGATTTTAAGCAGATGCACAAAAAAAACAGAAAAAAATAATAAACTTTAAAAAACAGCTGAATTTAATTATAGTAACAAAATTATAATTTTTATCTCTTGGTAAAAAAATAAAACCTCGGTGCTAACCAGTTGATTAGACGGTTTTTCGGCTCCTGTAGCTAGCTTCCAGTAGGTGGTTTGATTTCACCGTTAAAAACGGTAACGATTTTAGTTTCTCTCCACGTTTGTTTCAAACAACATTACTTTAAATAAATAAAATACAGTAAATAAGGCAGCCAAACTACCATCATCTGTGATTTTGTATTTATTTTTTGTACATTTCCGGGAGTTTCCCGCCTTTAAGCTCACACAAACTGAAGCGTTGGGGTTAGATTCTGAAGGACAGATATCAGATAAAACAAGTAAAGTAAAACAGTAGGACAGAAATTTATTTAAAGATTTAAATAAAAATAAATCAATTTTAAGTGTAGCCTAAAACTCAAAAACTAACTCATGTGTATAGTTAGTAAAACTTTGTTTTGCTGAAGCTAAAAAACAAAATTCTCATTTAAAATAGAAAAAAACCTTTTATAGTAAAACATTTTTCTATTTGAAGCGCAGGGAGTGTTTTTCTCCACTGTCTTTCTGTTTCCCTTTAAACTGGCAGTAGTGAGCTGTTGCATAAACAATGGTCTGGACAGCCACCTTTGGGCTATTGTGGCCCTCCACAGGGCTGAACTCTGGCCAAGTGGATGTTGTTGCAGGAGACCGCCCCTCAGGCAAACACACAAGCCAACCAGAGGCGTCTGTTCCTGGAGGCGAGCGCTCAGTGGACGATAGCGGAGGATATTAGTGTGTGGCAGCCCCTTGGATCATGTAAAGGAACGTGACTTTGAAACTTAAACAGAGAGGGGCGAACTGGGCCGGGCAAATAAAATAATCCTGCTCCTGCAAATGTCAAGTTCAAATTGAAACTCAAGCCACTTTTTTGGGACTGTGTATGCTTGTGGGATTTGACATGCTGCTTGTGTTTAGTATTCATAATGAGGTGTTGCAAAACGCATGCTCTCTGCATATCTTGCTCAGCTCACACACCACCTGTATAAACAACACTGTTCTTGCGAAACGGTTCCAAGAAAAGTCTCTTCCCGGGCTTGTTGTCAGAATGAGGTCAGCGAACACTACTCTTTTCTCCCTCAGTCTCTCGTTTCTCCCCTTCTCTCTGTCTGCGTTGCCTCGCACTCTCAGTTAGACTTTGTTCTTTCCAAGCAGATGAGGAGTGAGGTCACGAGAGTGTCCTAAAGACATCTCTATCTACTCACATCATGGATGTACATCAAGGCAAGGGTCTTTTAAAATCAGTTACTTTCTCATTCTATGTTTTGATCCACTTTAATTTAATGAAAAATTAATTACACTGTATATCCCAACAGGTTTTTCTGTGATTAAACGACGTTACTAAAGTTAAAGAATTGAGAAAAAGGACACGAGGGTATTCTGACACTGTTGGATCACACTCTGGTTTGTAATGTGGAATCTCACAGAGTGACATCATTTGACACCCCGCCGATCACCTCGAGGCACAAAAGTGAGCTCCGAGATGTAAAAGAGTTCACATGTATCGTATGTTAGAAGCTGAGGACGCAGCTAATCTCACCCACCCAGCCGAACGCCGAACTCCCAGAGGCACCGGTGGTGGACCGCGTCGTGTCTGGAACACTGTAACAGGATCTCCAGAGAGGAGCACAAAATGGGTGCTTTGTGTCCAAGATTTGTCCAGACAAAGCCAGATAAGGAAATCCAACAAGGGCGGGCTAAAAGATGCCTGTGTGACTTGAAAAAATAACCTTTAACCTGCGTCATGCAGCCAGAAAAGGGAAACATCAGCAGCCGGGACATAAATCTTATTAAGATCAATAAAAGTAAATGTTCGTTAAACTTTTTTTAAATTATATTTTATGGAAATTTGCTACAACAATAAAAATGGAACGGTATTTAGAAAATGGCATCTGTCCTTCAGGTGAAATAATGGACCAAACTCAACACCAAAAACTGTTCAACAGCTAGATGCTGGCTGCAGAACATCCTTGACTTCAACAGAATCTAATTTATTAAATATTATATTAAATACTTATTTTTTCTGCTTGTAATTTAGATTTTATGCTTGAGATGCACCTTCTCTTTTAAGTGTCTCTTTCGACTCCAAAATAAAAAAAAAATGGAGGGTTGAAATAGAATCTTTTGACTGTTTTTGATGGTTTGTACTAATCAGCTCTGGATGACAAATCACACGTAAAGTGTCTCGGATTTTACACACGTGCTTATAAAGCCGAGGCTATGGGACTGTGCTTGAACTTTTTCACAGTGTGTCCGAGCAGCAAAAGTACGAGTTTGAATGAAGCATACAGATGGCAGATCAGTTTTAAACTCGTGTAAAAAGTGGAATTTTTATAGAACCACCCCCACATGTTTTATTTTACCCATCCATTTCCTACATCGGCTCGATGCTGTTCATGATGGCCGGAAGCCGGTGCCTGTCTGCAGCGGTCATTTGGCAAAAAGCTGAGTTCCAACCGGAACAGGTCACCAGTCCATCACAAGTTCTTTTATTTTATTCAAATACTTATTTGTTTGGGTGTAGTCATGAAAAGTCTGAAAAACTCAAGAATTTACTTTTAGTATTTTCCAGATCTGGATAAGATTCTCAAAATCATCAGTTTCTTGAATGTGTTTTCTAAAAAAAAGTTCAGCTTCCGATAAAAAAAAAAAAGAGTGCTTTTTACACTGTTTATATAAAAAATGGCCCCAGCATGATGTCACTGTTTGGTCCTTGAGTTTCACGTCATAACACGAAGTTTGGAGAATGAATAATACGCTAAGTACCGACCACTGTTCCAACAATTAGTCTCAATTTACAGTAACCCAAACCCTTAATTAAAACAGACCCGAAAAATCAACTAACATGTCGAGTCTAAAACTGTAGAACTTTACACTTAAATAAGTGCAGCAGTAACATAGAAGAAGAACAGGTACAACATGGTTAAATCCTCACGCTGCGGTCGTGCGCTGACTGAAGCGGTGGCCCAACAGAACCTAATTCTCTTGGCAGTCCTAACCAGACCCATGCATGTCCAGTCATAACTGCGACTGTCTCTCAGGGCTGTTTCTGTCTCCTTCTGCCCACATTTCGTCCCGGGACGATCAATTGGGGGGGGCACGGAGTCGGTTAGCTACACGGGACCATATGTGTGTGCAGACCAGAAACCACTGAAGCCATTACTTGTAGTGAAATTGAAAGCAGGAGGCACTAACAGCAGCAGAAATAGCTGGTTTTGGCTGAGCGTTTTGGGGGCAGTACTGGGAAAGCCCAGTCAGATGGTAGCGCTCATACTGACTTGTTGACTGCAGCAAGCTGCAGAAGAACCACATCTAGTTGTCATATTGCCAGTCCCTCCCCATTTCAGTGATGACGCTACATCACACTGTTTTGAATTAGCTAATGTGTCTGGATGTGTGTGTGTGTGGTTATGGAGTAATAAAGCCCTAATAATACTGTCTGTTTGGATGCAGCCATCATTTAACAAAACGCTGGGCAATTATGTGTGTTTTCATCATGCAGGGATGTAATTTTCCATCTACAAACATGCTTTTAGGCAACAGTGTCGATATCGAATTAATGATGAAACGTTTACCCAGCTGCTTTGCTGTAAACGTTCTTGCTCGTGGCATCTTTTCGAGTAGGAATCGTCTCCTCGTGGTCCAGGTTAACTGAATTCGCTCTCCTGCTTTCTTTAAACCTTTCACGCTGCTTTTTGCAGGAACTGCCTGCATCCAGGGTATTAGTTCAGGAGATTGTTTTATACGCCACATACAGGACGCATGGAGATTGTTGATCATTTATTGGAACTATTTCGACTATTTAAGAAGTTCTCATGTGCTTCGGACAGCTGGCGAGATTTAATAGCGGTCGGCTGCTGGAATTGGTCATTTACGGCCTTTTCCTCCGGTCTTTAAATGTTTGTGTGCAGGTTTTATTCTACTCGTCATCTGCTCTGAACTTTCTTGGCTCGCTCGTTCAGCCTCATTAAGCCGATCCTCCTTGTTTTTAATCATCATCTAACTGTAAGAAGTATCATTTTCTCACATCCCTCTTTGTGATGTCTTTAACATGCTGTTGTGTGGTTTGAATGATTATTTTTGTAATTTATTTGGTGGGACAGCGGGTGGACCCTGGGACAAGGGCCCATGGAGAGGACTTATTTTGAAGCTTGCGTCTGTCATCTGCTGCTGTAGACAGAGTTCTCTTTCATTCGCGCTGCTGAAAGAGGGTTCACAGATTTAAGGGCCAGCATTGTTTGTGCTCCACGATGCTTAATCACTTTTGCTTGGACACCATATTAAAACTTGGGCTCCGGATGGGGAGAGAGAGAAAGAGAGAGAGAGAGAGAGAGAGAGAGGGAGGCGCTCAGTCTAAAACAATTACGCGTTGTAGAAGAAGAAGCGCCGCCGCCTCTCAGGGTGAAGACAAAGACGCACCGTCGGAGTAAAGCCAAGAGATGGATCCAATCAGATAAGATCCCAAACAAAGTGAAAGTTACTTGCTGATTTTGTTCATTTTAAAATATTCCTCTTTAAGAGCTGCATATAGATTAAAAGCTCCTGCAGCTTCGCCTCCAGTTTTAAAAGTTTTATTTAGTTTAAAGAGTAAGATGGTGGCTGATTCCTACCTCGCTTTCCCACACCCCTCCCAGCACTCCATTTCTCTGCAGCCACTGATTACACTTAGTGTTTACATATTCCATAGAGCCTTGTGACAGAGATAAACCTCTGCTGATTCTTATCCCCTGGCCACAATGTGGAAACCACTAAGATATAATGTAAACCAAACGCTGCAGCTGCCCTTTCATGTCTCAAGTGCCAGTTCTACTTGCTGAGCGAGATTTTTGGAGAGCTTGGCTTTAAGTGGCATTGATAAATCACACGCTAAAACCATCATGCTTGTTCTGTCTTTTAATAATCTTGGAAAGCAGATTTTGTAACTAGCAAAGGTGCGTTTTAAACACCTGGGTTCCGTTTAACAAACATACGTAGAGATTTGGGAATGACTTCTTGTACTAAGGGGTAGGGGTTTGATATGAAATGTGATTAATGATCCCCACATCAGCACAAGAGGGAGGAGGAGGGGGGGGGTTGCTCTCCATAAAAGTCGGTTGTGGATTATACACTCAGAGGACTTCTTGGCATTAATTGGCCCGGTTCTCCCGTGGCTCCGAGTATCACTGCCACTTTACTCAGCAGACTGCGGTTTTGTGCGTGTTATCACTCTCGAGGTCCCTCGCAGTAAATGTGTCAGAGGGAAATTGCGTCGGCCTAAAAATACCCTCCAGTCTTCTCACGTTGCTGAGCTTCTCGGGCTTGAGGCTCTCAGAACCCACTGCTGTAAAAAGTCTCTTCAGTCAGCAATGAAGTTCAGCTCATGCAACCACTGAGGCATTTCAAATGTTTTGGGTATTTGAACTCTGGAGAGATGGGGAGAGTTGAGCTTCACTGTCTGGTCTTCTCTCTTTAGGACATACCTTCCTTCCTGGAGGAGGCAGGCTCTGATGAGACGTGGTTGTTTTGGGAACGGACTGAGGAAGAGTTGTAACAGATTACTCCAGGAAATGATCTCTTTCTTTAAAAAGAACCGCTCAATCTAGTTCAGCTGGTTTGTTGTATGCTCCATTCACAACTCCACTGTTATAAAACTCTGCTTGGAAGCTTATACAACACCACGTCTTGTTTTTAACTCACTGATGCCTTCGCCGCTTTGACAGACCCGTGATCTCTTTCAGCTTCAAGTCGTCTCCAAGAAGCTAAAACTAATCCACCAAGTGGGAGCTCATCCCTCCTTAATTTGTTTGCCCGTTTTACATCCTTGGAGATGTTCTCCAGCTACATCTAAGTCATCACGTTGACAACCCCAAGTGGCGCCTAATGCGCCGATTGATTCTCCTCTATAGCTGCTTTGATGCCGCCTTTATTTTGTTGGGTGGTTTATTTTTTTCCCTCCTCCTCTTCTTGTTTACAAAAGAGGCTCCAATAAGAGCGCAAAGCAAAACTTTCAGTCTGCCATTAGGCCACTTGGGCAAAGATGAGACTGTTTTTAATCGAGACATAAAAATGACCTACTTAATCGTTTATGTTTGTTTGTTTTTTTTAAAACTAAGATTGCCATTTTAAATACTCCAGAACCGTTTTCCAATCTGCAGTCAAAGGCAGCCTTAAGTTGTTGTAAAGCAGAAAAGTGGTTCTTTTACGAGGTGCTAATGACGCGCTAATTCTTGAGGAAAGGCCAAGTGACCATTTCATTAAGTTTAGGGTTTACTAACTGTTGACCTTTGACCTCTGCCTGTCTGAAATTGGCATTCTTCCTTTGATTTTACCATCACACAGATCGGAATCACGGAGCAGGTGGATGATAACAGTTACCAGGAATCGGTCACATCCCAGCCAGGACTCTCTGTTGTGACATGAGACACAGTCTGAGACATTTTTGGTCACAGTTTATAAAGAAGAGTGTTAAAGTTGAAGATAACGGTATGACTCAACACGTCTCTGGCACAGATTCAACAGTAAGAAGATCAGGGTTTACCTTGATAGTTCTGTTTGATCTGCACAGGTGTTCTGGGTGCGTCATCCGTTGAGCTTTCTGCCAATACCAGCTAAAATACTGTGCAAAAGTTTTCAACCTCATTCTTTCATATTTTGCTTCCAAGGAGACAGAATTTCTGTCTGCGGAGGGTAAAATATTAAATGACAGGTGAAAAAATATAAACAAATGAAGTAAAAGATTTTATTTATGTGGCACCTTTTAAAAAAGAATCAAAACAGACATTTTTATTTGCTAATGCCTCTGCGGGAATCCTTGTTGATACAAATGACATTATCTTTGGTATTTTTCATGGATTCTTTAGATACTTTAACTGGTTATTAGTTACTAATTGAATTTAGCAGCAACTCTTTGCAAACTTGTTGCTGTCCGGATACTACAGTAGTTTGTTTCTTGGGTTTTGAGTCTTTATATCTGTGGATGATTTAATGTTGTGTAGCCTGATCAAAAATAATCTTTAAAATGTTCATGTTTTGGATTAAAACTGAGTCAAAAAGCAAAGAAAGTTCCAAGAAAACCTCTGAAAGACCTTTACAAAGCCTAAGAAACTACTGATCCATCTCACTTTAAAATTATACAAAGAAGCCGGCTGCTTGGGAGCAAAATATAAAAAAAATGATGGGCACCTCAATACTTTTACACAGTATTTTATATAATTCAATTAGCTAATAGCCTCCCATCTTTGCTCTGATGTGTTTACTAGGCCTTGTTGTCTTTATGATTTCCCGTGGCGATATGGGTGTAAATAGCGGTGGGTAAACTGAGAGGTGATTTACTGTTCTCTTTTCAATGCGATGAGCTCCGGCGACCGCTTCCTACCTTTGTGTGGTCGAGGGCTCGGGTGGGGTTGCGGCAACGGATACGTGTTCTGAATCTCGGCAGCTTCCGAGGAGGGAAGGAAACCTGGAGTCAAAGGTGACCACTGGCTGCGTCTGTTATCTGAGCAGCAGATGCTTGCCATCGACACAGACTTAATGGATTAAACGGTTATGCCATGTGTTATTAATTATTGCTTTAGGAAGAATAGAAAAGTGAAGATGGAGCTGAAGTGAAAGTAGCGTCTAGCTCCAACCCTGTTGCACGTGCGCTGCTGCTGCGTGCTTCTCCTCTCCACACAGGCCTCTCCTGTAACCTTGAGAGAAGCCTGCACAGGCCCCCAAGTTCAACGAGTGCATGAGGCATATTTTCGCTGAGCATGCTCGGACCGCCCCCCACTAAACCCCTCAACTCCCCCCTATCCCCGTCCCTCCATACCCCTCCCTCCTCACCATACATACAGCACTTTTTTTCCTCCTCCTAAAGCGGACTGACTCCCTGTAGGCCTTTCCTTTCACAGAGCATGCAAAGGAAATACATTATGTGTAAAAAGAATTCCATATGGTGTCATACGATCTGTGTAATTCCTCTGATTTGATAAAAAAGTTACCTTGTACGCACAATTCAGCCCTTTGTTAAAGGCACCGCAGCTTCTTTACTGTATGTACTCTTCTCAAACGTTTCTCTTTTTGTTCTCTTGCATAAACATGCTGCTCCACATTGTTTTGAACTACATTGTAAAGATTGACAGTGTTGTTTTTTTTGTTTTGTTTTTATAAACACACCAACTGAAAGTAAGCAGTCGAACCAGCCCAACTGGAAAACGCAGATAAAAATCGATCACTTCCTTCTTCCTCGATAAATACCTGGGAGTCAGTTGCAGCCAGTTCTCTGGAGGAGTGGCTTGACATCAGCTGTTGAAGTTTACAGTGAGGCCTGTCTGACTGACTGTGTTGGCTGACGGGTGGGGGGGGGGGGGGGGGGGGGGGGGGGGGGGGGTGTCTGTGGCAGTCCTACTGGTAGGCTGTTCCAGGTGAGCCCTGCCAAGTTCAAGTGGCTTGGACCGAGCCCTGCGCCACTTCCAACGGGAAGTGTTTCTGCAGGGGCTGCCAACCTTCTTTTGCGAGAGCTGTGACTGTCAGTGTCAGGGAGGAGATAGTGTTTTCTACAAGCACATGCAAGCCCTCAGGAGTTAAAAAAAAAAAACTTTGGCAAGGACGCATGTATATATGTAGATGCTTGCCAGGAGGGGGATTACAGACTTTGCTCCAGTGGTGGCCCTTTGATGTTCCTTCCAGTTCCCATGATGCAACACTCTGGCAAATATGAGGAGATTATTTTTATGACCTTTAAACAGATTGCACATCAAATTCAGCGCAATTACTGTTTGAAAGTTTTCAGGTTGGACTTTAGACCACATCTCTGACGAGATGAAAACGACAGCAGCTGCTTTTTCAAATTGAAAGCAGTTTGTGACTCAGAACGACATGTCAACAGCTAATATTGTTTTTTTTTAGAAATCAGGGAGCCTTTTAAATGCTTGTTTTTATTTCATAAACACAGAACTATAATATTTAAAAGCAGAAGTGATTGAAGATGTTTCACACAGTGTGGTTTTCAGTCAGCAGCAGGAGCAGCTTAAGGCTCAGAACGTTTTAAGTCCCCTCCCACGTTTGTTCTGAAGTGTGTTTTGAAGCTGATGTGTTTTTTACTTGGATATTATTTCACACCGAACTAAAAGAAACCCTGTCATAAAATAAACAACTTTAGAAAAATGGCCTAATTAATCTGCTAACTCGTCAAGTTCTAGATGTAGCAACAGACATTTTCTTACAGCTTGACAGTGCCGGCGAGGGCGAACAGTTGGGACACGAGGGAGAGTCCTAACGTGTTTTTCATGAGCTTGTTCCTTTCAGCTTACGGATGATCGTCTCAGAAACATAAACAGAACAGGCCTCCTGGCTCTGCTTGCCTTCCTGAACTGAACCAAGACAGAACAGGAACTACCTTCCAGCCCTCTGATCTCTGTCACTAAACCTTTGGCATCTCACAACAACATGTTTGGAGAAGTGGAAAGCAGGGATTGTTGAAGGTGGCTGTAAGGTGGGGTCTGATTGGATAAATCCTTGCAGGCTGTAGAAGTGGAGGAAGCTGGGAGGGTTATGAGTGGGGGGGGTGCAGGGAAAAACTGCAGAAGGGGAATTCCTGTTCCTGAATTGAAAAGTGATGGAAAGAGTGACTGCTGGATCTCGTTCACGCTGCTTTGTGTCAAAACAGCCCGATTGCTGCCGTCATCTGTGCAAATATTTCAAGAGATTATAGTTCGGGAGCCGCGTGGGAACGGCAGCAGCAATAAGCGCTTTAAGACTTAAAGTCGCTTTAGCTGAAAGCCCTTCCTTCTTAACATTATCAGTGCGAGAATGTAATCACCAAAACTAGTGTTCACGGTACCTGCAAAGGAGCAAAAAGCTCCGCCAGGTGACGAGTTGATGACTCAGAGCATCATCCTGAAATGTTGGCAACAACCCAGAAATAAAATCAAAACAAAACCCATTTATTGTACTGATGACCTCGAAAAAAAGAGTAAAAAGAGCCAGTGTGCATTCCTGCTTCACACCTTTCATCCTGTGGTTCCATCCTGTGAATTATCTTGGTGGAATTTTTGCACGAAACAATCATTGACTCTGCATTTTTTCTTTGCGTCATCCCATAAATGTGAAAAACTTTTACATGGCGTCGATGTCAAAATGCGTTATAGTGCGCATTCAAACTCTGCAGCGAAAGCCTCAGTGGACACCGCGCTACGACTCCAACAACAGAATCTGAAATTAATTTAGCGTCTCTTCACTGCCTACTGTAAACTGGTTGTGTGCTGCAAACCACATGTTGTTATTGCTGCAGTGGCAGAAAGGGCTGCCCCAGCAGGCCTTGGTAGCACAAAACAGATTTGCTGTCTCATTTTTTTTTCTTTTTTTTTTGTGAGGAATGTGGAGCTTCTATGTTTTCTCTTTTCAGCTGTGCAACTCTTACATATTTTTATAAATCCTAAACATGAAGGAGGTTAAGTCTTTAAATTAGGTTTAAAGTCTTCTGTTAGATCAGGATGCATCAGCTGGATGTTATCACCTCTGTTAGTATCATCCATTCTCCCTCTGGATCTGCTTGTTCAGGGTCATGGGGGAGCTTGTATCTCCGGAGGTCAGTGGAGGGGAGGCGGGGTCACACCCTAGACAGGTTACCAGTCTATCATGGGGCCACACAGAGACTAACAGCCATTCATGCACTCACTCACACTTACCTGCCATGTGTGGTTTTAGTCTGTGGGAGGAAACCCACACACTCACAGGAAGAACATGCAACCCCCAGGAGTCAAACCCAGAACCTTCTTTTTGCTGGGCAGTAGTACGGACCAGCTGCGCCACCATTGCAATGATGGTTCACTATATCAACATCAACCTGCTGCGCTGATTCCAAAAGTTTTAGCAAAAATCTCCTCTTTAGTTGCCCTAAAAGCCTCATTCATGGATCTTGTGCCAGTCGAGACCCAAACCCCCACCCACTTAATGAACCCTCTTGCCCTCGAGCCTCTCTCCCCTCCAATGCTTTGATTCGGGCCAGCTCTGATGGGGGCTTGTGAAAGCCCCGTCTCCAGGCTCATTAACAGGAAAGGAGGGGTTTTACTGGCCATGCGGCATGCAGCCGGCTTTTAAACCACCGCCCAGCTCTGCAATGGCTTTGCTGCATCTGAACAGCTTACAGCCTGAAGAGTTAAAACATCTTTCCATCATTACTGCACCAATCGTAACAGGGAACTTGGAAAGACGTGGGCATTATTAGACTCAAGGTTCCCAAGGATTCAGACAACGTTTACAGACCAATTTGTTCTTTAAATCAGAGCAACCTAATCAAGCCTAAAGACTTTTACACCTAGCTTTCAGTTCCTCCCAAATTTCTGTCGTTAGTAAGAAGAAATGAGGTTTGATTCTCAGCTTGATGCATGTTTGCGTAACCGATCAAAAGAAATGATGATACAGCAGCAAATAGCATGGATAGTAAAGAAGAAAGCACCATTTGCACCTGCTGCTTCATTCCCTACTGAGGTTGTAATGGCAAAAATAAACTGGCTCAACATCTGTTGGCAATGTCAGTAGTCTGTTTTTATGCTTGTAATGACACATTAAACTCTGTGGTTGCTCTCCCCCCCTCCCCCCCTCTCCTCCTTCTCAGGCCTGTATCTCGTTTCTGAGAAGTAGTGCCAGCAAAACCATCCGAATGAGTGCACGCTTTGTTTTCTTTGTCTGTTTCAGGCCAAGATTTGGTCTTAGATGTGGTGGCATTCTATGATCGGATAATTCTTTCCACGTCCCCCCCCCCCCACTTTAAGGTGTGCGTGGGCGTGTGTGTTTGTGTATGTTTCACTGCTGCACGCTTGGCACGGCTCTGAGAGTGCGAACGGTGGCGATGGGTGGCAGGGATCCTCTGTGGCCTCTCGCCCAGCTGGAGGAGAGCCATTTTGCCCTGTGAGGGAGCACCCAGTCGCAGCCCGCAGCTCTCGCCAGTGGGAAGTCCTCTTGGCTGAGCCCTGACACCGTCGTAAGCCTTGACAATCACTGACACATGACAGAGGACAAGCAAACTCAGTATTACACAAGTGACTTCGCTTGTGAAATTGTCAAATAAACAGGGTTGAAGTGACTTCCATCTGCAGATATTCATATAAATCTGTTAGAATTCAAACCAGTTTAACAGATCTGCGTGTTGTTTTTCAGTATAATTCTACGTTAACCACAAAGGCGTTTTAGATGCATGATTGCTTCAGGCTATCAGGTTTCATGGTTGGTATGAGATAAAGATGTAGGAAGCATTGCTATTGCTAACTGTATTTTCTTATCAGTGCAGACCAGAACACTATCAAATACAATAATATAACAGCACGTTTTGTGCTGGTTCCGACCAACTCTGGCAGCTGTGGGTGGTTTTTGTAAGTAAAAAAAAAAAAAACACCCACAGATTTCTTTTGAAAGTGGTCTTGGTGAATTTTTCTTCAAAGTTTCTGAAGGTCTTTTAAAGTTTTCTTCTTCTTTTTTTGTCTTTTGGCTGCTTTCCCCTCTATTTTCCTTCAGGTATCTGACCATCTTCAGAAAAAATCTTTTCTAGCTCTGACCGATGATTCCGTCAGGCATCAAGAGGCTATTTTTATTTGGATTTTTGGAAAGAATCTAGCAAGTTACTTTGCTCGATAGTAAGTTTGTTACGTGAAGCCTGTCACACACAGTTTGTTCCTATTTATTTAGTTGATTCTATGAAAAATACCAAAGAAAACACATTTTGACATATAAAACTGATTTTTTTTTTAGCACCAACAAACAGCTGTTAGCTGAAAGCGTGTTACAGAGTAGGTCAGCTAAAAGATGACGCATCTCTCAGGTCCTATCTCAGGTTTTTGGTAGTTTTCTTTCATTTTTTTTAAAGATTGTCAGATGCTCTTCATCTGCTGTAGATGTTTTTTACACCTGGTGCTTTTTCTTTTGAAGTCCTTATTTGTAAAGCACATGCAGCGCAATATGCTGTCAGATCAAGTACAAAGACTGGACTGAAAATGAGCCAAAAAAGGCAAAAATCTTTGAGAAAAGTAAAAAGTTAAATGTTGATTCCTTGCTAACTTGTCTATTATGTGTTGACACGGCGCTGGTTCGTGTCTTGGGTTTAGGAGCATCTTTAATCCTGAATGATTTATAGATCAGAGTCAAGTGTCCAAACAAACAACAACAAAAACTCTCCAAACATTCCTCTGCAAACGTTCAAGCAGATCAGATTCCAAAGAAAACCTTTGATAGACCTTCAGAAAATCTGAAGAACTGATGATCAAATCTACTTTAAACCAATACATGAAACGAGTGGTTTAAGACTTTTGCACAGTACTGTGTTGTTGGAAATCATCTTAAATTATATCTGTATGTGCAGGAAGTAATTTAGCAGCAACTGTCAGTAAAACCTTGTTAATGTCCCGTCCAGTTTGTCCCTGAACTCTGATCTGTGGACTAACTTGTCTCTCCTGGGAGAGTGGGGAAATTCCCAGACCCCTCAACACCCCCGCAGTCCCTCATTCCTTCTGTCCCTCCGCCCTCTGGACCAGTCGAGACGTGCAGATTGGACCCTCTCTCTGTGTTCCTGGCCTCCAATGCCCATTGCCACTCAAGCAGCGGGGGTCCGGTGCATTTGTCTCATAATTATCCAACTGGATGGGGGGGTTCAGAAGATGAAAGAGGCGAATCACAGAGCTCCTCTGTCAAAGGTCTGTCTCGCTGACTGGGGGGTTTTGGATCCATCACCCTTGTCCTCTCTCTCTCATTGCTACCCACCACCTAGACTCAAACACACACACACACACACACACACACACACACATGTGTTTCCACCACAGAGCGTAATCGCCAACAGTGAAAGCTCGTGCATGCCCCCCCCTCCTCCTTCTTCTACCAGCCACCCTACTGATTCATTCACAACTACAAAACTGCAGGAATACCCCCCACTTTCACATCCTGAAAGACTTCAGACTCCCTTTTTCTTCAAGCTCCGCCCACTATCAAACTAGTCACCCACCTCACCCATTTGCCCCCTCTCTTGTCTCCCGTCCTCGTCCCTCCCCTCCACCACCTTTCTCCTTCCTCTCCTCTTAACTACTGGCTAGGAGTTAATGGACTGTTTTGGCTAGTCTCCAGACGGTGAGTGTCACCTCATTAGCCTATAGCGGCTCGCTCCCAGACTGTTCCTTGTATGAGCTTGTATGAGCGTGCGTGTTTGTGTGTTTGTGTGTAGGAGGAGGACTACAACGACGGAATGCCATTGGTCTGCCTCCCCCCCCCCAACCGTCCCACTGTACACCCACCCTCTCTCGCCGTCTTCCCTTCCCACCACGACAATGAATGAGAAAACACGCATGCATAATTAAATCCATAGTCTCGTCCTCACTCCACCCTCTCCTCCCTCCTTCCTTCACAGACATGCATTAAAAAAAGAAACGCTCCCGCTTGGAAGTTTGCCACCACGGGAGGAAAAAAAAAGCTTAGAAGTAAAGAGATGTGGCCAACCTCGCACCCTCATATGGACCTATTCTTTTATATCCGGGCCCGCCGAATGGCAGGGTGGCAACAGCGGGCGAATGTAAATGCCAGCCGGTCCTGCCAGTCAATTACACTGCAACAAAGCTAATTGTTTGTTTGGTGCATACCAAAAAAGATGCGAGGCTGGCTGTTGATGGGGGCTTTTGTTTCAACACAGATGCAAAGTTTTTCTTTTTTTCTCACAGGCCAGACCTGACGCTGATTAAACGTGTGAAAGGTGAAACCACACTTCAAGAGCTTTCTCAATTTGGGAGTGGGGGGGGGGGGGGGGGGGGGGGGGCAGAGCAAAGAAGGTTTTATCAAGCTCTTATGTCGGAAAATGACTACGAGTTTGTAATAAAAAATATCAGATATTCAATCGATTGCCCAGTGAAAGTTCAATAAACCAAAAACTTTTTTTAAAAAACTAAAACTACAACAATCTTAAATTAGATATCTTGGTTTCATCATATATATAAACTCTTAATATGTTGGTAAAACCAACTTTCTGTGTCACTAATAAATTCTATAAGTGCAGGAGTAACTCATTTCTATAGAACGGTGTTGAGGACAGCGTCTGCTCCTGTGAAAGATTCCACAATTGGGGCAACAAGCTGAGAGCAAAGTGACAGGAAGAGAAAGGAAAAGAAATAAAGGAGTGTAATAAATAAGGGAAAGGAAAGGCCACATTGTGAGAAAAGGGCAAACACAGTGAGAGCAGGAGGAGGTGGACACATTAAGCGGGGCGCAGTGTGCTGACTGGAGACCAGCCTGCTCATTTTTCATCGGACAGATGAGCCACTGTGTCGCGTTGTGTTGTGCAGTTTGTCTGCAGCCAGCTCGCTGCCTGCATCGCGCGGCGCAGGCCAGCTCGCCGCGGGACGCTGGGTGCGTGCCTCTGTGTGTTCGCACGTGTTCACTGTGTCACTGCGTGGACATTTAATGTGCAAATGTAGCATGACTCCTTGAATAAAAGCTGCTTTTGAGTGTTTTTGCCCTCCATTTTGCCTATTTACGTGGCTAAACTTTACCTCCCAGATAAAAAGGTGGGTAAGTTGAATTTGGATGGATTAACCGTCGTCTGTATTCTTCATTTTCTGGCTGTGTATCCCTTTGTGCTCGCCAGGTTCTGCCCTCTCCTCTCCTGGGCCGGTGTAGCTAATGATCTGTCGGGCCATTCAGTGCGTTGTTCAAGCCCCGCTCGCCACAGAATGCGGCTCCCTCCCCGTCCACACTGTTTGGTGACCTCAATGAGGAGCCTGTTGTCCTCCCAGCTCAGTTAAAACGCTCTCCTCTTTTCACTGCCGTGAGAGTTTACGGAGGGGTAGGCCCGGAGACTCCAGGGGAAAAAGAAAGAGGGCCTCGCTCTTCACCGGCATTAGTATGCAGCGATGAGAAACAAACACAAACTGGAGTTTCACAAACACACCGAGGTGACGGCGGGCGTGAATGTGCTCTCGTTGGGAAGGGAACACATTTGCAGAGAGAAGCCGCACATACGTGCTTCTGGATGGCTTCTCATTGTTCCTGTCTGGGCTGGGATCCCACTTGATTCCATAAGTCTCTACCCTGACAGGCCTACAGTGTGTATGTGTGTGTGTGTGTGTGTGTGTGTGTGTGTGTGTGTGTCCTCTCCTGCTCTGTTGAACAAGTCTGTGGTGTCTGTCGCAAAGAAAAGAAGGCAGCACTTCATTGTTCTCACAGACATTTCAACTTTGCCCCTCTCACTTTCTTTTTTTTCTCACATTTGTCTCATTGTATGTGTGTGTGTGTGTGTGTGTGTGTGTGTGTGTGTGTGTGTGTGTGTGTGTGTAACTCATCCCACTGTACCTGCATTCCCCTGTCACATGCAGTCATTTGATAGGGAAGCTGCCCGGATTACCAGACACTCCTTTAAGGCCAATAAGAGTATAATTCCCTTGTTCCCAATTATGAGATAATCATTACAGTGTCACTGAGTGTAAAACCACAAATGAAGCGATGTGGTCATATTTACAAAGAGACTTATTACAACTGATTCCTACCTGTGCAGGGGACCCAGTGACGGGGCGTGAAGGAGTTTGAAACTGGCTCTATGGAAGTCCAACACTCCATTCAGCTCAGTTCAGTATAGGATATAAAGCTCAACCATTCAGCTGAAGTTTGATATCTTTTCTCATTTCTTTACTTTTTCATTCTTAGCATCCCAAATATCTTGTAATTGTTGAAAGTCAACTTGATTAATAGTTTTTCAAAGTTTTTCTTTGGAATGTGGTTGATTTTAAGTCCAGAATGTGACAGGATATTGTCCAGTTTGTGCTCAAAAAGAGATCAAATGGGGTAAATGTAACCGTCGGACTTTTATAAACTATATCTGCATAAGCAAAATAGTATTTGAGAGTCGGGTGTTAAAGAGGCCCTTCCATTAAAAACAGTTTTCTGAGGTTTCTGTTGAATATTTTAGCGCCACAGATGTTCTTACCTTCATAGTGGGTGTGAAAACAGGTCAACAACTTCTCTTTCAGTTTTTATCTCTAAAACTTCACAACTTTCGTCACAACTCCTTTGTTCGTTAGTATTCTCCCGCAGTTGAAACCACGCCTAGCATGCTGCTGGCTAAAAGCTGTAGCATAAAGACGTAGCAAACAGGAAGACACCAGGTCTGACGTTGCCATGTGCAGCGGGGCAGGAAACAGTATACCTTGCTCTCATAGGCTAGTTTGTTAGCCAATCAGAGTCCAGCAAATCTGAATAATGAATATGAACGAGCTGCTGCTCGAGGCCTGACGGAAGGAGCCGGAACCACCCGAATTTTGATGCAGACAGATTGAAAGGTCTGTTAATCAGTGTTTCCTGATGATTTTTAGATATAAAATGTTTCATATTAATGGTTAATACTTAAGAAATAACCACAAAGTCCTGAAATTTGTATGAAATGGCCTCTTAAAAAAAATTGGGGGAAAAATCCATAAAAGAGCTGAAATTGGACCTGAGAGATGCCTCATCTTTCAGTTCATGATAAGGTTTTAGATATTCATTCTGAGGAAATCACATTGTTGATATGAAAATACTATTTAGTATCTGTCAAAGTGTGTTATCTTAAATGTTTTCAAATAAATAGAAACAGGAACAAACTGGGAGAGACCTAGGATAAAAAAGACTTCCTAATAAAACAAGTTCTTTGCTAAATTTATTAAATTTCTAATGTCTGATGGATCCAGAAGTCAAAGCTACGTGGCTTTTCAGACAGAAAAGGGGTGAAAAAGCTCCTCAGATTGAGGAAAAACCTTAAAACACATTTAAAAAAACATGAATAACAGTCAATAAAAACCACAAAAAAAGGTTTAAGGGAAAATTAAACTCCTCGGAAGCAAAAATATTATAAAACGACTCGTGCAGAACTGTTGCACATCATCCTTGTGAGACGACACCACGTCAAAGATGGCGCTTCGTTTGGCGCCGCCTTCGTCTTCCCTTCACCCTCGCTGTCGGCTTTACTCTCCTTTTGGCCAGGTCAGGTGCCAGCTCTTTGCATGTACCATGTATGAGTCCTAGTGGGGGGGGGGGAGGGGACATGCTAAGGTGCCAAAATTTGCTTTATGTATGTGTGTGTGTCTGTTCAGAGAGGGGTAACGGTGGGGGGGCATCGCCAGTTGGCAGGCTGGCACACAAAGGCTGGCACGATAAGATCCTCCCCTCTTCTGCGGGCAGATTTTCTCGCCCGTATCTTTTGTTTGGCTTGTTTGGGTTGCGGCTCATCCTGATAAAGGCCACTTTGTTTAGACAACAAAGCGCGAGGGAGGGAGAAAAGACCGATAGAGAGACAAAGAGATAGAATGAGAGAGACGGGGGGTCGATTAATAAAAGCGACAAACAGGAGGGAGTTTGGGGGGGGGGGGTCGTACCAACACAGATGGAAACCTTAAAATCAAAAAAGAGATCCAGGAAACCAGAAAAAACAAAGTAAATGAAATAGATCTGAATAAAGAAACACAGAAAAAGATTCAATGGAGTTCAGATAGTGTTGCAGCGATAGACTGATAGCAGGCAGAAGAAAGAAAAGATCTGGAGAAGGGAGCAGGTTCTGCTGGCTGTTTGGACGCCAGCCCGAGCAGTGTGAGGTCATCCACAAAGCTGCAAGTGATAGAAACCAGGAGCACAAGAGGACATGAGACAAAGTACACACACACACTCGTTTCATACCAGCACATGTACAGTCTTTTATGAACGCTGTCGAGACTTGTGTGACCCTTCTCCACACACACACACACACACACACACACATGGCTGTGCACTTCCAAGGAAGGACAAACTCTCAGCAAGGGGAAAGAAAAGCAGGAGGACACCGAGGAGAGCGTCTGCTCGGCCACATCAAATATTTACTCAGGAGCAGATGTATTGTTGAAACATTACGCATCGGAGCTGCTCCATAATTAGGTGGATATTTTCCTTCTTTCCCTCTGATTCCCTGCTTCTCCGGGAGTCCACCTCCCTCCCCTCAACACCCTCCCCCTCATATCGCCTCCCCAGGCTGCTGAAATGCATCTTGGCTTGGGACCCAAGCCTCTGGCAGCCAGAGCGCTATACATGTGCACAGAACCCTGCTCGGCATAAAATGGCTGCCAGACAGGCTTCTCCTCCTGAAATGTCGACAGCGGTATGCATCTGCAGGGTGTGCGTGATGAGCGCGCACTGTTTTTCTTTCTTTTTTTTTTTTTTTGTGTGTGGGGGAATATCTGTACGTGTCTGCAAATGTTTGCGGGCTACAAACTCGCACCACCGCTGTCAGGAAA
>SSNP01000020.1:4233394-4252458 GCA_006937955.1 Pachypanchax playfairii | reverse complement strand
GTCAGGAAAAAAAAAAAAAAGAGAGAGAAAGTTTCCCAAACTATGTGGCTAATTTAACCCACACTCTGTGCATATGGGTTCCACAATTTAGTGGGAACAAAATGGGTACGGTGCCAAAAATGAAGAGGCTCGGTTAGAGCGAGTGTGTGTGAATGTTTTAGTGATTATAAAATTCAGGCGAGCAACACACTTGGGTGTGGAGAAACCTCATAAGTACTCAGAAACTTTCTTGCCGAGCCAGATTTCTGTTGCCATTACCACTAATTGCCCTAATCATTACAGTGGTATGATAAGTATCCCACCGGACAAGAAGGTGTTAGAACTCGTGGACACATCCAAATACCCACAAGCCCCTTCTGCTGCACTTCCCCCCCCACCTCCCTTTTTGCTGAGTAACAGCAGATAATCTGATTCATACGTGGAACTGTTTTTTCCTTTCCTTCATGAACCAGTTTGTTTATTTAAACAAGTGGCAGGGACGGAGGGTGCCAAGACGTGTTGTTTTTGGAAAAGGGCCGCGTGCGTACGTGCGTGTTTTTTCTGCCTGTGAAAGGCTGTGTGTGTGTGTGTGTGTGTGCGTGTGCATGTGTGTGTGTGTGTGGTGTCTGGCCCTGCCAAGCTTCCAGGGCAAAGCCGAGGCTCCTCAACCGCAACTGTTTATTTACAGGTTCCACTGCTGTTTATTTGAGGACTATCAGATTGGCTGGACTTCTGCACAGGACACCTTTTAGACACAGACACCGGGCCCCAGGCTCTCAAGAACTCGGCCTCCACTTTACCGTCTCTAAGCAGAGTTTAAAAAAAGAATTTGAATTTAATAGAGTTAATAAACCCTGTGCAAAAGTTTTAAACCATCCCTTGTTTCTTTCTATTAAGCTTTTTAAAGTGGTCTTAATTAACCGTTCTTCAGGTTTTTAAAGTTTTTTGGCTTTGGTTGCTTAAATTACTTTCTGTTCTGTCCTTTAATTAAACAACAAGACCTAAAAGTTGCCCCATGGTTTAGTTTATTTATCATCTATTGTTTGTTAATTATTTTTTAGCGAAAATCACCTTTTGAGGGCAAAAATACTATTTAAAGTTAGCAAGCTAGCAACTATTTAATTTGACTAGATTGAAGGTTAACTTGCATGAAACTAACTAAATTGTTTTTCTACCAAGTAACTAGTATTTTAACAAATTACTTGCTGAATAATTTATTTTAGATTCAGCACAGAAATAGTCCTTGTAGCTAGCAATGCTACTAGCTAACACATTTGCTTGGTAAGCAGTACCTTAAGTTTTCTGTCGCGTGTCGACACAACACGAGTTCCTCGGGAGAGTTTAGTGGTGAAGTGGTTTCAGAAGTGTTCAACAAATGATGGAAAGTAAGACCTGTTGGTTTGAAGCAGATTTTATGAGAAAAGAATTAAATCTTATTTAATGTAAAACTACAAACACTTCATTCACCTGAAGAAAAACAAAGAGTAGAAAGTCGCCCTTCCTGGGTCAAAGGTAAAATGTATTGCATTGGGGGGGAGGGGGGTGTTCCAGCTCAGGTGCAGGTCTGGCAGATGTGCCATATGTTTGCATCCCACCTTGACTCATCCAGGTGGTCTCTCCTGGTGCTACGGGAGGGGTGGGGGGGTGGGGCGGCCCACATTGGAAGATGCTGCCTGCGATCTCTAATTGCCACGACCATCTGCTCTTTTTGTCACGGCTGCCTGTTTGTCTCTCAAAGAAGAAACTCTGATCTGATCTAAGTGAACTGAAGCTTCTACCTTGTTGCTGTTTCCTCCAGTTTTTACCTCCTCGCTGCTCGCTCAGGCTCTTTTCTCTCCCTCGCTGCGGTTTGCAGGAGGGAGCAGGCATGGAGTTGGCAGTCGTAACTAGACTGATGGATGACTCTGAAACAGGGGGGGTGTATGAGGGGGGGGGGTAATGGAGCTCCATGCAATCACTTTATGGACATGTGCTGCAGCAAATCCACTCAAACCTCCACTTGCTCACAAAAGCTTCTTTACACAGTTGGTGCGTGTGCAGGAAGTTGTGATTTATTGATGCAAAACAAAGGAAAGTATTTGTCTGCCTATTACTTGATCAGTGTACAAATGTACGACTCGCATTGTGCAGATTTCAGTGCCGAAAAAGCTTAATCTTTGGTAAATTGGATGATTTAGTGCTCGTTTAAGGGATTTAGAAGGGAACGTTGCCAAAAAAAATCTGGTTACAGCTTCTCAGATTAAACATGTGTCTGTTTTTTGTGTTTTATTTCAGTATAAAATAAAATTGGAGCTTATTCTTTAACCGAGAAATGTTAAAGTTGGACTATCCAATGAAACAGTCTGATGTTTGAAGGTTTTTTATATGTTTTAAAGTCTTAACTTAGTCATTCGTTTTTAGGGCTAAGTATAGTGAAAATGGAGGATATTCCTTTTTTTTTCTTCTTCTCCTGCTTAATGTATGGTGCTTTTCCCTCTCCACTTTGTCATTGTTGAGCTCCGGCCAAGAACATTCTGTTTTTGCAGCGCCGTTTAATAGTCAAATTTAGGAGTGAGGGAACAAGACAGAGCGGGAGAGCGACACAGTGAGAGAACAAGAAAGAAATAAATCTTTCAAAAATTTTTCTTTCCTTCTTTCTCTTCTCTTCTCCCTCCTTTCTTTTCCCTTTCTCCCTGTAACACAGCTCCATAAGAGCCGCCACAGGAAAACGGGTGTTGTTGCAAGGCGAGGGTATCTGAGTTCACCGTCTCTCCAGCTTCTCATGCTGAAGCTGTCACATGTTAAAGGTGTAGATGGTAATCTTCCCTTCTGGTTCTCATTCTTCTCTCTCTCTCTTTCGGTTTCAGGCCCATGTGTGGGCCAGTTTGAGTCATTACGAGGGGTCTGCACAGACGCTGCCATTAACCGTTTGGCTCGAATGAGTTCAAGGCTTTTCTAGGTCGAGTCACCGTTACTGTACGCACAGATTGAAATCTGATTTATATCTCTCATTTGGATGTTTTACAGCTTTTGTGCTGCTTTAAATAAAAGAGAAAAAGGACCCAGTACCTGTCAGGGATCAACCGAGAACTGCAGAAGACTGACATACTGTAATCCCCCCCCCCCCATTTGTTTTCCCGCCGTCTTCCCGGTAAAGTTTCTAAAGTAAAAGACGTCAGTCTGGGACGCCTCATACCAGATCCGGCTCAGTGTAGCTGGTGGAAAGAATTCCACTCATGTTTCCTCTTTTCCCCGCCCCTCCCTGTCCTTTTCAGTCCTTTTTTTTCGTTCCATACTTGTACCTTGCACAGCAGGATCGAACACAATTTGACCCCCCACCACTTCCTCCTCCTCCTCCTCTACTCAAACCCCCTGAACACTCCTCCTCTAGCCGCTTCTGAAAAATGACACATAGGTAAAGAAGTTTGAGTTGATCCTGCGTCGGACGAGCGAGCTTTCTCTCCCACTAATGATAACACTGTTCAAACAAAGCTGTCATGTTTAATCTCCAGTGGGTGAACCTTAATCTTGATGTACATTCATTGATTTAAAGGTTATTTTGTGGTGTTTAAGAAAAGCTTAAAACAGCTCTGGTCCCTTTTTTTTTCAGGAATCAGAGATTCTAATCGCTACTTTTGGTATGTTCTCATACTAACCATCCCTCCCTCTGCTTGTGTGTTCACAGACTCGCAGCAGTCAGGAAGTCCAAGTAACAATGAGCCAGGCAAAACCCCTCTTCCAGGTATGTGAGAGCAGCAGTCATCCTCCCTCCTCCCTCCTGTCATCGCCGCATTGTTCCTCTGTGCTGCCGCAGCTTATGGAAAACCCGAACTGGTCTGAGTAGCGTTAGGAACTCGGCGACTGGCAGCCAGAGCCGTGTTCCAGCTGCAGCCTTACGTGCACAGGCATGTGCTGCTGTCAAGTTTGTAATAACACATCATGTGCAGCTGAGGTTTATATGTAAACACGCTCATTATTACGCTGAATTCAATAAAAGATCACAAATATAAACCACTTTAGCGAAGCAGAAAGAGTTGTGGGAAACGGTGGAAAGTTGAAGTGAAAATTCGACGTCAGTTGATCCGACGGTTAGAAGGCGGAGATGGTCCTCTGACAGCGCCGCTGTTCTCCTGGACTGACCCGCACTCTGTCGTCACAGTGCTGGAATGCAAATAGTTTGAGAAGTATAATTAGGTTTCTACCTCAAGAGCAGGTTCTGCTGCTGCCAAGGAAAACAAGCGAGCGAGCCTGTGACTCGGGCTCGGGAGGCCCTCGCTGGTGGCACAGTTACTTGCGAAAAAAAAAAAAAGCTGCTGGCTCACGAGAAGCGCTGAGCGTTTGTAGGTGTCAGTGGAGACGCTCTTTTATCTCCCTGTCACAGTCAGAGCGCCGTCGGCCATGAATCACAGCACGGCCACGGTCAGCTGCTTGTCAGTAACTTGTCTGGCTGACATCTTCTGGTTAGTGTTAGCAAAACAAGAGCATCAAGGCTGATGGTTGATCAGTATAAACTTTATTTATTTGTTTGTTTATTTATTTATTTTCCAGAAAGCAATAGTTTTTTTTTTAAAGCTTGATCACTTACACTTTACAAATGGAGAAAGATGAAGCAGTCTTCCTGTCAGCACAGTAAATCTCCCAGTAACCATGGAGATTTATCTAGAGCTGAAACAGAGATGATACAGACATATTTTAGGTGTTTTTGTAAAACTCGAACCGGTGAATTTCAGATTCTAGAGGTAGATTTATTAACACCGCCAGCTTAGTGAGCCCTCTCTCTCTGTCTTTCTAAATTTCAAACAATCAAAGCCACTAGACGGAGGCATTTTTAGAACATTAACCCCAGTGAAATGATAGCAGCATAGATTTCTCCTTTAAAAACCAAACTTTAGCTTTCTCATAATAAAAAATTGCACCTTATAATAAAGTTTACCAAACAGCAGGACAGAAATGTTCCCCAAACAAACTGCTGTGGGCTCCAACATATTTGGGATAACGGATGATTTACTGTTGTATTTGTTCCATTTTTAATTGGCAAATTAGAGTTTGATGACGATTACTCTGGTAAATCTTTAATTCTATTTGCTCAGGTTATATAAAGAAAGCAAGACAGTACAGCATGTCTCATGGGTTTCAAAGATAAAACCTGAATGTTAATGAACAGTTAGTATCTCTTTGTTTCAAATCCATAATTTATGCATATTTTGACTTTGTTTAAAAAAAAAATCTAACAGATATTACGAATATTTAACTTTGACTCTTTTAAAAACTTCCACGACAAAGATGAGCTCACGCAGAGAAGAATTAACAGCTTACACATGATGTGTTCACAATTAAGGATTAATCAATCAATCATCTGTATTTATAAAACGCTGTTACATCAGCCACAGCTGAAACAAAGCGCTGAACATTTGACATAAAGTGTCCAATAAAATCACAAAATCGTTTTCATCAAATCACCACGATTTGATGAAAACATAACAAAACAAGTCATAAAACCGATAAGCTGATAAGAAAAAAAATTACGATTTTTAACATATTGATTCAAATATTATTCAGATAGTTCCTTCAGCAGCAGGAGGATTATGTCTAAATCATCTGGTTTATATCTTTTCTACATGATGTTTTCTGTCCTTAATGTGATTAGCAATTATAAATAAACATGTTTTAAAATTATTAGATTAGAGATGCTCCAATACTGATACTGGTATCAGGGCTGATACCATTCTAATGTACTCGTACCAGTTAGTTATCCGATACCATGAACCGATACTTAAAATGTGGAAAAGCTGCAATAATTTCACAGAAAATGTTTATTTTTTCACTTGAAATTTTAGTTTTCTGGTCATTTTTATTGATTTTTTTTTATTTAGTTCACCATCATTTGTTGTAACAAGCAGAGAAGAAAATAAAACCTGTCTTCTAATTCATTGCATTTTTCATGTGGTAGAAGTATCAGCATTGGTACTCAAAATCGGCAAGTACTCAGACTCAAGAATTGGCATTGGTACTCAGTATTGGCAAGTGCTCAGATTCAAGTATGAGTAATGGTACTCGATATCGGCAAGTACTCAGATTCAAGTATCGGCACTGGTATTCAATATTGGCAAGTACTCAGATTCAAGTATCGGCACTGGTACTCGATATCGGCAAGTACTCAGATTCAAGTATCAGTAATGTCACTCGATATCGGCAAGTACTCAGATTCAAGTATCAGTAATGGTACTCGATATCGGCAATTACTCAGATTCAAGTATCAGTAATGATACTCGATATTGGCAAGTACTCAGATTCAAGTATCGGCATTGGTACTTGATATCGGCAAGTACTCAGATTCAAGTATCGGCGTTGGTACTTGATATCGGCAAGTACTCAGATTCAAGTATCGGCATTGGTACTTGATATCGGCAAGTACTCAGATTCAAGTATCGGCATTGGTACTTGATATCGGCAAGTACTCAGATTCAAGTATCGGCATTGGTACTTGATATCGGCAAGTACTCAGATTCAAGTATTGGCATTGGTACTCGATATCGGCAAGTACTCAGATTCAAGTATCGGCATTGGTACTCGATATCAGCAAGTAATCAGATTCAAGTATCGGCATTGGTACTCGATATCGGCAAGTACTCAGATTCAAGTATTGGCATCAGTTTGAAAAAGAATTGGTATTGTTTCATCCCCAGATTACATGATAAAAACCAACACGAGATAAACACATGGTTGGCACTGAAAGAAAAAACTAAGACTTATCACAGGTTTAGCTGTGATTCATTCATTCACAAGCATTTCAAATGAGCCTAACTATCAATCGCTACTGCTATAATGTGATAATGCGCTTGTTCTTTTTCGACAGTCTATTTGGAAGATAGTTTCATCAAATCAGGAGTCTTCAGTGTTGCAGAGCTGGTGCGAGTGTCCAGAAGTGAGTACATGTTTGTTTGTTTTCTCTGCTGGTGCTTTTAGTCGAGCTTCTTGCTTCTGTGAGCTGAGTGGAGCTGTACTGACGCTCGCATTACGTACAACAGGTGCATCAGCCGTCAGTCTGTATGAAGTCACATTAATCAGGTTTAATCATGTAGCTGAAACACCTGCATGTTCATGCAGAGACGTGTGTGTTAATGTTTTTCCATATAAATAGTAAGAACTGTTTTTTTTTCTTTTCAAACAAAAGAGCCTTTCTTCTCAACTGCAACATAAAACTCTGTTTTTCCTTCATAATCTCAGTACCAACTGAAATCCCACCACACAGCTGTGTTGTGCTGTGAATCCAGTTCAGCCTGTCTTTTCTCTGCAATAAGACCAGACTGCGTGTTCGCAGCTGTCTGCGTTCATCTGCACAGACACGTCTCTCCTCCGTTGAGCCGTTGACGGTTGTTCTCCAAGACTCCTGCCATACCAGAGGGCACGTCGAGGCACCGTTTACCTGCACGGTCCTCTGGGCTGAGGCAGCAACTGTAGCGAACACGCCCGCCGAGCACAAAGACTCCAGCCAACCCCCGCCGTGTTTAAAAGAAACACTCCGCTGCTGGGCCGCCACACGCCGCAGCCACTTCCAGCTCAATCGGACGGGTGTAATTCCTGTTCGGCACTACAGTCGAGTTCTTTTCAGGTTAATCTAAAACTGCAGTAGCAGCTAAAATGACACAAAATTATAACTAAAAAGCATTTATTCTTTTTCTTCAGTGATCGTCCAATTAACTCAGTTAATTTTTTTTGGCCTTTTTTACATCCTCAAGCTGGAAAATGATTTTGAGCGTTTTTATGAAACATTTTATGAGCAAAAATGTTTAAAAATCAACTACAAGTGATTCAAAACAACAAAGAAACATAAGAAATATATTTGCTTGATTATATTTTTGTGTTTACATGCTCCAAATTCCAGATATCTGGTTAAAATGATGTAGTAAGGATGCAGTAAGATGCGAGAAGCGAGTCATTTCGTGACTCGGGACACTTGCTGTGTTTTTTGGGTGTTTAATTTGCCCTCTGACCAGATGGCCTCTGAGCTGTCGTATTCACTCTCGTGTGACAGGAGGCCGGTTTCACTAAAGCCTGGCAGGAATTTTAAAAAGGTCGCCGGACACAGGAATTGTCACTCACTCAGCCAGCCGCTCGTCCGTCATCGCGCTTCTCTCCCAACTCTCGCTCTGAGCTGTTGAGACGTTCTTTGAAGTCCATCAAAGGGAGCTGCAGAGTTCAAGGCTGAGTTGCGTTCCAGCATTTCAACTCATTAATGCAACAGGAGCCTCGGTTGTGTGTGTAAAAAAACAAAATACGTACAGGCGAATCAACCTGTTGATCCAAACTTTAAGCCTGTACCTTCACTTTTCGTTGCTCTGTGGGGAAAATGATTCTGGCTCACGAGTAAAAGCTGAACTGATTGAATAAGTTGAGTGACAGCGTGGTTGAGCGGCGTTACAAACAGCGCCCCGACCACAGAGAGATAGTCGGGAGTATCCGAAACCATGAATGACAAAAACCAAACAATAATCTGGTGCCGGATGCATTCCTGCACAGACAGCTCGGTGTGGGTAGCAGCGGGTAGGGGCCTCTGCCAAGGCTACAGTGGGCTGCCAGGGTGGAGGCTGGCGGATGGATCGTGCCAGTGGTGAACCTCAGACCACAACAGACGACGCCACACACTCCCATCCTCTCATCCACTCCAAACCGAGCCAGCGCTGGAGCTGCAGGCGGCCTCGCAGGCCACACACTGACACGAGTGAAAGCAAGAGATGGGTGGGGGCAAATATGGGTGGCGAACCCCCCCTTTGTTCTGTAAACACAAGCACGGCCACGCTTGTAATAATATCCCCTCACCTTAACCGCAGAGAGAAAAATAAGACCTTCTGCACTATAAATCATCATCTAACTGGAAGCAGTTCCACAGCTATTAACAACACAAAGACAGAATCAGCTGACTTGATGCTCATCACGGAGTTAGATCAAATTTAACGACTTTCACCCTGACGTTAGTTTGACTTTGAGCTCCTTCATGTGTCCTCTGCAGTGCCCATCACCCACGGCGCAGCGGTACCCTTCTCCATGGCCGACATGCCCGGCCAACCCTACTATCATGACCTGAACTCCAGCGTGGGACTGCACCGCTCCTTGTCCTCCCCTCCTGGAAGGTCGGTGGAAAAACTCTTAAGATCAAAGTCTTTTTTTTTTTTTTTTAAATCATCAAAACATTTATTGAAATATGTTTTTTATTTTAAATCAATTTTAAATGATTTTAAAAATCAACAGCATGAAGATACAATTTCTTATATCGAAACTGGGCTTCTGGTTTTTCTGAAACTCAAATGTTCCCAGAGCGAAAGACATAGTTTATCAACTCGAAACACTTTTATTTATTCGAGAGTTTAAAAAGAAGAAAATAACATGATATCATTTTTACAAGCTCTTAGTCCTAAACATTAAATGTCACAGATTGTGCAGACATGTTCAGAATCTCATCATTTGAAAAGGAAAGAAGAAGAAACTTTAATTCTTTGGCACGAGTTACATATTATGACTCCAATCAGATCACATGCAGATTGTATAAGTTCTGATATTGTGAATATTTCGGATTTCGGTCAGTCTCTCACATGAACAGCACTTATTTAATCTTTCTACTTTAGCTGATTAGCTAAGCGCTGTTTTCTTAACTCAGCTTATTTTAGCGTAGCATAAATAATGGAAAGAGAAAGAAACAGCTGTCTGGTTTATAAATGTGCTACCACCACTTCTAAAGCTCAGTAGTTCACACCTTATGTCTTATTTTGTGTGAGAAGAGCTGCTTTGTCTTTATGCTAAGCTAAGCTAACTCTTTCCAGTCTGGTATTTGTCATTTCCCTTCATCTTAAATCTTACAATTTAGAGTTTTTTCTATTTTTTTAAGTAAAAAGTCTCATCATGTAAGTTAGGATTTTAAAAACATCCATCAAAAATGTTTAGAGTTATTACCAACATTGTGTTTTCTGTGCAGCAAAAGGCCTAAAACAGTGTCCATGGAGGAGAACATGGACACCAGCCCGACAGGACCCGACTTCTACTCGTCGCCCAGCTCACCGGCCAGCAGTCGGGCAAACTGGCACGACAGAGATGGAGGTGATTTTTCAGTTTTTTTTACCTTCAGGAGGTTCAACAGGTGTTTCATCAGTAACACCTCCGTCACATGTTCGCCGTTAAGCTAACAGTCAGGATCACGCTGCGACTTGTAGAATCCCAGATAAGATCATACGTAGGATTTAGAATGTTATGATATTTCAAATACTTTATGAGAGGCTTGTTTGGAGGAATGATTGAATGCAGAGAGAAGCTTGGCTGTACGTTCACTTTACTGCAGCATTAAGAGGAGAATTAACATCCAAATGCACTTAATAACTTAATGCAAAAGGTTTACAAGATCAAAGGGAAGATAAAGGTGCTTACACTCAAGAAACGTGCCTGTTTTATGTTTGCATCTGCGCGATACATCGTCTCCCGGTGCAGAACCGAGCTGGTTAATGAAGGTCCATCAGTCCCGTGTTTCTGACGGCTGTCGCTCTGCGATCAGTTTCTGTTAACGCCCAGCGCGCCGCTCGCCCAACATGTGGTAGGAAACATTCTGTCTGACCGAGACAGACAAAGTCATCGAAAATCCAACCCATATTTCCTTCAGCAAGACACACAGCGGTTTGAGCTGCAGTTTGAACTCAGACCACCTCTTTTTTTAATTTAATATAATCAGAGTGGAGGCTGCGAGAGGAAAACACCAGATGATTCACAAGAGACTGAGCAGTGGTGGGATTCAGCCACAGCCACAATGTGGCTATGCAGAATCCCAGAGTGTCCCTTCGCACAACGCCTGAGAGTAGCGCACTGCGTAAACGTAGACACTTCAGGCGAGGAAGCAGGGAATGAAGTGGGTAGGAAAGTCTCCAAAGACGGCCATTATTCTGTCAAGACTGAATAAATGAGAAGTGGGTTGATATTAAATCCATATGAGTCCTCCAGAGCGCGGAGCACTTTCACATGGTGGTGGTTGGATAGAAACATCAGCGTGTAGTGGAGGAGCAGGGTTCTCTGTTAGGTTCAGGGAGGTTTGATTACAGGTGGCACATATTTACCAAGTAAATACAAAACAAATCAAACACTTCTTATATTCAGGGTCTGCGATGGGAAACCTTTTCCTCAGCACTGGATGGTAATCCACTCTCTGATACACCCTGAAAAAAACATTTATAGGTGTCCTGAGCTCGTACTGGCACATCCAGGACGACATCTTAGGAGGTGTAAATAAAAAATCAAACAAACAAAAACCCAGAAACTGAAGGAGGGGTAATATTCTTTAAAGAACGCTCTGAAATTTCGAGGTTTTTGCCACATTTACCAAAAAAAATTTCTGAGAATTTCAGATCCTAAATTCACACAAAAAGTAACAATTTTCTCAATTATAGGAATAAAATTCTAAGTATAAAAATGCGATATTCTTTGAAATTTTACATCTATAAATTTGCTAAAACAAGTCCAAATTTTCAGAATCCAAATAGTTTAAAAAGTCCGATTGTTAAATTATAAATTTGCACGAAAAAGATAAAAATTCTCAGAGATTAACATCCTAAATTTACCAGAAGGACATGTAGATATTCTTTAAGGTGTAAATTTAAATTTAAAACTGTGAATTTACCTGGAAAAAAAAATCCTAAATTTCTGAAATGCTAAATCTCACAAAAAAATGTGAGAAAATTCATAATAAACAGCTTCACTGAAGAATTGTCCGTGTTACCGACTGGTCCACCGTGCAGCCCAACACATAATGTTGTATGGAGAGAGATTGATAATAAGAATGTTAAATACTCTGATAATCTGTAACAGGGAAGAAAAGGACTTGAAGAAGACAGAGGCCATTTCCTCCCACATCTTTCTGTTATCACAGCTCCTTCACACTCGCCAGGTCTCACCATGGAAAATTGAAAACCGCACACCCGTGACAGCAGAGCGTTGCTCGTAAAAGTATAGAGCCTCAATAATGAGCAGCTTGTGAGTTTAGTTCTCGCTCAGACGCTCTTCAGCGCTACACGGGTTTACCAAACAAACGCAATATTCTCTTCAAGATGACTCGGAAGTTTTTCATCCCGTTTGGGTGACTCGCTGCTTTTTTTTTTTTTTTTCTGGATGTCATTTTCTGCTCCGACATGACATGAGACACATTTTTAATTTCTTGTGTAAATCCTGTGGTCTGTACTGATTCTAAGGATCGTGTGTAACTTTGGCCCTTTGGGAAGAGAATCTTCCAACTGCAGCCGTCTCGTGTCTCTCCAAAAAAAAAAAAAAAAAAGAATCCCAAACTTACTCTGATTTTTATCTTTATCTCCTCAGGTTTTCTCAGAATGTCATCATTTATCTTTAAACTCTTTCTGCTTTTCACTTAAACAATGTTTTCTGTTTGTAAACGCGCATAAATTGGACCCATGACGTGTTTCGGCTTTGCACTGAACTCAGACGAGGAACCAGTTCTTAGACTGTAACGCTATTTAGTTAGCTAGCTAACACGTTAGCCACTTACTAGCAAGTTAACTACTGAATGTTAATTTGGTAGTTAAAGTCTTCAAGTTAAAATGACCTTTAATTTAAGTTAACGTTGCTTTTTACCAGCTTGCAAGTAATTAGTAACTTGGTTACTTCATTACCAGCAGCCTGTTACGAAGATAAAGATAAGACATTGTAGCATAGAGTCATGTCTCCAACAGGGATGGAACTGGACTGCAAAGTAGCTTAAATTTACAGGAAAGTTCTAAGATTTTTAGAAAACCTGAACAACGACTGAATAACATCATTTTTAGAGGTTAGAAAAGAGTCTGACTCGTTGGAAGTAAACTATAAAGAAACCAGGTGTGATGGAAACTTTTCTCCTCTCCTGTATATCCACAGAAATCCTTTGAATTATTCAAGAGTTTATTGATCACAGTAATACAGTCGGATGTTTTTGCTCCCGGCAGACATGTCGTCTCCCACCATGAAGAAGCCAGAGAAGCCGCTGTTCAGCCCCACCTCCCCGCAGGACTCCTCACCACGACTCAGCACTTTCTCTCAGTCTCATCACCCAGGCCTAACAGGTGTGGGACACAGTGGTGAGTTCCTGCTGGACCAGCCCAAGTTTTTTCCTCCCACAGAAAATCAATGTTGGGACTTGATTTCGCCTCATGGATCAATGATGATTGTTTTATCCAAGCTGTCTCTGTCATACGCTCAATCTTTTTCTGTGTTTTTGTCTTGTAGTTATATCGACGAGGAGCCCCCCTCCTCACTCGCCCCTGCAGTTCTCGGCCTCGGCCATCTTGCCTCCGGCGCCGTCACCCTACTTCTCGCACACCACCATTCGCTACCCGCCTCACCTCAACCCTGCTGATCCCCTGAAGAGCTATGTCCCGTCATACGACCCGTCCACCCCGCAGAGCAGCCAGGTTGGTCTTCTTTATCACTTTAAATGGGGAAAAAAAACAAGTTTCTTGAGTCGAGAGAAAAGTAGTTCATTGACTTAACCGCACATTTTAAAAATGAGGCATATAAAGTCTGTGGTTCTGATCCATAAATCACCCCGAGGCAGACCGAACCACATGCTGTTATGATAGACAGTGAGCCTGGATTAGTCCAGCGGAGTGACCCACTCTGCAGGAGCCACCTGTTGTTAAATGTGGGCGGAGACACCAGAGGCAACCAGGTGACTATAGAGTGAGCGTTGCTGAACAAACAGCTGAGATCATGGGTCGATGAACGAGGTGTAAATTCCAGTTTCATAAACTCTCTGAATGGACGGATTTCAGGAAGTGTTCTTTACCTATAGATTCCTTCAAAATAAAAGACTTTATGTAATATAGCAGTTAATTTATTCTAAATTGTTTAATTATCAGTGATGCTGCCAAGATGTGACAAATGGAGCCCTGTGTGGAAGTAGAAGTTACTTTAGTAAAGTTTATTGGATTTTTAAAAAGTTAAGTCCAAATTTTTCTGCCCGCAGTTTCAAAAGGAGTGTTTTTTTAGTGTTGGTTTCAAGCCCAAAATGTTAGTACTGTGAGTTTTTGTGGAGAACTCAGTGTTTCATTACTGCTTCACTAGAATAGAGAATATGTCTCCAATTTCCTTGAAATAAAAATCACTTCTTTATTTGTTAAAAGGGTCAAAATATAAAAATTAATTCTGTTAAAAGTATCTGACTAAGTGTCATATTACATTCCTCAGCTTCATGTTATTGAATTTTTTAGCTCTTGTTTTAAAGTTGAGATGAATTTAAGGTAATTGCTGCATTTTTTTGGCAAACTCTTGAAACTTTAAATTTTTTTGTCCTTTTAATTTGAGAAAGAAACGTGCGTTTAAGGGTGGAATACAGTAAAAGCCTTATGTTTGGAATAAATAGAATAATAAAAAGGCTGTTAAGAGTCAGCTAATCTAATACAGTCGTCACGTGTACGACGTTTAAAGCTGCATCAGGATTTGGTGGTAAATCAAACCGGTTTGTGTTTTTTTTATAAACGGGTCGAATACGCTGCAGCCAGCGAGCAGGCGTCGCTGCAGATGAGAGAGCCGTGTGATATTTATGTGAGTTTTATTTCCCCGCTGTTCTCACTGTAAACAAAGGCCTCGTAGACGGCTCCAGAACCAGGAGGGGGGGGGGCGGTGAGGGGACAGAGACTGTTACTCCAGAGAAAAACCATGGGGAATGATAAAGGTTGTAAATATTTGCCGTTGCCGGGGCCCGGCTCTTGTGCAGAATTAACTGGCCCTCTGCTGGGGGTGCTGGGGAAAGGAGCGAGAGAAGGGGTCCAGTAGACTGAGGATGAAGGGGGTGGGGGGGTGGTTCTGCAAATAACAGCGCTTATAATCCCATGGACGAGTGCCAGAATGTTTTATGCTTGCTTTAACGCAGATTATATTACACTCTAATTAAACATTCTATTCACTATGAAGGAACCCTGTGGACACGATTCTTCTCCAAAAAGGCCTGTTTGAGTTTTGAACTCGGGGCGTCCCTGAAATGAACGGCCCAGACAGTCTCCAGCCGTCTCAAAGAGGAGCTCCCACTTGCTTCCTTTATTTCTCCCCCCCCTCCTCCACCCCCTTCATATATATAGTCTCTGTCTTGCTCTCTATAGTGGCACATTCACACCATTGTAAAAGGTCACTCCACGGCTCTCTCTGGCTTTTCACGCCCGCGTCCTCCTAAATTCCATTTACGAGCACCATTAAAATCATTGTGTGGAATCATGTAGGAAATCCATTGTCGGTGACTGAGAAGCCATTGTTGCTCGTGCCCCCCTGAGAATTAGTAATAACTGTGACAAGACAGGGGGACAGAAAGTCCTAAAATCTTCTGACGGAGCATTAAGTGTGAGTGGCTGTCGTTCATTTGAAATTTGCCAGAGCAAGACGAACAGTTACAGCCTCGCAAAAGAAGAGACGCAACGCCGTGATCAGCTCGTTCAGGGTAAAGTGTTTTTCGTGAACATGTAGTAGGATGTTGCACGTTTGTCTGAGTTTATTGAATCCAGGCCGGTTGCGGCGCTCATAAACTTAAGGCTATGGACAGCATGTCCTCCTCTGAGAATCGCTGCTCATTCACACACAAAACGTTTCAAAACCAACTTCTCTTCTTGTTCTTAGCTGTGTTTTCTGTATTTTTTTCATGCAGCCTAATAGCAGTGGTCAGGGGGTTGGAAAGGTCCCAGGTCACTTCACCCCGGTTTTGGCTCCATCCCCACACCACGGCACCGTGCGGCCTGTCACGCTCTCCATGCCCGACACTAAGCCCATCACCACATCAACAGAAGGTGAGCCGTGCACTGCTGCAGTCTCCTTTTACAGACCAGACACAGACGTGCAGCAGCTCTGTAGCTATCAGAAAGAATAGATGTTGCTTTTGTTTGATGTTTTCAAACTTAAATTGTTTTGCAGATAAACTTTTTTATGGATTCAATGAACTTTCCGTTGTGGATGTTAATAATTAAGAGCAAAATAAAACCTCAAACCAGTGAGGACGACTCTAATGTAACTTATTTACACTTTTTGATGTTTTTCAGGATGTTAGTAGCACAGTTACATCCTCTAATGAACTACATGCATGAAAGGATCTAGACCTCCACATCCAGCCAACTATATTAGATTTGTCTTTTATTTGTTTGTTTGTTTAATTTTGTTTGGTTTTTATAAAGGTCTATGCAATGGGAGGTCAAATGAATCCCAAAAATTTCCAGAACATTCAGAAGACAAAAAAAACTATCCAGAAGTCTTTGGAAAATCATGAAAACTTTGGAGACTTTGTTTAAATCTGACTGACCTAATTTGACCCTTTTTATTGTGGAATGCACATTATTTTTGGACAACTACTAAACTTATGTTTTAGGTCCTTAATGTGACCAAGGATCTTCTTTTTGGGAGTTTCCTTTCAAATCAGTTGGTGTGGAAATATTGTAAATCTTATTTTTTTGTCAAGATGTTCTACAATTTTAAGTAACGTAAAGTAAGAGCCCCAAATCATTAATGTGTGTACTTTAGGATAATATTCACATAAAAAAGAACATAAAACTTCTGTTTGTTGAGGTTTCTATCATGAAAATAATTAAAGAATAAACGTGGGACAAATATCGAGCCCTGTGGAACTCCCCAGGTACTTTTATATTGTGAGGTATTTTAAATTATAACATACTCACGGACAGTTACTGTGCTCTCAAAGCCGATTGTTATGAATTCTTTTTTAAATGTTTTTTTTTTTTTTGTGATGACACCCAGGCTACACAACTCCTGGCACCCCGACGGCTAATCGTTTTGTGGGCCTGAGCACCAGAGATCCTGCTTTTCTCCACCAGCAACAGGTGAGGTCTTCCCCTATTTCCAACATTAAATTCACCTGCTCCTCATGGTTTTTTTTTTTTTACTTTCTGTCCTTCACTTCTTCCTCCAATTCAGATTGTTAAATTCACTCCCTCTCCAAAAAAAACAAAACAAAAAAAAAACTGAATTTGATTTTTAGGCAGCAGTTGAAAGTTTTGAACACTTCAAAATAAAAAAACAGACCATGACATGACAAAGCAAAGACTTAAGTGTTGATAAGACTTCAGTGGGTCCATGAGCGAGTGTGCTTGTGTTTAAATGGCACCATTTAGAGAAGAAAAATCACCTTTTTTCTTCTTCTCTTTAAAGACAGTCATAAAAGGTGAAGGGTCACTGTCACTGCTGCTACTGCTAGAAGATAGATTGGACACATGGGTGCATTTTGGAGCATAATATACCCTCTTCTGTTTCCTTCACACATTATTGTACAGGCTTTCTCCCACACACACATAGATAATATACTCTTTATTTACAACCTGAATATAGAAAAGTGGCATTGTGATACTGTAGGATGTCCTCAGACAGAAGTGGTAACCCTGTGTGAGTGTATCGTTTTTGGACGAGAGTGTGTGTACTCTCCCCCACCACGTCTTATTGAAAGCGCTGGTCTGAGGCCAAGGCTTTTCCAACCACAACTAATTGAATGCATCTGCACGAAGCTGCATAATGATCGCTGGGTTCCTCCTCAGCTTACGTTTTTTTTTTATCTTTAGTAAAAATCACAAAGCTGGACACTGTTTTCTCACTGTCTGTATTTCCCCCTCTTCTTTTCTTTCTCGTGATTTTATTAAATCTTTATGGATTTTTTTAAAGATAAGGAGTTTGTAATTTTGTCAGCTCGTAGATGTTTTTTCCATTCAGGAGGAGGAAAGGGAGGATTCACTTGGCTGATGTCGCAGTTTGTCTTCCACATTTTCTGGTAGCATGACTACAACAGCAGACAATCTGTGTGGAGCTGCTGAATTTTGTCCAACTGTTAGTTCTCAGAGGAGAAAAAGTCGTCTCATATATAAATAATCCTCTAAATAAATACAGCCGCAGTCATTTACCTCCCGTAACCCGAGTTATAACGTGATTTCATAAAAGATAGAATCTTCAAATGCAAAAATAAAAAAAATTAAAAAAAGAGAGCGACACCTTCCAGAAAATAATTACGTGTTACATCCTGATGAATAAATATTATTTTGGGTTTTAAAAACCGTTCAGAAACAGCCTTCACCCTGATTCTTCTTGTGTCTGCTTGTCACGGTTATTTTTGTTTTCCACGGTCAGATTTCACGGCCTGGGATTTGGCCTCGCCGAGCAGAGGAGAGACACGGAGCCAAGTCCTGCAAGACTAAACACTTTTCTGGAAATACTCCGTCGTTGTCCTCATTTGACAGTGATGTGTTTATTGGATCGAGCTCATGAGGTTTTACACCATGAGTTGATAAGTTGTCGATGTTTGATGTAAAACTTGGTAGCGTTTGGGGCTGGACTCTTTTCATTTACTCCCGTAGATCCTTAAATCCTTCTCCGAGTGCTAATATCGACGTGTGAATTATATTTACTGATTGAACATTTTCTTTTTGATCATTTAGGAAAACAGAATTAAAAGGAGGCCCTTTTTTTGCTAAAACCCACACACATAAATTAAGTTTTAAACATTAGGAAAACACTATCAACAAAAACCAAACCCGCTCACCGAGCGTTCCCACACCTGCTGTATGAATGTGTGAAGCCCCTCCATTCATCTCTCGCCTTGGTTAACCCCTCCAGGGAACGCCACCGTCGAGCATTCCACAGGGAAAGATCCGTGATCAGATGTCATTTGGTTTTATCTAAGGACGGATCCTAATCCACAATCTGCCCGCATCTGTTTGCTAACGTTCCCCGGCCCCGTCTACTCCCCCCTCCTTTATTTATTTATTTTTTTCCCCACTGCCCCGCACTGATGTGTCGGTGCCAGCGGACAGATGGCGAGCCCCTCAAGGAGCGGTGGCACAGAGAGTTTGGCCCAACCCGCACATTCTCCCTGAGCTTTTGTCAAGGATGTGAACAGGGGGTGGAGGGGGTGGCAGGTGGGAGGTGGTGAGGGAAGGGGGGAGGGGGCGTGTTGTTGAGCTCTCAGCATTCGATAAACACACAGAAAACATTCTGAATGGAACAACTTTGCATTGTTTTCATCGCAGCTGTTGACGAAACGATCAATTTTACCGAACAGTCTACGCTGATGCGGCAGTGCAATAAATAACCCCCCCCCCCCCCCCCCCCCC
>SSNP01000020.1:4204740-4233384 GCA_006937955.1 Pachypanchax playfairii | reverse complement strand
AACCCCCCCCCCCCCCCACCCCTGAGTTTAAGTACAAAACTCCATCCAGGTGCTTGAAGGCAACAAAAAAAAGGAACATTTCTTGACTGCTGCAAATGGCTTTGAATATTCAGCGTATATCTGATTAAATCTCTCTTAAGAGCCTCTGCAGAAACGTCCGCCGCTGCTCGCAGAGTGCTAACAGTGCACTTTTATCCCGATGCATTACTAAATGAGTGTGTTGACCACAGGGCAAGGTTAGGTTGGTATTGGCAGAGATAGCTCTCAGCTGGATTGCCGACACATGCGCTCGCATAATGCATGCAAAGGAGACACATCATCTTGTGTGTGGCTTTTTTGTTGCAGTCATTTGTAATCTGTATGTGAGGTTGTTTTGAAAAGCGGGAAGAAGAGGGTTAGTATGAGTGGCCGTGCGTGTATCCGTGTGTGTGCGCTTTAACTTCATTGCACTGTGACCCTGAATCAATAAAAACAGTTAGCTAATGAAAAAATAAAGTCTGCATGCTGGAAGGCATGCGCACTTTGTCCTGAGTCTGAGCGTGCACTTCCAGTGAAGCGGTGGTTATCGACAGGGTGCGTGCGTCCACCGTGTCGCACGGCTTCACTGACAGTGCAGGTGAAATAAATCACTCACACTCTCTAACCAACTAACTGCATTCATTTATTTGTATTTTGGTGAACTTCCAGGTTAGCTGCTCCCAGTAATTCTAACTGCATGTTTTTGTTTTTTTTTTCTTCATGTCTTAATGTCATTTCCCCACCAGTGATGAAGAGTTTCCAACATTTTGGGCTGATTTCAGAGTTTATTTTTAATGACTTGTGCTGCTCCTTGACTCCTCTGCATGCATGTGTGTTATACAGTGTTGAGTTGTAGTGTAATCTGAAGTGGAAGTTGTCTTGGCCCAGTGATCTGACTGCTAGGTTTCAATTGACAGCTGAGGAAGTGTGACTGGAGCGTGACTCAAAACGGCAGGCATTATGGCCCCAGTGCCACTGACGACACTTTGGGGATTACTTGGCAAAGGTAACTTTTTTGTTCTTTCATGCCGTCTCTATTTCTCTACATATATGCACTCCTATACCCTTGAAATCCATAACATGTATAAGTTTGGCATTTACACATACATTTTAAAAAATGTCATGTTTTAAACAACTTCTGGCTTTTTTACAGTTCAGATTAGATCATACTTAAAAAAAAACATTCCATAACATTCATTTTGTCTCTTATGTTTTATGTTACTCATTTAATCTGACATCCCTTTTTGAATAGTATTTTGTAAAATTTCATTTTTAATGTATTAGTACTAGATTAAGAAAAGTCATGGCACAAGGCACCAACTTTTTCAAAGTTTTTATTAGGATACACAAAAAAGCTTCACAGTTCAGCTCCCCTTATAAATGGTTAATAAATGGTTAATACATTTTTTTTTAAAGTACCAACGATCCTATATGCTGAAGTTAGAGTTTTAAATGACCTCAGTTTGGGCAAATTTAAGTTTAATTCTAAAACTAACTGACAAGCTACAGGCTAATAGCTACAGACTAATAGCTACAGGCTAATAGCTACAGGCTAATATCTACCGGCTAATAGCTACAGGCTAATGGCTACAGACTAATAGCTACAGGCTAATAGCTAAAAGCTACTATCTACCGGCTAATAGCTACAGACTAATAGCTACCTGCTAATAGATACAGACTAATAGCTACCAGCTAATAGCTACAGACTAATAACTACTGGCTAATAGCTACAGACTAATAGCTATGGGCTAATAGCTACGGCATAGTAGCTAGCCTAAGACCAAAGAAAGTCATTTTAAAACAAGTCCACTTACAAAAGTTTTATTGTGGTTTATGTGAATGTGTTTTTAATAAACTTTATATTGCTGTTAATTTTTTGTCTTAGACTCCAGCAGGAAGTGCCTCAGGCGGCAGTAAAAGTGCTCCACCTGCAAAATTCCCTTTAAACAACTGTGGAATGTGAAATTGGCAGTTATGTATAGTTTTATAATATAGTGTTTGAATAAGCTGCTATGAAATGTTTGAGAATCGAGGTGTTTTTGGTCTTTTCCTCATTTCCACTTGATGTTAGTTTGTTAATCTGATCAAAATTAAACTCTGTTTCTCCAAACTAAGGTCATTCAAGGAGCTATAGAGATACTAATGCTTCATAACCTTTATACACAAACCTTGTTTAAAAGATCCAAACTATCGCTTTAAGAAATAAAAGTAGTAATTCTATTTCCTGTTTGTTGCATGTAAAAAGTAACTTCATTTCAGACAAATGTGTCGTCCCTGCTTTCATCTGCTACGCCTAACTCTGTATAGCAGCATTTCCCTAATATTGCAAAATGGTTCAGCTTTTAAAAATATACTTTTCCTCCAGGACTCCCCACCCCCCGGAAAACCAAATATTTCACAACATAAAATCCAATCCTCCAATAAGAAAGTCATTTTAGGTCATATTTGTGGCCACATATGGATCATTTACTCTTCTTGTTTGAATAAACGTAGGTTTGTTTGACTTTATGCTTGACTCTCTTTAACTTAAAGTTACAGATCACCTCTCTGCCCCCCCCCACCAACCTCCCTCTTGCTCCCATACTGTATTTCTCCCCCTCTCTTGGGGAAAAACTTGAATCGTTTCAGCACGGCAGAGCGAGCAAGCTGAGCTAAGCCTTTTCCTGTTTGCCTTCTTTTCCCTGGATATATAGAGTGTGTGTGTGTGAGAGAGAGAGAGAGAGAGAGAGTGTAAGTGTGTACAGGTCATTTTGTGCTTGCTAAAGTTTTAAACACAAATGCACACAGCAGAAATCCCCTTCACTGGGCCTCCTAATAGGTGAGCAGAGGTAGCAGAGAAAAATGCCTCTCGCAGCAGCCTGGAGTTTCTTTTTCCACCTCATGTGACTGTGCAGTAATGAGGACAGTAATGTTATATTTCTTCTTCTTTGATGAATTATTTGGCCGTTCAAAGTATAGATAGAATCTGGTGGATTTCTCTTTTATCTTCTCTGCCCTTTAAACCAAGTGCTCGGCTGTGCCTCTCCAGTACTAGTCTCCAAATTAAAAAAGCTGCCGGACTCGCATGTTGCCATTGTGCAGGAAATGGGTCAGCAATCCATTAAGATGCCATTAGATAATCTAATTTAGTGAGCTAATCCTTAAACGAAGCACGTTGTATGACCAGGCTGTGCTTGCAGGGAGCTGAATTAGTGAGGTTTGGGAGCTGGACGGGGCCAGGAAGGCCTGAGGAAATGTAGTGATGGAGTTCAGGTTGTTAGTCATGTATAGGACAGGTTCAGTGCAGGTAGAGTAACATGAACAAGTCTCATTTCTTTATATGTGTCTTGAAATAATTCAGTTTCTTGTAATCCACTGTAAAGGAGTCAGAATTAATAGTTTTACAGGCCTTTTGAAGATCTTTAAAATTTTTTGGGACTTTCGCTCATTTTTCACTCATTCACAGTGTAGAACTTGGATCATTTAAAATCGTCTCGGCACAAAGTTTCCCAAAATCAAGAGATGAGTCATGTTAGAACTGAACAGACAACCTGAAGAAGATTGGACATTAAATACAAACTAGCAAAAGTCTTAGCTAGCTTTTACTTTCTCTATTTGTTAGCTAAATTACGCGTTAGTAACTAGTCTAAGTTACTAGCTGGCTAGTAACTTGAAAGCTATTACAAACGTAGTTCTATTAGTTTATTCCATAAAAAACAAATTTGCGACTGATAATCTTCTTTAAATACGTTCTTTTGTCCTTTATGTGACTGTGCAACATGCTGCCATGGTCAGGTGTAAAACAGAACAGAAAATGGGTTAAAAAGCAGACAAAGTCCAAAGTAAAACTTTGAAGGACCTTCAGAAAACAGGTAGAAATGTCAATGAAAGCAACTTCAATAATCTGTAAGAAAGTCTGAAAGCTTGGAAGGTAATTATTACAGTCACTGAAGTCATTTAGCAGGGCGCAAAAATGCACTTTCATCATTTTCTATGTCTTAAACTTCGATTAGCCCCCTTTTTATTTCAAGTTTAATTATACAACACACTTAACTTGGAAGTCTCAGTAGATCCACACACTCTGACATATTGATAGAAAGAAGTGGTGCAGCTTTAGTTTATAGGATGCAGATACAGGCTGACAGGCATTGATTTTAATGAGATTAAAAACGATTTGCACACAAAAGCCCGCAAGTGGCCTTTTGTAGCTGTGTGGTCCCCCCCCCCCCCAATATAAGCCATTACATTAGGGGAGTTTCATATGGAAAGAGAAACAGAGATGGAGGAAGAAAGAAAGAGGTGGGTAAAATAAGAGAGCTGCAGCCTCTTGGCCACTCTGTGCACTCTTTGTTCAGCAAGGTAGGAAAAATTTAATCCCCCATTTCCTGTCCGATGATTTTTGGCAGGGTGAAGGAGAGAAGGAGGGAGGGAAGAGAAGGAAGACTGAATGTTGGTGGGTTGGACAGAAGGAGAAAAAACTGTTAGAGAGGATTAGCCTTGAGATCTTTTTTTTTTTTTAATTTTAACGCTTTGTGCTCTGCAACCAAGAACTTGAGTGATGTTTGCTTTTGTTTTGAATACATCTTCTCTGCTGTTTCTCTTCTTTTCACTCCTCATTCAAGAGCCTGGCGTTTTCGGGCCACGAGGTGAATTGAATTTGCACTTTCATTGTTTTAAGTATAAGAAGTGTGACTAGTGATTTGTATAAAATGCAGACTGGCTGATGAGTTGCTTTCATGAGCGCAGACAGTGTTGTCTAATAGATTCTGGCTGTTTCACCTCTGCAGAGCAGCTTCATCAAACTTCTGTTTGGTGCACTCGCATCCATCCTCTCGTCTCTCCATCTTCTGTGATTGGTTGATTTTTTTTTTTCTTCTTCTATCTGTGAAGTTTCTGCTGCTGCAACAAGTTTAGTTTCTCTGTGAATCTGGTAGAAAGTCTGCAGTGCAGGTATTCTCAGGGTGATGTGAGAGATGAGTGCACACTGGGAGCCTGTGATGAAGAAAAGGAGAGTCAGGAGATGGTGGTGATGGAGTCGGGGGGGGGGCTAATTATCTAACATGTACGTAGCGCAGCGCCCCTCGGGAACAACATGCTGCTTGTTCCCGCTCGCGTTTTCAGTTAGCACCGTTGCTCGGCAGGAACAATCACCGTGTTGTTTTGCCATTAGCGTGAGATGAATAGGGATGGGACTGCTTTGTGTAGAGAACCCCACTTTTTTTCCACCCCACCCCCCCCTTACCCTGTCTCCTGGTCTATGCAAAAACGGGGGCCTGCATCATGACCCTCTCACACGATGGGGAATCAGCTCAGATCTAATGTTCTGTCAAATCTCAGTCCAAAATCCGGTCTTAATGGCCGAGTGCCATTTAATACATGATGTATTTATTATTGATATCAAACACTTTAACACAAACACTTTTTGTCAAAAAACAGTTCAGTATTTGTATCTAATGCACTTACTGCTTATTACTGGGTTATTAAGGGTTTAATCAGTGACTTTAATGATTATTTATTAAGTCAGTTAGTACAGTGACACCAAATGAATGCTGCAGAAAGACGTCGTTAGCATGTGATGAACCTTGTTGTGTCTTTCTGTGTGGCTCTCTTTCAGTCCTGGTACCTGGGCGAGCTTAGTTCCATTCCAAGTGTCGAACGGGACTCCGATTCTGCCAACAAATGTCCACCAGAACTACAGCATAAACATCATTGGTGAGCCGCTGGTCCCTACCGAGACCGGGAATTGAGCGTTGCAGAGGCCGGTGTCGTGGTGGAAAGGTGATGCAGAGCTAGCACTACAGGTGTCCGCAGCCATGGATGAAACCAGCAAAAGCAGCAGGTGCTGCATCGAATCTCCCCCTCCCTTTAATCCCAATCTCTCCTTCCCTCCCACTCCTCTTCCTCCCTCCCGATGGTGGACACTGGCCCTGAAGTGAAGACGAGGGATGGCTCAGGTCTGCTGTGTCCTCGCACACATCCACCAGTCAGTCGTTGCAGAACTTTTTCAATCCATCTAAATACTGTGATGTATAGATGCCTTAATGTTTTATTGCATGACACTCTAGACTCTTAGCAGTACTATTTTTCCATGTTGGAGGAAGATGTAAAATCACATGTAAACACACTCACACACATGCTCAGAAACGAGGGGGTCTGCATATTGACACCTGCCTGGTGGACGGCTCAGAGACACTGCAACCTCTTGAAAAGAGGCCCCCCCCCTCGCATTGAACAACTCACTGTGTACACCGTAGGAACAAAAAACTTGTGAATTTAGAGTGTTTCTTCTTCCATTTGATTTCAGTTTACTGTGATACGACTGTTTTGTTTTTTGTTTTGAAATCGTTGTTTATTCTTTTCAGCTACTTATTTCGAGAATTAACATTTACCGTAAGAGTTAAGAACTCTTAATGCAGTTTAAAAAAAAAACACACTAAATGCTAGGCTTGAGATCGGACCCCTCCTAAAAATAATAATAATAATAAAAAAAACCTTGCTAATCCTTTCCAAAAGGAATGTAATATTAAAGAGGAAGAAAAAAAAAATGCGAAAGAGGCAAGTGCAATTGAATTTTTTGAAGGGAAGCTATCAGTCTGACAGCCCTGAGACTCTAAAGGAAGGGGGATAATTATTATTAATGCTTTAGAAAACATCTGAATCAGATTTCAGTCATATATCCATTTCTTTGCATGAGAAAAAGTGAGTTAAAGGCAAGCAAAAAGTGACTTTTTTCTGTGGGAATCAACCTAATATAAGTCAATAAATAAACACACACCTAGTGTGAGGAAAAAAAATTTTTTATCTGACATCCTTTGCATTTGGCCATCAGCTCGTAAAGCTCATCTTTACAAAATAAAATGAAAGTATTGTAATCTTCGACAGCTTGTGCAAGGTTAACTCTAACATGGAAGAGGCTGAAAGGATGAACCCAGGTGGTGGCGTATCCCTAAAATCAAGAATTCTGCATGGCAATCTCACAGCTGTTGCCTCGCCAGCCGAGAATCGAACATATATATATACACGGTGAAAATCTCTCCGATACTCTTTAATTTGCACGATGAAATATAGTCCACATTACGTGCCTTGCCTTTGAATATAGAGACATCACTACACTTGTTTTTTGCTGCATTTATCATTATAGAGAAAAAAAAATTAACATTTTTATGATAAGAATTGTTTTGTACTATGAATGAAACTGTTGATTTTTAACTTCATCATGTACTACTCTATCTCACAGTTACGTTGCATATCAAGGCTGTGTATAGTTGCTGTTTAAAAGTTTGTAATCAACCAGCAAATTTTTTTTTTTTGTTTGTTTCAGTATTTTGGTGGTTTTTCTAATAACCTGTCACCTTTAGTTTTTTTTTTTTCCTTCATATTTTTAATGCTCATTTTTTCATCTTCCAGATAATATTGTGGAGGTTGGAGTTCAGAATTATGAAAATTATGCAATACCAAGTTTTGCCTATGTAGGTAGTGCTTCTAGATGTGTCAATTATTAGAGGCTAGTTTGGAGATAGACGATATGGTAATGCATTTATTTTGTTGATATCGTTGTTCGTTATTCGTGTTGTTGTTGATGTTGTTGTTGTTGTGGGTGTGTTCCTTCTTTTATTGACCAAAGTGGGGACTGCTTTCTATGCAGCACAGTAAAACTCGGTTATTGTTTTTTTTTTTTTTCATTTTCATATGCAGTGAGACGTTCTAAAAATCAGATTTTTTATTTTTTTTTGGAGAGAGGGGTGGATTTTCTAGAAGTAAAAAAAGTGTACCTTTGGTCTTATATGGCTGCAAAGTCACTGATTAGTCTACTGTGACTCTTCTTTTTAACTCTCCACCTGGGGTGCTAGCATGTGACCTTCAACAGAGCTCATATTTCACCGGAAAAACGACTTGACTTGAGCACGACAATCATTTTAAGACATCTATCGTTTTTTGTTGTTGCATAGAATCCCATTTATGTCTCGGAACCCGAAGGACGGACGCACACTTTTTTGTAGCGCCGTACTTATTCGCGATGTCACCGAATGCAATTCCCGAGTAGATGCCTTAAAACACATCAGTGAAGTGGCCTGTGACCTGCGCAACAATCACACACCGACTAATGCTAGTGAGACCTGTCCAAATCAGCTCCAGACAGGCTCAGGCAAGCCTTTAGAAAGTATTTTATAAGTAGATTTGTATAAATGTATATACGATACACACACACGTCAGTGTCGAGATACTTCCCCGTAAAGTTTGTGAGTTATTATTACGGCCCAGTAGGAGCTTAAATAGAATCAATTAGGAAAAAAAATTCTAGTGTTTAAATAGCACATAGGCAATCATTTTCTTCCCCCGTGCAGTGTTCAGATTCCTCAAACTAAGCTTCTGTCTACACTACTTTGGATATTTAAATTTATTTTTTTGTCATTCAGAGAAATATTTCCGTCCACATTAGTTAAATAAAAACACTGAAATATTCCCACCACCAGGTGTTGAGAATGTTGAACTCGTATTTTTCTTTGACAGTGTTTACAGTTTCCTGCTAGTCATCGACCGTTCCTAAATACGATCAAAGTTTATTTCCGAAGATCGGGATGCAGATGTAGAAAACCGTAAAAAGTCAAAGTAAATGTTCATACTTCTAAAAAGATACACTAAAAACTGAGTTTTCAAAAAGTTCAAAATTTTGGAAAATCTCTTTTGTTTTGTTTTGTTTTTTACTGAACACTTGGTGGACGGGAGGCGCGAATGCATCTGAGACTCTACGTTTTAAAAAAATATCCCGAGTCGTGTGGACGAGGCCTAAATCTCTCAGGCACATAACAGGGCATTATATAAAATATCAATCATTATTTTATCATTGTAAGGTAGAAAAAAGACACCTTTTGCACTCNTTTCCCTACAATCGTGAAAGAAATGTTTTCCTTCGGAGAGTTTACCCAAGCTCTCCGGTGAGAGCAGAAATCATTGTTATATCAAGTGATCCTCAAGTCAAGCTCAATCTCTTCATCTTTGCCCTGATTTCTTAAGAAAAAAATATAAAATTTTTTTGAAGTCACCCTGTTCTATGTGCACTCGTCTGTAATTTTTTTTCACCCTTAAGTAAAATAAGTGCTTTGCAGCCTTTGGCCATCGGAAACCCCACTGAAGTGCATTGTCCCCGAGTGTGCGTGTGTTTGTGTGGGTGTGTGTTTGAAAATGTGTCAGGGTCACTGTGCTGTCAGTGTTTTGTTAAAAACGAGACTGTACATAAAGGTAAATATCCTGAACGTGTTGCTAGCGGTAGTTAAACTCTGCTTTGGGCAGCTTCAAGTGTGCATGCAGGTGGGTTTGTGAGCTGGATGTGCGATCGAGTGCCTCTGACACCACACAACCAGATGAGATGAGGGTCTTTCTGTTAAATAAAATAAAAATAAAGAGTTTTGTTTTTCTCTTTTCAAAAAAACCTGTCATTTCGGACAGGAGTTTGTACACTGTAAACATTTTTTCGGAGTTCTTCTTTGAAGCCCGTAAATGTAAATTTTGATTTCTGGGAGGAAAAAAACGAGTCAGTTCCATTTTAGGAAAAAATAAATAAATTAGAGATTTTTGTTTTATTTGTTTTTAGTTTCTGGATTTGAGTTAGAACTCTCCAGATTTCCCTGAGCGGTAGAATCGACAGTGTTTTGAATTTTTAAACAATTTTTTTGATCAAATGTTGTATTCTTGTATGTAAACATTTTTTAAAATGTGTTGGGCTGAAAGGGGGGGGGGATCCATGAGTACATAAAACACAACAATAATGAAGGTATTTCTTTTATTATTATTAATGTTATTTTTTCTGAACTTTAGTTAGTACATAGATATGACAATTTGGGGGAAAACTTAATAAATATTTGAATTGTTCTTTTAGTAGCGTGACCGTAGTGAGCGTGATGTGATAATTTTCATAATTTTGTCCTTTTTTTTTTTGTTTTTATTTTTGTTCTTTTTTTTTGGAGGGGGTGTAAATTCTTGTCCAACAAGAGTGTGGTGTGAATGTGTTTTTGTAGCAGCTGGGAAGTGATGTCACTTAAACCAGTAAAATTAAAAATAGAAGGAAAATTTTGTTTTTTTTCCTTTTAAAAAAGGCCCCAGATTGCACCTGACCTTAAGTGAGAAGCAGGGTAAAACGTCCTTGACAAGCTGTCAAAAAAAAAAAAAAAAAGATGTTTATTTTTTATTGGATTTCTTGTAATTGGTGCTACTTTTCACCGTAAATCTGATTCCATTGATCCTTTTTGAACTGTTTGCTTTAAAAGCAAACGGTGATCTTTTCCAGAATCTCCTACAAATTACGTATTCAGGCGTTGCTCATTTTTGCACTTTCCATGTACTACGTTCTATAGGAAAGCCAAGATTTACACTACGAATATGACATTTGTATTAGAGGTGCTTCACTATAGGGTACTTTCCAGCTGAGGTAGAGTTTTCAGGTTGGAATGTCAGAAAGCTCTTCAAACTTTATAAAATTGTAATCAGTGTTCAACTCATCAGCAGATTAGGATGCTCACAGTTTAATTTGTACTTTTTTGTTTGTTTGTTTGTTTTAGAAAGTATTACTACACTGATTAGAGAAGCAGGACAACTGTATGCAAGGAAGACCTGTGGCACTCATGCAATATGTGCGATTTTCTTTTTCATTGTGAAGGGACTGAGAGGGCGTTTAAGGGAAATATTTAACTTCATCTTCATCCCACACAAGCAATACATATCTTCCATTTTTTTGGCCAGCTGCTAGTCACTCTGCATCAGGTTATAAAACATGAAAACCAGCATTTTTTTTACAGGCTGTAACACTCACCAAAAGGAGACGAGAAGATAGCAATGCAGTGCCTGTTCCAGCTGTCCAAGTGTCTGTTGTAAATAACCGTAGAACATGGTAGATAACTCATCTGGAAATATGCTCTTCATTACTTCTCGGATGTTTCGGGAGGGTTTTTTTTTTTCTCTGTGTGTGATGTATTCATGTTCTAATCATGCCAGCACTCATGCCCATGTCAAACTTGTTCAAAATTTGTGATTTTTTTTTTTTTTTACACCTTGAAGGGGTTTGGGGCAAGAGGGTCAGTGCTGACTAATGAGCAGTGAAAGGATGAAGTAATGTATTTTCTTAAAGATATGTCATCATTTTGTTTTTCCTCTGCAGGGCGTATATATTTTTGTTCTGGGGGTTAGGGGTTTTTTTTTTTGGAGGGGGGGCTGGGGGGTCTTGTGGCACTTTTACTTCCCTCTGCACACACATTTTACTGGATTTGAGGAATCATGGTGGAACAGCGCTTAACGAACAACAACAACAACACCAACAAAACAATATGTAAGCAGTAGTGATCGTAGTTACACTGCGAGTGTGTTCAAGGTCTGCAGTGCTGTGAAAAAATATTTGCGCCCTTACAGATTTCTTCTGCTTTTGCTTTTTTGTCATACTTTAATATTTCAGATCGTTAAACAATTGGTCGTATCAGACAGAGAACCAGAGTAAAGACAAGATGTTGTTTTAAAAACTGATTTCATTTGTTAATGGAAAAAATAATCCAAAACAACCAGAAAAAGTAATTGCACCCTAAACCTAATAATTAGTTGTGCGACTGTTGGCAGCAACAGCTGTAATCAAGCGTTTGTGATTTGTCACACTGGAGTTTTTTGAGGATGAAGGACCTGTTTAAGGTCCTGCCTCAGTATCTCTATATCTAGACTTTCAGAGATGGACTTGCTGGTTCACTTCAGATCAATGTCCTGCTGCATCTGGATCTTAAGGTCATTAAACTGGAGGCTATAGATGTTTTCCTTCAGGGTTTTCTGGTAGAAAGAAGAATTTAGGATTTCATGAATTCCAGCAAGTCGTCCAGGTCCTAAGTCAGCAAAAGACCCCAGATTATCACACTACCACCACCATGTCTGACTCTTGGTATATTGTTCTCCTTAAATCTAGTGTTAATTTTACACAAGATCTAAAAGGAAACATACCTTCTAAAATGTTCCTCAGAATATTTTCTCATCAGTCTTAGGGATCATGAAGAAATTCTTCATTGGAGGTCCAAGTACTTATTAAATGGCTTTTTAATACTTTACAGACTGAAAGATGTCCAAGACTTTGTTTATTATCTGTTGATAAGGTCCAGGTTGGTTTGGAAAGCTTTGTTTCTCTTAATAAATGAAAAAAATGTACAGGTTTTCTATAAAACTAACATTTCTGAAACATTTAAGTCAAACAACAACAAAAAAAGATGAAGAAATCGGGGTAATTCCTTTTCTCACAGCACTGTGTTTATGTATCTGAATGTACTTTTTAGAGGACTTTTGGAAACCTGTTGGTTTTTTTTTCTAATATATTTTTAATTTACAGTTTAGGAGTCACAGGTGTCCATCGTGAACTGTATAGTGAAGGCCTTGATAACCCTTCTTTTATTGAGTTTTGTTTGTTTTAGTAATGCCAAGCATTAGGCAATGCCTTCAAGCTGGTTACATTTAATGCAGGGGCTAAAATTGCCACAAGATTAAAATCAATGTAAATAAAAAGGCTCAACTTTTTGTGATTGTTACTGTTATATCCAGCCTATACTGCTAGCAGCTGTTTTTACTGCAGTCAATTACTGGAAGTGGATATATTTCCTATGCAAAACTGTTTAAACAATAAAATGAGCTATGCTACAAAAAAGACTTCATAATTACGCCTCTTTCTTGTGTCTGTTTTGTTACATTTGGTCTAAAATTACCATGTGAATGGTTAAAGAAATACTATAAAGTATGACGTTTAATATGCTCATCAACGTGGTTGATTTTTGTCTCTAAAACATCTGGATAAACTGTATAAACACGTCTATCTCAGCTATTTTAATTGATTTGATGCATTTGACCTCATATTAACTATTGACGTGCTTTATGACGTGTTTAAGATCCAGGGATTCCACTGAAAATGACTCTTGAATTTTTATTTTATCTTCCATTCAAAGCTCTTCATCTTCACAAAGTTTCGGGTCTCTTCCACAAACACAATATGTAAGTTTGTAAAAGAACAACCTGTAGGAAGGATTGTTGAACGGTTGGAATAAGGACAACGTGAGATCAGGAGGAATAAAAGTTTTATTCTAATTGGATTTCCGCTGATTCTTTGGCATCTGTCTGCGACTGTAAAACCTGAACGCAAACATTTGTTTTTATTCGTGCTGGAACAATCCCATGACCCCTTGCATACCCATGTTCCATTGTGGTATTACGCCAGCTAATCTACCGTAATACCCCAATCCCCAGGGAATGGGACTACAGTGTTTGGACCTTAGCAGATTTAGCCCTCTGGAACATTGGAGGGTCACTCAGGGTAATGTCCATGTGGGTCACTAGGTCAAATACAAGCAGCTCTGATTGGGTAAGCCTTTCTAATGGGATTGAGATCATTAAATGAGGCAGAAGTCAGGTTAAAGCTCCAATTAAGTCTCATTAGAGAGCCATGTGATGGGCTCATCTGGACTGTTTGTGACAACAGGAGCCGTCAGTGGTGCATGTGAGGCCAGGTGCTTTGTCTATAGCTCGGGTGCCCTCATAATGGTGATTAAGGCACTACATGCAGCACAGTAACACCAGAAAAACCCACCTGGCCTCAGGCACAAACCGGAGTTCATTTGGATATCATTGAAGAGGACCAACAATGTGGCACGCCGATGTAAAATTACTCAATCTATAATGGTAATCATTACGCCATTTATCAAAATTGGCCAGTTGAATCAACATCTGGCTTCAATAGGGAGCTCTTGTCCGCGGGTCTTGGCAGCGTCTTGTACCCTACATATTTTCCACTCTCTTTTATCAAGGCCTGCTGTCAGTGATTTGACGAAACTAAATGGATGATGATTTGGCCCTATTATATTTCACAGAGCTCAAGCAAAAGGGATTTGTTGATTGCCTATGTGTTTGTCAATTTTTTTTTTCTACTCTTTCTATGAACAGCTCCGGGAGAAGTAACGGCGCCTTTTGGTTGTTCGACATGCATCTGACTGTGTATCAGAGAAAAGACGAAGAGGAGGGGGGGGCGGGGGCAGACAAAACCTACGAGTGCTGGACCTGAGATACTCTGTTGGACTCGTGCCAACACAAACACAAAGAAATCTATCACATCCCAAAGTATTATGGTAAAAATATCAAATTTATCTTCTAGACCACTAGATTCAGTCAAAAAAAGGATCCGACTGTCCTCTACTGACATTAAGGTTTGAGTTTAATTTACTTTTACTAATAGGAAGTAATTAAGGTAGATTTTGTGCAGATTTATTTCACTAGTATATTGGATGCACAATGTAGAACTTGTGTTTTCAATATAAAAAAGGAAACTTAATAGAAAAAAAGCTTACGTGATTACAATCTAGGAAATGCTGGAAAATAAACACACAACAGAAGAGGTTTCAGTAATCAGCTTTTATCTTCCTAACTAATCACTCCATGTTCTTGAGAAACATCCTGAGGCACGCTCATATGTGTTTGGTTAACACAAAGCAATTAGTTTGGCTTAACATAAAGGATGAAAGCTGACCAAAACTAAAACCTCGGAATGTCACAAGTAAACAATTTTTGGCCTCTTTTACAAAATTTGTACAGAAACAAAGTATGACAGCAAAGTAATTTCCGGTCTTAAATAAATATATTGCTCAATTGTATACCACTGATTTAACTACGTAAAGTTAGGATAAACTAACGTTATTTTAGCTAACCGAGTTAGCTAAACTGGGCCAGACAAGTTAGGTACGTTTATTTTAAGCTAACACAAACACGTTAGCTTACTTTGAATTAGCACAAATAATCAAATCTAGTTTTGTCAAGAAAATCTGAATACCACAAGTAACTATACATAAAAATGAAAGACATTTAATTTTCTAAATTAAGTTAGGTTAGCATACTTTAGCTTAAATCAAGCGAACCAGGCTGGAGTCGCTCCCATGATTTGTTCAAGATATAACGTTCTTCTACATTCCTCTGCTCTATATTCATGTAATGTTTGTAAGCTGAACCCAAATGCCTAGAACAAGGTTTATTGATAAGGAAAGGAGGTGAGTCAGAGATGAGGATGGTTAGCAGGTAAACAAAGCAGGGCTCAAGTACAGGTAATCCAAACAGACAGGCAGAAGAATCCAGTCCAAGATCCAAAATCCAATCAACAAAACAATCCAGAAAAAAAAACTTGTAAACTTTCACAACTTTCACTTCTTGATTTTACAGCCTGTCTTTTATTGTATTTTTCTTCCCAGTTATATTCTTTAAGTATTTGTTTTTTGTGTTATTTTCTACTTTGCTTTATCTCTTGATTGTCTGTCCAGCACTTTGATCAGCTGTCAAGCTGTACGTTAAAGTGCTCTATAAATAAACTTGACTCACAAACCGATGGCGTACAGACAGACGGGTTAAGAAATCCAATCCAGGTCTTTTCCAGGTGATAATCCAACAAGGGCTGAGACAGGAGGTGAAGTCAGGGACAGTCCAGGGTGGTCAAACACGATGCTGCTAACAGGGTACAAACGGACAGGGGGGAGGGTGCGGGTTTGGATGCTGCACATACAACAAATGACCAATAATGAGGAGAAACGGAGGTTTAAATCAGGAACAAAACAGGTGTAGGGCGTGAACGGGATTAACTGAGGACAGGTGTAGGGGACAGAAGAAAAGTCAAACACAATAACTAAAATTAAACTGGAACAAATAGAATCAAAACTAATATGGGGCATAACAGAACACAAAATACGAGACTAATTCACTTACTATGGTACTGAATAGTTTAGGTATTTTTAATTATTTGAGGTTAGAGTCTTGTATATGTTTTTAGCTTTGTATTTATCTCCACTAGCTCTATGTTGACTTGGTTTGGGTTGTGCATAAAATTAAAGGACAGATAATATTTATTTCTCGGACCCTATCAAATATTTCCAGCACGAGTTATCAAACACTGAACTGAAACTATTTATTCTTGTCATTTTGTTGTGTTAAGGGATATTTTCAATTTGTATAAGAGTAACAAGAATTCCATATACAATATTTTAATAACAGTCAAACTTCAGTCTTGCATTGGGATGTCCTCAGGTTTATTACAGCGACATTCTTCTACCCAAAGTGATTTTTTTTCCCTGTTACTAGAACCCTCTGTTGAATAAAACATAGGCATAAATTTATATCTCGTATGCACCCAAATCCTGATTTTTATTTACTGAAATCTTCCTTTTAAAAGATCCTTTTAGTGAGCAAAACAAAAAAAAAACTGGAATTTGGAGTGCTCGGTAAAGAAAAGAGGGACCGTCTGAAAAAGACCCAAACTGCACTAGACTTAAATAGCACTCTTAGCTCTGTGTATTCCCACACAAATTTGCATAAATTTCATAGTCTTAAGTATTAGACGTTGTCTGTGGCGTGTTATTAGTGCATCTTTAGGTGGTGGTTCAGGCCCGTCCTGCTGAGGAGTGTTGTTATCTCATTGAAAGCACCCTGGTATTACACCCCGGTATTACACTCTGGTATTACACCCTTTCGACTGACAGTGGGTCTTAAGATCGTGGGATTTCTTCTCATATTAATTCATGTCTGTTTGGATGCGCCGAAAAGAAACAGGTGTTCGGTGTTTATGTGTGTGTGAGAAAAGTACTTGTGCGCACGGTTCTTTGTGTGTTTTTTGTCCTGTGATGTTTGTTTGATGAGAACACGCTGTTCGTGTGTGTGTGTGTTTGTTTGTGTGTGTGTGTGTGTATGACTTGACAGAGGGGTGGGGGGTGCTTTATTGAAAAGTCCTCCTCTCCTCCCCTGTTCAACATGCTGGATTAACACCAGCAGTTTCCCATGGAGCTGTCCCTCCCAGGAACCCCCCCCCAACATCTTACCCATTTGCATAAGGCGCAGACAGGCAGAGATGTGACAAACAAACCCGGCTGCCTTCATTACACCAACTCTATCACTCGTTCTCACCGTGAGAAGTACGACGCGCACGACTCAAACAAACGCACCTGTGCTGCCTTTTCACCGGGTTTTTAATACCTAAATCCAAACTGCAACACGTTAGTTCCGAGGCAAGTATTCGTCACATCCATCATAGTGATTCACAAGTACAGGAATGTGGAGGGTCGAAGGAGGTGAGACGAGCTTTCATAGCTCTGTCATTTGCACAAAACTCCCCCAAGAATCAAAGTATCCTCCCCCTCATTTTTTATTTTTTTCCCTTTTTCTCCTCCACCAAGAGGGTAATGTTCACCTCAGAACATCTTTACTGTACTGTAGCTACATAACGCAGCTCTCTGCACCGCTGTCTGGCCGCCAAGTTCCCATCAAGATGCTGATTTATGGTGCTTGATGCATTCCTTGGCCCTGCCGAGGAGGCAGTTTAGCTGAAATATGAGAGGAGATGCAGAGCGCACACACACACACACACACACACACACACACACACACACACACACACACACACACACTCAAAGTGAATTTCCTTTCGGCCTGCTCGCTGCAAAGCTGGTGCAGAACCTGAGGGGCGACTCGGGAGACTCGACCTTGTATTTCAGTAACATTTTACTCATCCACATGTAACAAAAAACAACCCCCCCCCCCTTTCTGCTGCTTTACTTATACCCAGTGAAATTACAGCAACATTAACAACTACACCTCCTTCCTTTTTCCTGTCCACTTACATTGCCAAAATTGCACACAGGTGTGTGTAAAGGAAAAGAGACCAACACCTTTTCAGTCTGATTTTCTCTAAATGGCGTTGTTGCTCGTGCCGTAACAGCCTGTAATCAATCATTACGACTTTACAAAGCACTCTGTCTTCATTTGAGCTCCTAATGTAAAACTGCTAATAAACTGAGAGCAGATAAACAGAAACAGACATCTCCGTGTACGAAGGGGGAAAGAGTCACTTCACCGAGGGTTGGACGTGAGCCTGCATGGCTTCGTCTGCTCCCACGTTACAGCAGCGTGATTACATGCTTTATTAAGTGCTGAAGTGCTCTCCACGTGAGTAAAAGCAGATGTCACCACAGGGTCTGTCTTTGAGTCGGGATCTGGGTGCCTGTGGTCAGTGTCGGAGCCCGCCTGCAACTCACTGTGGTTTTCCTTCAAATTCGGCAGTCACAAAATCATCCCCGAGCAAAGTGGGTCGAACATTCAGACCCTACAAAGTCTCTATTTTCATTTCATCTAACAAAACAGTTAAAGGCTGTTCCAACAAATACAGATGTTCACTTTGGAACGTCGTGTTGGATTTAATTACTGTACAGAAGTAAAAATGTATAGATTAAAATAGATTTAAAAACCCGGTGAATCAATACATTCTATTTGCTTTTAACTTTTTAAAATGAAATTCATGATACTGACGTGTTCAACGTTCCTCTGACATTTTAACTTAAACTGACATCATTTTATTTTATTTTTACCATCTGTTCGGCTGGTACGAATCCCAGACAGCTGACTGATGGTCTTGTCCTGTTGACGTGTTTTCAGAAAGTATGATTTTAATGAACGTCTATAAACTGACAGCGCGGTTTTTCATTCTTCTCTATTTAAATATGTCCGTGGGCCAGAAAAGAAAACATCACAGGTGTTTTCTTTCCTTTTTGTACTGCATGACAGCCTTTCATCACATGATTACCCTTAAGTGGAACTGAATCATATAATTAAAAGCTTTTAAAATGGGAAATATCAAATATGATTCAATAAAAAGAAAAAATAATCACATAATTCTAGAATGTAATTTATTATGCAGTTGTATAGAAATTAGATAAAATATTGGTAGAGCCCGGGCATATACATTTACATTTGTAAGAGCTGTATGAAATATGAAACATTTAGCATTACAAGGTTAAGTATTTTTCAAAGATAAAAAGTAGAATATGTTTTTAATCCCAAATTGTTTTAGTTTCTGGCTCACCCTTAATTAAACCACATCAAATTTGTAATAAAAAGTAGAAGATGTGGAATCTAAAGGTAGCACTTCTGCCTTGCAGCAAGAAGGTCCTGGGTTCAAAACCAGACTGAGCCTCTCTGCATGTTCTAACTCTGCATGTGTGGGTTTTCTCCGGGGACTCCGGTTTCCTCCCACAGACCAAAAATATGCTTGAGGTTAATGGGTGACTCTAAATTGTCCCTAGGTGTGAGTTGTCTGGCTTTATGTGGCCCTGTGGTGGACTGGTAACCTGTCCAGGTGTGACTCCGCCTCTCACCCATTGACAGCTGGAGATAAACACCAGTTCCATGATGCGACCCCGAACAGGAACAAGTGGATACAGAAAATGATGTTTGGATTTTCACTTTTATCTAATGAGATTTTAACATTGGAAACAAGTTTAAAAGTTTTATATTGTATTTAAAAAAGATGATGATTCATGGAGGTTTGATGTTAAACAATATATAGCGAAAAAAACAAATGCTAGATACTTTTATGTAATTAATTTGTGCAAAATTCTCTAAAATGTATAAAAACAACTGCACTGTGGTTCCTATGAAATACTGAACACGTTAAGGGAGTCTTAACCTCCTATTTGAATTTTAATGAATGTATTTTCTGTGTGTCTCCAATCATACTAAACATTTTCTTAAAAATCACTGAATTTGTGCATTTCTTGATCAACCCGAGCAGAAACTACAAGCTTCACCTCTGAACACAGAATCCTGAATCTACTGGACTGTGAATTCTTGTTGCTTATGGACAGAGAAAAGCCACGAGATGAAGCAGACACTCCTATGCCTCACCTGTAGGGGGCGGAGAAGAGCCAGCAGGTGCTTGTTGCTGCCGACATTCAACAGAGAGACACCGAACGTGTTAGCTAAAGTCGGCAGGTCACGTGCGTCACAGAGGTTCAAAACTAGAAGAAAATAAGAACTTTTACAACCAAGTAACAGCTTTAATGGAGAAGAAGAGGCGTGTGGACTTCATCTACAAGTACAGGTAAGAACACTAACAGCTGTAAGGTTAAAAACAGACCAAAAAAACAAACAAACTACATTTTATTTTCCAGGAATTATTCTCCTTTTTCTTCCTCTTGATGAACAATATGTATTAAAATCAATTCTAACAAGTAGAAATGTAAGTGAGAACTGAACCAGTGTTGAAACATGTTAATAATTTTAGTTATAATCACTAATTGTTTAGAAAACATGAAGCTGCAGATTCTCTTTATTTATTGTTGCTATAAAAAGTTCTTTATATGTTCCAGTGTGTCTGTTTGGGTTGGATTGAGGAAATAATGAGATATAAAACATTACCAGGAGTTAATATTAATGCTGACAGTTAAATCGTGAATAAGATCCTGTTTCAGTTCTTACAGTCATAAATCTGGTTCCAGAGGTGTCGCTTGCCTCAGCAGACATCAACCTCACCACATGTCACTGCTCCACCAGAGGAACACACGCTTGAGATTATTACAAACATGGGATTTACTCCAGATTAAGCTCTTAAAGAGACCATTCAATTAAAAGTTTTTCTGAGGTTTCTGTTGAATATTTTAGGTCTACAGGTGTTCCTTCATATTGGTTGTGACAACATCACAACAACTTCTCTTTCAGTTTTTATCTCTCAAATTATGCAGGTGGTGATAACACCTGAGTTCGAACGGCTTGTATTTGTTTCGTCACAACTCCTTTGCTCATTAGTATTCATCAGCTCCGGCAGTTGAAACCACGCCTAGCATGCTGCTCACTAAAAAACTGTTAGCATAAGACGTATCAAACCGGAAGACACGACGTCTGATGTTGCCATGCACAGTGGTGCAGGAAACAGTATACCTTGCTCTCATAGGCTAGTTTGTTAGCCAATCTGAGTCCAGCAAATTCGAATAATGAATATGAATGAGTTGCAGCCCGAAGCCGGACGAATCTTTAGGCAGAGAGAGTGAAATGTCTGTTAATCAGTGTTTTCTAACGTTTTTTAGACATAAACTGATATTACAGGTTAGTACTTAAGAAATAACCACAAAGTCATGAAATTTGTGTGAAATGGCCTCTTTAAAATGATGCACTTCTAATAAATATATGTATATAAATATTATTTAATTTATGTGTTCCTGCTATTATCAGTTGAACTGAATATTGACCAAATAGACATGAAATGAGGAATTTTCTTCCTCTGGTCTGTTGATTTCAAGACGTTAGTTTGTAAATGAACTGATTATTTTGATTTACATTCCAGATCACGCCATTTGTAAAGATTATTTTGAGTTTATTGATGAAGTTTGAGATTTAATGTCACCTATACTGATGCTTGTAAATACGTTAAACTGAACAAAATACAGCGAGAACTACGTCACTTGGAATTGTGGACTGACGTGCGCTCAGCATTGCTGTAGTTTGAGAGTGTCAAAGTAAACAGGAGATGTTTTTCGGTTGTAGTAAAAGTGTGAATTTCTAAAGTCTATAACGCTCCACATGTGAGAGAAAACAGAAGACGTCCTTTATCACTTATTGTATGAGGGAATCATTGCACATCTGTAGACGTGTGTGGCACATCTGTAGGCGTGTGTCCCCGTTTTAGTGCCTGTTCTGTTTGTTCACTTTGCATGCGTGTGTTTGTTATGATGGTGCGCTGGCGCTTTGGCACCTGCGCCACATTACAAAGCTAAAGGCTTTGGATAATAAGCTGCAGGTGCACTCCTGGCAAATGGGGGGGTGGGGGGGTGGTCACCTGCTGTTGATGGTTGGCACTCAACGCTAACAAATGCATGACGTCAACTTCGACCCTGTACCTCCTGTAGACGGCACGTTCAGAGGACCTTTTCATCTCCGGGAAGGACACTTCTTTTTCCACAAAAAAAAACCAGTTCACAGATTTCAGCACAGAAACCAGCTCCTTCTGTCTGTCTCGGCTTCCCATCTGTGGCATTGTCAATAATTATTGAAGGGAATTACAATGACTATTAGAATCATTTCTGTGGAGCTGCGTTGGCAGAAATGCAAAGTAAAAGACAAGCTGAGGGAGGTGATCACAGGAGAAGCCTCTCAGAATGACAGCCAATAAGGATGCATCCTCCTTCACCAGAATCAAATTATGTGATGAATGATGGAACGTAAAGCCTCAAGCACGGGAATATTATGTCTCCGTCAGTGAAGAAACAAGCTGCTACTTGTGTTTAGAGCGAGAGACTTTAATAATAAAATGCAGTCAGGGATTTCTTCACATCTTATGGGTGTTTTTTTTTTTGTAAAAATCTGCTTTAGCTTGAAGGTATTGCTTCGAGTACATGTGGAGTGGTTTCAGAATAAAAGCACTTTTTACTGCCTGGAAATGAAAGTTGGGAAGATTTTTGACAATGCAATCAAAAACAATTGTTATATAAGAAGATTTTTTCATTTCTTTGAACTTTTATGTAACTGGCACAAATATTTATAGATATTTTCTTCTGTTTTAACAAACACATCTAGAATTTGATGCCAGCGACACACACACATACAGAGCAGTGAGAGATGCAGAAAAGAATAAATCTATTTCAGTGGGTGCAGGTTAATCTCAGATCTGGGATCAGATCAGACCATATTGCAGCTTGGTTTTAGAAGAAATGCATATTTGGTTCTAGATTTCAACAAGACAATACTGTAGGATATGATGCAACATAATATGGTGCAATACAATAAATGTACTGTACCTTGGGGTCCACAGGTCAGTGATACAGCGTGATACAATATAATGAAATATCATTTATTGATCCTTTGGGATTTTTTTTTTCTTTTTGGACCCACTAATGGTCCACAACATTAGATCAGGGTGGAAGTTAACTTTAAAATCAACCACCTCTGCATTTGAATCACTTTTCACAACTAGATGTTACTGTTGTTACTCAGATTCATTGACCTGCAGCCTAAAATAAGAAGCTACCTTTAAACAGGTGGGTTTGTAGGTGGATGCGCCCAGTATTACATTCACTGTCCTTTTGCAAACAGAGGATTCTGAACTTTATTTCAGTGAACTTGTAATGTTATGAGAATACTTGTTTTATTTGCAGTGCAGATCCAGTTTGACTCGGGCTCTTATTGTGAAAGGATTGAAGTGATTGCTTGGTCTTTTTCCTAAAATTTAGCCCTTGGATTAGGGTTATAACTCAACCAACAACACTGCTTTTTATCATTAAAATATATATAAAACTACACAAAAACATAATGCAGATGTTAAAGAGGCCCTTCCATTAAAAACGTTTTTTTCTGAGGTTTCTGTTGAATATTTTAGCTCCACAGGTGTTCTTACCTTCATAGTGGGTGTGAAAACAGGTCAACAACTTCTCTTTCAGTTTTTATCTCTCAAACTACGCAGGTGGCGATAAAACCCGAGTTTTCCCGAGTCCGAACAGCCTGTATCTGTTTCGTCACAACTCCTTTGCCCGTTAGTATTCGGCAGTTCCCGCAATTGAAATCCCGCCTAGCATGCTGCTGGCTAAAAGCTGTAGCATAAGACATAACAAACAGGAAGAGAGAACGTGTGACGTTGCCATTTGCAGCGGGGCAGGAAACAATATGCCTGGGTCTGATAGGGTAGTTTGTTAACCAATCTGAGTCCAGCAAATTTGAATAATGAATATGAAGCTGCTGCCAAAGCTGCATGACCGAACCACACGAATTTTAACGCAGACAGATTGAAAGGTCTGTTAATAGGTATTTCCTAACTTTTTTTTAGATATAAAATGTTTCATATTAATGGTTAATACTTAAGAAATAACCACAAAGTCCTGAAATTTGTATGAAATTGCCTCTTTAAATCCAAAGCTACACAAGCGCCCCCTTGTGGCTGGTTCCAGTACACGTTTGAAAACTCCGCCCCCTCCATGTAAGTGACCAAAAAATAACAAAACAAGTTTTCCAGGTGTTGATCCAGCTGCTGGATGTTTAAACATCCATTCTTCAAACATTTAATTACCTATTTGAGTCTTAAAAACACCAGCTGTTTCACTTACCTGCTTGGGGTCATAAAGATCTCTGACTACTGTGCTGATGGAAAGTACAAAATCTTTTAATTCATCTTTTCAAAAACGTTCCATCTTTTCTGAAAACAGAGTTTTCTAAGTTGTCAAACTCCCAAATTAACTTTTTTTTTTCTGCAGATGACTGAATAAACTTGAATCCCTCACCTGGTTAAGATTTTCTGTACTTTACTTTTCTTATCGTTTGTGTTAATGACTTCCAGACTTGGGTGAAGCACGTCGCCCTGATTGTACTCTAACTCTCATCTGGAGCTCGAAGCTGCGACTGAGTTGGAAATGTTAGGACAGCGTTTCTAAACCTGATTCAGCGCGGATGTTCTCAGTTTTCCCCACACAGTAAATACTTGTATCTCAAACAAAAACAGCACCAATAACCTGAACCAGCGTTTTTCCATCATTAAACTAAGAGTAGTTGCTCATCAACACTTTAATAATAAAGACCGTCATCCCACCTGAAACATGTTGTCTGGTAATGACAAGCGACAAAATGACAAATTTGAAATCCTTGGTTTAGAAGAAAGGTAGCAAGGCAGCGTACAACATATGGCACTGTGTGTTCAAAACTTGGCAAGAGGTTTAACAATTAAGATTTGCCCTAAATGAAACAAAACCCCTTGGAAAAAAGAAAAAGGATAGTCATTAGAGGGGCTGCAAGGGTAACCTTCACTTTCATGTGCCCAGGGGAGAAAGCAAGACAGGAGAGAAGCTTAATAAAGAATTCTGCTGTATTTAGAGAAGGACTGCATTGAGCTCTTCTCATCCACGCTTTTCCATATGGCGTACGGATCTGTGAACAGATCCACGGATAAAACAAGGAAGAAAAAAAAAAGATAATGAAGCGTCCATATGTGTGTCTTTTTCTCTTCATTAGAATCCAGGAAAACCAGAAGCTCTGCAGCAGCTTGATTGAAATAAAAAGTTGTTAAAGATGTCAAAACGACTGCGGCTCATTCAGAGGAACACCTGACAACACAAAGACGAATAATCAGAGTGGGACATTTTAGGAACATTTAAGTTAAGTCATGCTGGTCTGGAAGTTTTAGAGTTAATTATGAGTGATTCATTGATTGGTTTGGTGTTTTATTTTGAATGACTCGTGAGCATAAAGAGGAAGTTGATACTGGAAAAAAAAACCCAATAGTCCTCTCGTTGATTGGCAGCAGTAAAGGTTTTAAGTCCCGCCCTCTTCATGTAAATGTATTGTTGACATGTGGTGATTCTCTTGGTTCTTATCTTGCTTATCTTATCTTTCTTACATTTTTAGTTGTAATTAGTTGTTTGAGGCTTAAAAAACACCTTGATTGTGTGTAGGTGAGTGGGCGGGACTTTCAGCCCCTCCAAGGTATCTTATCTAAAGGCTCTGGGTTTAAAAATACAACATGACAGTAGACGGAAGAAATTGGTCCAACTTTTTATGGTCTGTGATTTCCATATGAAAAAAACAAAAAATTAAAAAAGTTGAACAAAGTCAGGGCAAGTAGCATTTCTGATCCGATCTGAATCAGTTCTACGATCTGATTTTCAGCGATCTGTCCTCTTTGGCAGGTCATCAGCATGTTTTAATCCTCCCTGATCCAATGTCATCATCGTCTAGTCTGATGGTTTAAATATTTTACCTCAGAAAGAGAGAAAACACAAGGTTAAAGTTAAAAAATAACGTGAAAAGTAAAAATTCAAAAGATCAAATACAGATTAATCTTTAATCTTGTGTATTTTTCTGTCTCTGAGTCCTACAAATAGATACAAAACTGTAAAAATGTTTTGTAAATAAAGTGAAAGGAGGTAATAAAAGCTTAAACTATGTCCTCCGTCACGTTAAAAAACTGGTCTTATTTCCTGTAGAAGCAGTATAATAAACCCAAAAGTCAGTGCGTTTGCATTAGACGTAACAAAGCAACGTTAGCGTCCACGATGTTTACGTTTATAAGATGTCGTGGGTTAAAATGTTCATCTGAGAGGGAAGAAGCACCAAAGCTTCAGGGTCCTGCGTACTTCTAAACCAACTTTTAGGTTCAGTCCACTAATGCCACAGCTCTGTTCTCACCACAGAGACCCCCCCCCCTCCCCCCGTAAGACGGAACAAAGTACCCATTGTACCAGTGCCCTCATTCTTCCTGCAACTTCCTTTCAAGAATCTCCCAATGTCGACTTAAACCCAATTCAAAACTTTTTTATTAATTAGACGTTATGACGTGGTGACTTGACTCTACTTATCTGAGTCATAAACTTGTGCCTGACCTCATTAGCTGGATGAAGGACTTCTGCGTTACTTGTGATGTAAATGTGCTGAGTTGTTCTATCAGTATTCATGTGATTTCTCTTGACTTACAGTAAAGTCTCATTGGTCTTTTGAGGAAATGGGGCCTGTCGTTTTGTGGGCATTCTCAATCCGCTCACCGCATTAAATCTGTGGCAGATCTTGGGGGCCCCAACAGGAAATTCCTGCATCCCGGACCCATTCGAGCTCTGACAGTTCTTTTCCATGCCGAAAAGCACTTTGGTGATAATTCTTATCACAGCGACAGCGTCAATTTGCTCACAGCCTCCCCTTGACACGTTTGCCCCTACCCCGACAGGGACGGCACATAAATCCACCGTTACCTCCATGAAGGTGTTGACACCAGGCCCGGCACCTATGAAATACACTGTTGCCTCAATTAGCTGCTCAGATCTTGTGTCAGAGCCATGAGGACGAGGGAGTGGGGTGGAGGGGTTGTGTGTGTTGGAAGGGGAGGAGGGGGCGATGTGATATGCTGCAGCTGAGCCTCTGTCATTTACCTGTGGGCCCCGTAGTGTTTCCTAGCATATCATGTGCCAGAAAACTCTTAACACAAACATGCCTCAGGCTCTTTTTACACAAATTCGACTGAAATGCAGCCTTGGGGGCCTCTGCAGGTCCTCGAATGTACTTCTCTTACCGGGGTCAGGCCTGACAGGGGGGGAAAAGTTACAACTGATGTGATGTTAGATATTCTCTGGAAACTCCAAGCTGCCTGCAGGATTGAGGTTAAGGAGCATTCTTGTGCGAGATCTGAGCTTAGGGGCATCGTGGCTTGGAGGAAGCAGTGTGGGAAGAAGGGGGCAAGTGTTTCTCCCTGCTACCCCCTAGCCACCCTCCTCCAACTGCCATCTGATGTGAGGTAACATGTGAGGGCGAGCTTCCATCTGTCCACGGTATATGCTAGCAGAAGGTGCAGCTAATGAGGCTTGATTTGCTGCTGCACCTGCCTCCAATCTGGGGGTGATGGTTGTGGTAGTCGAGAGAGAGGTTGTGTGTTTGTGTGTGTACTGGGGGATGCTCTCCTCCTCCTCCTCCTCCAGCCGCCCCCTCTCCCCTTCAAGGTGTAATCATTGGTTAGCGTGTATGGGAGCGCCTGCAGGTTGATGGATCCTGGGAATTCATTAGGAAGTAGGTGAGGCCTTTGGGTTGAAAAGGCCTTTTGACCTGCCTCCAAACAGCATCACGTTACAAAGCAGAGGACGATTCAAAGGAAGAGACGAGTCAGCCAACTTGTCGATGCATCTCTGCCGTCTTTTGTTTAAACGGAACATTTTGATCCTCACATTGTTCTGCCTTTTTGGAAATGCGTTGTTGTTTTTTTTAGAAATCAAACTTGAGCACTAAGCAAAATGAAATGTTTTTCCGTGTTTAGAGACGGTGCTGTTTTCTGGCCAGATGGTGTCAGGGGGAAGTGTTATGTCCACATGTTAAATGCAGCATGTTTATCCCCCTTCACTGTTCCTTGTCACAGATACTATTTGACACAAGAGCTCTTCAGGGGCCAGTTATTCCAGGCCATTGAATCCAGACCAAAAGCAGCCCTGTGTGTTTTCCTTTTTCCTCTCCCTTTCTTCACACTGATCAGTCAGTTCCTCCTTGATCTGACACAGGAGCAGAAATCTCCCCGCATTATAAGCCCGGAATCGAACCGCCTCTCACAAAACATGTCACAGTTTAGATTTAGGTGGTGAATTTTTAGACGCCGTGAGCCGCTCTCGTAGAAGAAAATCTCAGCTCGTCGTGGGAATATTTGGGGAAAAAAAGACAGAAAACAAAAGCGAATGAGCTTCATGCCCTGAGGCAGCACTTATACATGGAAAACCTTCTTTACAAGCTGAGTGAATAATCTACAAGGTGATGTCATCGCTGACAAAAGCCGTGTGACGCTTTAGATTATTTTCAAATTGGCTGTTGAAATCTGAAGGGATTTCTCGACGTTTAGGTCCAAATTAGAACGCGCTTTTAGGTTAAAGCGAAGACTTTTGATTGGGAGAATATTTCTAAAAATTGAGCTTGACATATTTACACTCTATAAAAAGCCACAGATTAATCTAATCCAGTTAAAAAGCACATTAAGTTACGCTTTTTTACAGTCTGTGATAGAGAGTATTACAAACTCTCAGTATCTACAAATAAGTTTCCTGTCGCCGATTCATAACGAGCAGTTTCATCTCGTCTACGGATATAAAAAAAAAAAGTGTCTGCTGTGAATCAGAGCTTCGTCATTAAAAAGACTCAGAAGCTGACAGAGAGCGAGAGAAGCATAAATCTAAGCCTGGTGTTGAAATTATGAGCCAGCTCCATGGGAAAAGAGTTTATGCTGCAAATCTGAGAACGCTGATCATCCCATCGGGCTCATTTGTTTACTTTCAAATTCCCTCTTTTGTGGCTTTGGAATTAGAGCAGTGTTTGTGCTTGCTTTGGCCGAGGGGGGGGGGGGGGGGG
>SSNP01000020.1:4156880-4204730 GCA_006937955.1 Pachypanchax playfairii | reverse complement strand
GGGGGGGGGGGGGGGGGGGGGGGGGGGGGAAGAAGAAATCACTTGAGATGTGATTAAGAAAATTGATACTGCCCTCTTCTGGCAGAAGCAGTGATCACTTCTCTGTATAAATGTATTGCAATTGCTACAGTAATCAGAGGAGTACAGTTCAAAAGCGTGCAGCTAGAGTTCAGATTCATCTTTATTTGAGCTTTTTCATTGGACAGATTCATCCTGAAAATGGACTCTTTATCCTCCAGCTGTATTGTTTCTCCGAAGCCTTTAATTGCACGTGTGTGTGTGTGTGAGAGTATTTTTACGAGCAAGTGAGAGAAGGGAAATAAATTGACTCTTGATCTGGAAATAAAAGCAAAATGAACAATTGTTAGATGGTTTAAAAGGGAGCTTTATGCTCTAACCAGGTAATTGTCCGTAGCTTTAATGACCACTGCGGATCATTCATTAAAGCGATGCATAAATCCCATATGTTTCCTCCTTCCCGTCTCTTGTGAGATCTAGAGGCTTGACGTGAGTCGGATCTTCAGGCAGGTGGCTGGGAAATGGAGGCAGATGGGCCGAGTGTGTGCCCACCGCTCAATCCGTGAAGTTCTCTCTTCAGTTTCAAGCCGCCACCGATGGGCCCTTGAATTATTACCGGGCCCCCCATTCATAATTAGCCCAGGCCTGGTGGGGACCAAAGCCCCACTAATGATCCCTTTGTTGCCACTGATCTGCACTGCACAATCAACAAGAGGGGACGTATGACGGAGACGAGCACTCCCACATTGAGCGATAACGTGCCTTTAGGGCAGCCTCTCTAAAACAATCACGCATGGTTTCAGCTCTCCGCTCGTTAAAGATGAGTGTTCACATGGGGCGTGAGACTCAGTGTGTGTGTGTGGGGGGGAAATAAAAGCTTCTAAGTCCACAGATACACCAGTTCCCACAGGAAACTCCTAGATTTTGGTCTCGGCATGTCAAAGATACCTGCTCTTATTTAACAGCATCTCTCATGAGTTTTATCAGCAGGTTTTCTGTTTATTTATCACAAAAGATGTTTACATTTAGAATTTTACAACATATTACAACCTTAGGGTCGTATAAATAGAATCTAGAGGTGGAAATATGTTGTTTTATATGACAATCCAACAGGAATCTGAGTGAAGCGAGTCTTTAGCTGAGGGGGATTCAAATATCAGCACTTTTTTCTGTAGGTATTTGTACCACTATAACACATTTAAGTCAAATTCTGACCAAATCAAAGAATTAATATCTATAACTATCAATAAAACCAGCCAAGAAGAGAAAATAACCCTTTTTAATGACGATTTCAGAAGTGTAACGTTCTTTTTTTAGAAAACAAAACTGATCAGGAGTGATGCGTCACACCGAAACTCGCACAACAGGTTCTTTTAACGTGCCCTACGAAAATGAAACCACACAACGTTCCTCGGGGAACATCAGAGACTTTTTAAAAACCTCTGATATTTTAAGTGAGATTATTGATCTTTGATGTCACTTTATTTCGTGTAAACTCTTAACTGTTACAGTCAGGGAAGATCAAAAGACAGTGAGACGTGTTTTACTTTGTTCAAGCTGCCTCAGAATGAAAAGGTTACTCACGTGCACGGAACCAAATCGAACGTGCACGGTTTTATTTGTAAGTGTTGAAACGAGCCCTGATGTTTGTGGGTATTTTCAATCACGCTTCACCTTGTGTGTCAATCTGCAAGATGTTTGTGATTTGATGTGGGCGGCGGCATCGTTCTGCAGACTCTGCTAAAAGTGTTTTTCTACAAATCCACTAACGAGCTTTTCAATTATTGATTCATGGTATGAAAACGAGTTCGTTAACCGCTGCTGTAAATTACACAACAATCCAGTTAAACAACCTCGGCCTCACATGAAGCTTTTATCAGCTTGTTTTCCACCTTCAAATGGCTCAATATGAGTTAGAATAATTTTACTGAAATATTTTTTTTGTTGCTTTTTGTTAAATAAATTTGTTTTGACATGAAGTTTCGTGTGAGGTGGTTTAAACGTGATCATTTACGCCGCACCGTGAAAACTGTTTCTGATTGTAATAATGTGATTGTTGGATAAAGAGACGTCACACTGTGTCGGAGCTGCTGGTCGAGTGTCAAACATCTGATCGTAGTGGCTGCAGTTGCAGTGCATTGTGGGTATTTAGTTTATCAGCTTATCTGGCTTCATTTTCTTTACTCATCATTCATCTTTTCTTTTGCTTTTAAACTCGCTTCTGTAGTTTGAGTGTGAGTTATTACAAAGAATTTATCAGGATATTAACATAATATAAATAATAATTTTGTTTTGTTTTGTTTTGTTTTGTTTTGTTTTGTTTTGTTTTGTTTTGTTTTGTTTTGTTTTGTTTTGTTTTGTTTTGTTTTGTTTTGTTTTGTTTTGATTTGATTTGATTACATTTTCAGGAAAGGTCAGAATTGGTCCAGAGAAGAAGTGAGTAGATCTTGGAGGTGATCCGGATCACCGTCTGGATCCAGGAATGTTTTTAAGGATTCTTCATCATTGTGCGATACAGCTGTTTTTAACATATCTGATCTGGATCAAGGACTGATCTTATAAAATTCCAGATACTTTGATCGGAAGAAACAAATTGGCGAAACTTCAGATTTTTAATCACTGAAAGAATAAATGATGTTCTAAACCTGCAACAAACACCTAAAGTTAGTCGAGACTCTGTAGAATCAGACTTGATGTTCCTTTAAAAGTTCTGGAGCTCGATTCAGAAGAAAACCATCGTTACTGAATAACTACTGAACTAATAATGAATCAATGTTAATCCAATTTAAAGGTGTTTTCATGGTTAATGAATCTAAGAATGTCGGTACAACAAATCCGACTGTTTTATAGATAATTTTGTATGATTGGAAAAATCTGCCATAACATTTAAAGGACCAAGAAAAGTGGAGAATCAGAACAAGTACCTTCTTACACACAAATATAAATTACATTTACAAATTTTAACAATGTTTTGATAATAAAAACAAATACTGGTCACATTTTGGCAGGTTTCAGTAGAACAAACATCCTTCTTCTTCCTCCATCTGCCAGCTTTTCTTCAGCATTCCAGCCTTTTTCCTCAAAGCACACAAAAAGAAAAACAACCCACTCCCACAACAGGAGCAGCAGCAGAGAGGGAGAGGTCACCTTTAGGTCTGAAAGCTTCTCTCATGTTCTTCCTCCTGGTCGTGACCGGCTCTTCTCCCACCTAGAGCAAAGTTGCTGCAGTAAAACCAGATTTTTCACATTTTTTTGGAAGGATAGGAGAACAAAAACGATTTGATTTGTTGTTTTTCTTTTACTTTGTTTGTTCACATGTTGTATAAGTCGTGTACGAGCGCTTGAGCAGAACTTGAGCCGTCGGTGCTGAAGGAGACTGAATATTTTGGCAGCTCTTGACACGTTGGCAACACGGTGGCACCGGCATCTGTCTCTGGCTGGTGGTGACGAGGAGGAGCGGGAGGAGGGAGTGGATTTATTCTGCTCTTTTAGGATCAACCACAAGAAATCTCAGCGAAGCATTCGATCTCTAATGAATCCTAATGTCTGATGAAGATGAGAGTCCAGACCGAGTGTTCTTTTGTTTGCACCCACAAAATAGATCAAGAATAAGCTATTTGGTTAGTCAGGAGTGTGTGTGTGGGGGGGTGGGTGTGTGTGTGGGTGGGTGAGCTAAATGCAGCCATCTATCTGAGAGGAGGAGGATCCTAAAGTCCAGAAACTTGGCCCGTTTTCAAATGAAAGTGTATTTCTGCATTTATTAGCGTGCATTGGCAGCCCGTGTTAAACGATTGCTCTCCTCCCACTGGTTAAGTCGAGCTTTGAAGTCACACGTGGAAAGATTTTCGATCCATGAAAGCAGAGGTTATTTTTTTTTTTAATCCTTTTCAGAATATAAAGAGAAAGTTGAATTTTTTTTTCTCACGAAATCCAAACAGCAACATTAGAGAAACTAGTTGTTGTTAACTTAAATATAAAATGTAAACATGGAGATTAGTTCTGATTATAGGTCACTAACGAGGTATTTTGGATCCGTAGTTTCTTCCTGTTTTTACACAGTTTCTGTTAACACAGTGAAAAGACACTCAGATTGTGTATTTGACATAAACACATAAAAGCACATGTTAAAAAAAAGAATAGAGACGTATCTGTCCTGCTGAGACGTGCTGATTGGACCAAACATACAGGGACGATGACTGATGAGCCATCAGCAAAACTGTGTAAGAACTGGGAATACTAGATGATTACTGAATGAGATGCAGGTGAGTTAATGACAGGTGAGGAACAGGTGTGTGAGTGCACCACCATCCTGCATGTTTAGGATGTTTCTCCAGCTCTGATGTTTATCAGGTAATTGAGATTTTAAATTATTTCGGCAAATAAGAAGAATAACTGAATTAATTTAACACTTTCGGCTAATTTTGCTGAGTTTGTTCCATCACACCACGTGTTTTCTGATTCAGTTCTTTGTTCACTTGTGTCTCTGAGACATTTTTCAGATCAGATAACAGGAAACAACATGATCCAGATGTTTGTTGCCACATCTGTGGCTGCTTCACTTCATCTAAACAGCAACAAAACAACTGATTTTATAAAAATAAATCCAACTTTGTTTATTCTGGTGTGAAACTTTTAAACCAAGATGAGCCAGAAGAAGAAGAAATTCCCTCCTTGAGTCTGAACAAAGACTCGATGTGAATCAGTTGAGTTTAAAGACGCGGTTTCAATCTGAGGCTGATTTTCACCCAGAAATATTTAACTTCTTTAAATTTACACTCTCTTGTTTGTGACTTTTTATTTGGGTCATCTTAACTTCGGCTTTTCATGTTTTCCAAGATCTAATAATTCATCCTTTATGACACACACATCTCTTTTGAAGTGGATTGTTAAGATGTTGTTCCAGCTGTGTGAACCCGGTGAAATGAACAAAGTGAACGCAGCACAGCTCACTGGCTGCATTGAAACCAAGATGTAGGAAGTGAGCTGTGGAGAAGCCCTTCATGGTTTTTGGCATGTTGGAGAGGCTGTTTGCAACCAATTGTTCAAAAACTCTGTTGTCTCTCAGATCTGAGCAAAGAGCACTCAGTGATGCAATAAACTGGTGAAAAGAGGATGACGCCTGCGTTTACAGGGTTGTTTTAGGTTGTTGTTATCGCGAGATTACTCCAGATTTTGGTTATTACTTGAATCAGTTTAACCAAAAACCTCAGCTTCCTGATAAAATCCCGTTATTATCGTCTGTCGTTCTTTGAGAATGCGAAAAATCTGAAAATCCATGACATCAAATTAGATTTCCTTTTGTTTTCGGACACGATTTTGGGTATAACCAGCTTCTACTGTACCTAGATTAAACTCCTCCGCCTCTTCCAGGTTCCTTCCATCCAGGTGCATACTGGGAATGCTGCCACGTACATCCCTCGGTGCACAACAGTATGGCGCAGCTGTGGAAGCCACCTTAATTTGATTCCTCTCGTTGTAGCCTAGCAACGGCGGGTATTAACGCTCACAAGCTGGATGGGCACAGTCCTGGTGCCAGAGGCAGGATGGGCGCCTGGTTGCAGCTCATTGGCAGATGACATTGAGTGAAAGCTGGCATTGTGAGATTAGAGGATCAGATGCTCACAGTGCTCTACACAGGAAGTAGTAAAAAAAAAAAAACATCTAATCGATGCCAGGAGGGCTTGAAAGGTCCTTTTATACTTGATGTGTAGATTTATATGGATTCACCACAAATAATTAGATCAATTTGTGTAATTTTTTTGAATTTGTGTTGTATTTTTGGAAGAAAATGTAATGGTTACACAAGTCAAACACACCAAAGAACATCTTTAATCAGAAAATAGAACATTTTAAAATGACAGTACTGGGTTTGATTAAATATCCTGGGATCTTTTCAGCAGGTAGCGATACATCAGATGTCACACTTTATGAAGAATTTTACAATTAAATAGCTTTTTTTTAAGATTCTAGAGGAATCTGTGCATCATCTGAATATGCTGTTTGGGTCTAAATCGAACCAGGACTTTTGTCTTTTCTCATTTGTCTCTTCCACAAAAATTCCCACCTCTTGTGGATTTAAAACACAAGCCAGTAGCATTTCCACTGGCTTGAGGCCACTAAATGGGGGAAGGCAGCTCTCCCCCGAAAGTATTGGCACACGGCGCTAGCTTCTGTTTGCTAGAATACCAGATGCCTCACACCACATGCTTCAACCACTTTGATTTCATCTCTGTGCAGTTGTTGATCAGATCTGTCTCCGTTTGACACAACCTGCCTCCCGTCTTCCTCATAACTTTCATCTTTTTTTCCGTGCCGGGCAGGCAGGCGGCTGTCTTGAGATGTCACACGGTGACGTACAGTGTCCATCTGGTGTATGTTGTAATGGGCCTGGATGAATGGATGGCCAGCCACTCCACTGCTTCCTTTATGAGTCTCAGCAGTGGTGCTGTCCAACTTTGATTCCCCAGTTATTAGGGAATTGAATTCCCCACTGCGGCGACGCCCAGAGGAGAGGAAGAGAAAGAGACACACAAAAGGAGTGTGAAATCTGTGGCAGTGCTACAGAACATACTGCACAGCCCACCGCTGCTCTCTTCCTGGAGCCTCTCCTTCCTTTATTGAGCGAGTCTGTCAGCACTTTTATACTGCAAGCAGCCCTCTGAGAGATGTTCAGAAGGTAGAGGATTGTTCCAAAAATCCAGTGGGTAGCAATAACAATTTGAAATCAGGATATTAAAGTGTTAAATGCTCAGTAATTTGAACATTTAGTCTAGTTGTTGTCCTTATTTAGCTTTGAATATGTCCTAACTTAGACTGAGTTAATCCTAATAACATAGAAACAACACAGAAAACTAGAGACTCTATACACATCCCAAAATACCAGCGAGTTCCAACATGGATTGTAGCACACATTGCTCACTTAAGAGTTGAAAACAAAGACATTCACCCATCCATCATTTCCAGAGGCTGGTGGGCGAGAGGTGGGGGACACCATGGACAGGTCGCTAGTCACATTGTAGTTAATTTTGAATATACAGACCCCCGCCCCTCGCCCAGCTGTCCAGCTCCTCGCAGCCTTAAACCAGAACAAGCGGGTATAGAAAATGAATGAATGGATGGAGACCCCGGCACATAGTCAATACGAACATGTTAAACTAAGGTGTGTAACTTCTGTATTAATCTGCATAGTTATTGAATAAAAAGTCATAACTGTGCTGTTTGGTATTAAGTTAGGCACCACACTGAACATGGACCACAGAAACCTCAGGACAGAGTCGTCTCAGGAGATTAAATGTTTTACAGTCATGTTAATGGTAACGGCTATAAAACCCTCTCCAAACAGCTGAATGTTCCTGTGATCATAGCTAGACATATTATTCAGAATTTGATATCAGATTAAAGAGATTAATAATATACGATAACCAAAGAGCCCAGAACTGCTTCCAAAGAGTAGAGATTAACTCCATGGTTAAGGTACACTGGTGTCACATCACACAGTCCATAGTTGTTTGAGCCAAAGTGGACTTAAAGACCCACTACAATCATATTTTTACCCGAAACCACAAAACCTGTCATTTTCTAGTATTTGGTTTATGCATAGCAGCAGTAGCTCATTAGTAATTCACCTCTGTGCTGTTGGTGGAATCGTTGCTGCGGAGGATCCCCCCTCACTGTTGCTGAGAGCTTTCTGTTTATGCTAGTGCTACTGCTAGCTTACTGCTTATTGCCCGCCCAGTGCCTTTTCTACATCACAAATCCAGTTTATTTAGACACATTTTAGCTTCTACTGATTCACAGCAATTTGAATGCAGAAATGATCAGAAATGCAATTTTGATTTAAATTTTCTTCAGATACGTCCTCTAGCATTAGAAAAATACCACAATAATATGTTAACAACATGAAGAACATGATTTTCACTGGAATGGGCAAGAGGACCAAGAAGGACATTCCTGAGGAAAACAAATGATTAAAAAATGAGACTGGAATTTGCAAAAAAATATTTTGACAAGCCCTAAGGTTTTTCAGAGTTTGTCCAGATGAGACAAAACTGTAGTCTTTTAGCCTTTCACATCAGTTTTTTGATTACAGAAAGAAAAAGTTTTCAAATCTGAGACAAAAGTCATGAGTCCTTCAACTGAATGACTGTAAATACACATCCAAAAATGGCTAAGTACAAAACGCTAGACTATTCTTTGTTTAATGGAAAGGTGCAAATAGTTTGTCCATGTGTGTATATTGATAAATATCAGATAATTGGCACATGAAAACATAAAACATGTTGCAGAAACATCAAATCTGACACGTCTGCAATAAGGTATTTTCAAAAAATTTGAAAACTAAACATTTATTTGGGAAAAAAAAATTAAAGGCAAATTAAACTGCATCATGTTGAGATTATCAAAAACTTTTGATGGCTAGCGGGTTTTATTTGTTGTTGCCAATGGAGACGTCATGTTTATTTATAGAGCACTTTAACATACAGCATGACAACTGACCAAAGTACTGTACAGTGAGTCATGAAACAAAACAAAATAGAAAATATAAGAATAAACAAACACCTAAACAAAGAATAAAACCAGGAAGAAGTTGACTTACAACAAGGTGTAGACTTTAGGTAAGTAACGTTTATTAATAGAGCAAAAATCACAAAGTTCTCCGCAAAACTTTTGAAAATCTTTAACTTTTAGACCAAATTTTCCCTTAGATATCAACATACCATTTAAAAGTCACTTAGACTTTTAGATCCAAAAATCCACAGAGAGATCTTAATTTTTTGAAGTAGAAAAGAACCGCCTGCAGTTTTTAGGAGCTGTAGTTCAGATAAAATCCGTGTCTGGATAATAAACCAACAGCACCCTTCAACAGAGACAGACTCCACTCGGTGGATGACACTCTGGGGATTTTCCTTCATCTTTAAAAGTATTGACCGTTTTCCTCTGAATTTAAAAGGCTCCTCCCGGATCCCATCACGAGGGGATTAGAGAGGAAAAGGGCAACTGGGATCACTTGGAGAGCAAACCCCTTCCACTCGAGCCAACACTCAAGCAGGGATGAAGTGGAGGTGTAGAGACGACCCAGAGGGGAGGGAAAGGGAGGGAGGTGGCGTAGTTTGGATTCCCAATATGTGTCCGGGGAATCCGATGTGAGGCCAGATGGCACAGGCCTGCCGATCTTTGGGAATCACAGCATACTGCTGCGGGATGCGAGGCAGAAGGTAGCGGGGAAACAGCGGCGGGGTCAGCTCTTGATGTTTGGACGCTCCCCGGAGCTGTTCCTTCCATCCCTTTGAACAAGAGAGCATCTCCACACAACTGTGCTGCTTCTCTGCTTAATGCGACAGTTGACTTCAAACACAGGCACTATTCCCCCCTGCCCAAAGCCTCCTGAGTTCCAAACATATGTTATCAGACCTGATGAAAACATTGTGCCAATAACATGCCACTGAGCTCTGCACATGGACATATGTGGGCTGTTTTCAGTGCAACTTTCATCTTGAACAATTCTTGAAACAGCGACGTCATCAAGCTGAACTGAACCGCCTCAGTGCTTCTCGCGGTACGCCTGTCGTAGCAGCGCGTTTTCCTGTGATGGAAGCCGATCGTTCAGCTCTCAGAGACAGATGTCCAACAGAACCTTGTTAGCGCTAATAGACTCACTTTTAAACAAGAGTAATTGTTCTTCATTCACAGAGCAGTAAAAGAGACGGATGCTAATGTCTGATGCTGAATGTGTGTGACAGGTGTTACCTCTAGTTTCTCCAAGTCTCATGTGGCAACTCCCTCTGTGAAAACATCCAAAAAAACAACCTGCATCGCACACATTTTTAACAAATACTCTTTGACCTTCAGAAAAGGGGAAAAAAGTAAATGTGCATGTGCATACTGATTATCTTTCTCTATTTTTGTCTTAGTAAATAACAGTTTTTGGAAGCCAAGTGTGGTGTTATGCTTGTTGTTGCATCTCCATATCCGTGTATAGACTAAGATCCCCGCGCTATTCTCATTAATGGTCCATCTGTTATCTTGGCAGAAACCCACTGGTACAGAGTTAGCTATGATTAACATTTAATCTATATGATTTCCTAATGAAAGCAGAGGTACTAGACTCAGTAATGATTGATTTGTTTAGTCTTTTTTTAATAATGGCTAAGTTGTTGAAAGGGATTCTCGATTGTGTGCTGATTAAGGTGCGATTGTTTTTCTAATATTATACAGAACGTTTCTTTATTATGAATCTGATTTTTTGAGTTTATTGATGCAGTCGTAATTTGGAAACTAGATTTTAATACCATGTGTGTACAGTAATAAGACGGTAAATTGTTCCAGTGTTTTTTATGCTAGGTTGCATTCCAGTACTCTGTGATCATAAACAGGAACATGCAAGAAGGAGTTTTTATTAGGGTTGCACTCTGCTGACAGTTATAATCTGGAATGCTTTTAGTTTGTTTACTCCATAAAATATCAGACATTAATGAAACATGTGAGAACAGCTGACTGGGAAAGCTCCGGATAGGACTGTAGTTTAAAAAAAAAAAGACAAAACAACAATATTAAAGCTCAAAAATTCAGTCATATAAAGTCATATAAAGAATATAGGACTTGGAGGAAAATTTCTTTTTTTTTAAATTCTGTAATTTGTCCACCAAAATTATTAAACACTAAAATAAACAGTCATGTGTTTCATCAAGTATCTTCAACTAAACGTTCCTCATAATTTACTTAATTATTGAAAGAAGGATCAAACTCATTGAGGCCTTTTCAATCAACTTATGAATTAATGAACTCAACATGTTAAATGTTCCTTGTATTTCAGTAGTTTGTCTTTGACAGTGAGTGAATTGGTTTCTAAAACACGTAAAAGAAGGTGAATTATTGAAAGTTCACACATAAATGCTGAAAAATTTAGTCCCCAACAACATAAATCTGGATTATTTTACCTTCCCTTACACTGTCCAGATGAAGAGCAGAAATTTCAGTTGATGAGTTCCTGTCCTGATGAGTTCTTGTTACCTTAAATTCACTGATAAATAACTCAGACACAAGTCGGAAACATGATTTCTGGTCAGATTGAAAGTACTATAATAAAAATAGTGTTTTTAACATGTTCTAGTGGCATTTTTCTGATGCTATAAGATGTATCTTAAGAAAATTAAGCTCAAAATTGCATTTCTGTGTATTTCTACATTCAAAACACTGTGAATCAGAAGCAGACAATAAAATGTGTCTAAAAACTGGATTTGTGATGTAGAAAAGCCACTGGGCGGGGCACAAGCTCCTGCTCCGCTAGCCGTAAGCTAGCAGTAGAGCTAGCATAAACAGAGATCTCTCAGCAACAGGGACGGATCAACGGTTCCACCCACAGCGCAGAGGCAAATTGCTAATGAACTACTGCCGTTATGCAGAAACTACTTCCTAGAAAATGGCACAGGTTTTGTAATTTTAGGTAAAACACTTCAGTAATAATTTAAGGACCACTGAGACGCTTTAAAATAGCTCAAAAGATGATCGGAGTGGGTCTTTAAATGAATGTAACAGCATAAAGCACGTCATAAAGCACGTTCTTTATAGATGATGATAATCGTTAACTGTCTTATATTCCCAATTGGCAGCCATGATTAATGTGTTTCCACTTAGGATTGTGAGAAGGGGTGTGGGAGTGGAAGAGGGGGGCGTCCGAGCAGTAACTTGGTGAAAGTCACATGGGTGTAGAACCTCTTTAGTTGCCATGTGTGAAGCAGAGTACTGTCAGCTCAAAAAACCCAAATGCCAAAATCTGCATGGTCATAACAAAAGTAAAGGTTTTAATAACACTCAAACTCAAGATTCATGTGGATAAAAGAGGTAAATCATCAGAAAATGTTGAACTCTATCAGTCCTACATTATTTTTACTGGTTTGAAATGTCTGAAAAGACTCTGACCTAAAAACAACCTTTACTTAAAAACCCAAAATACCTCTACTTGTCGTGTTACAGATGCCTCGAGACATCGACTCTATCCACGGTCTTTATGAGGAACCCAGATCTGTAACCTTTCATAGACTCACCCAGACATCTGCTGTGCATGGCAACAAGAACAGAGAAGTTGGCTTGGGTTCAAGCCTCAGAGATTGCCTTTTGTTGGCCCATTGTGGAGGGATATGAGGATGGTGTTTACGGTCGCCACCACCTCTGTGGCCCCCACAAGGAGGATAATGAGATACAGTTGTTATCAGTGACAGCCGAGGGCCACGTGGAGTCATATCGGCCGGCTGCCTCCACTCTGATCCTCCCAGTGTGGGAGACGAGATTGGGATGAAGCTAATGTTCCTGTCAAAGCTCTTTTAATTCCTTTTTAGTAAAAAAGAAATCTTTAATTGTTAAATTGTATTGGCTTATGAAAGATTACTGAAAAAGACGGGACATCAAGTTTAAATTCAATTTGACAGACATGACGGACCCTGCAGCGTGTTGTTTTTGATCATTTAGTTCATGTGTAAGCTACATGAGAAATACCTTAAGTTGCTGAGTTTCAAATAATTAATCACTTTGAGTTAGCGGTCATCAATTCCAGTTCTTGCCATCCAGCGTCCTTCAACTTTGCTCCCACACACCTGGTTCAGGTGGTCGACTTGCTTACTGATGACCCAGTCATTTAAACGAGGTGTTTTGAAGCAGGAAAACACGTGAAACATACAGGACTGAAACTTCAAATAATACTCAGACTAGTTATGTAACTCTACGCGACTTCTGATTTTCAAATTCCCAGAAAATCCTCCGGCTTTCCCATCACACACTTTCAATTTATCCCATCCTAAATATTAAAGCAAATAAACAATGCCAGTTTTTATTTACACATGTCACAAAATCTAAGTTGATTTGTGCCAAAAACAGATGGACGTGCTCAAAACAGCATGCACAGCAGTAAACGGGCATATTTCAGGTGCAGAGGAACATGTTTTTTACTTTGCAGAGGATCTTGCAGTATGAAAATATGTGCGGCGCTTGTGGACAAACACGATTGTTCATGGAGTTTAGGGTCAAAGCTGAGGCCCTTATGGGTGATTGATGGATTCAGCTGGGGATGGGGGAGGATGGATGGGCACATTTCATCTGGCTGTAGAAAGCTGCAGCCCAGCGGGCCCTGAGAAGACTTAAACATAAGCAGGATGGGTGCCAGGTCCTCTCCTCGGCCATTGTGCTTTAATTAACCTACATGGAGCTGACTGCTAAAATGTGCAGTGATAGATAAGACTTCTCGGATGATTGATTTATTTACCATACATGATAGTGATTTCCATAAAATTACTGCTCCCTTTACTACCCATATGGTGCACAAACATAATTAGTCCTCAATGTATGTGTGATCATATATGTACCGACACTGTAAAACATATTTAAGTTGGGAACTCTCCCCAAAATGTCACAAATCTTCCCGTAACCTGAGTCACGGAGATGAATTGCGATGAACTGATTATTTTTTTAGAGTGAAACAATGAGCAGCAGTTGTAGTAAATAATCACGAGATGATTGATACACAACTTTTTGAGGTCTGGATTTGACAAATGAAGTCTGGCATGGACCCAGCAGCGGGCTGAGACTGTGATTGCAGTAGAACATCTCCATCAGAGAGCACTAGAAGGTAACGGTGGGATTAAAATGGGCACTGCTGGCACATACAGGCGAGCAGGGTGCTTCTTTTTTCTCTCCACTAGACCATTGTTCCATATGTGCTCCACCTGCGCCTCTCAGAGCCTCGCGCCAAGCGCAGGGCCGGCAGGCCCGACCATCCCTGCTGATTGGAAGTTGCCATGGCGATGCTGGAAGCTGGCGCTGTGAATAAGAGGCGGGTGGGGTGGAGAAGGGGGGGGCTGCTGTAAATCTCAACATGCCATTTTTTAATTTAGAAAATTGGCAAAGGAAGTGTAGTAAATGAATCGCCGTTAATAATAATTCACATATGGGACAAAACACAATTAGGCAGTTTTTGGCTACAGGCGAAGAGAAAGCCGCTCCATCGAAAATGTGATCTCATCTCATCAAAGGCACTCCAGCTTTCCCAGTGGTCCTGATTGAGGAGATGGAATGACTCTGTCTTGTAATGATGTTTATGGAAATAATATCACTGAAAATGATTGTTGGACACAAAGAGCAGCAAGACGGAGACATCAATCACATTATCGTGACCCATAAGTCGATTTCTTATCAGCTCATAAAAATGGACGCTAGAAGTGATTCACAGCTTTGTTTATCAGACAACTAACAGAAACTTAAATTTATTTTTCCCCCCTCTGGGAAGCTCTACCCAACGCTGTTTTGTTTCATAAGACCTTTTTTTTTTTTTTTTACGGTGAGTTGTTTGGAGCGCAGAGGAAAAGGCGAGCAGCAAAGCTCACCCGTAGCTTTTAATAACACGATGGCCTCCATCCAGCTTCAGATGAGGGCTGGGATTGGCTGATCTCTTCACACCCTGGCACCTGGAGCAGCTCGAACCACGAGTGTGTATGTGTACATACTGTAAGTGTATGTGTGGGTGAGGGGGGAGGGAGCGGGTGAAAGAGGCTTTTATTGGTGGCTGCACTATTGGAGGCGTGACATGACGGGAATCAAAAGCCCTCACCTGCAACCGAGTGCGAAGAAAAATCATTAAAATGGTTTCAGGCCAAAAACCTTTGCATAAAATCCAAAAAACTTCCGTAAAAAAACATTTTTAGGCTTTCAGTTCAATGTTTAAAGTAGATTTATTGAAATTTTTTGGTTTGCAGCACATGTGGAGGAATATATAAATAATAAAAGCAAAGACGATCAAGACTTGGTGACCCGTCTATTTGTGTGTGATTAGCCCTTCATTCGGAAAGCGGCTGTGCAAATATGATACGTACATTTGCATGCTTGTTGTCATTGATTTCAGCATTAATCCATAAACCAAACTGAACTGACAGCAGACAGGGTCGGTCCTCTGATTGCTCAGCTGCAGGATCAGTTGATGGATTTTAGGTCCAGATCTCAGCATAGATGAAGACTAATTTAAGATTTCCTGAAATCTGTGTTCAGCTGTACGACAGAGATGTGTTTTTGTGTGTGAAGGCTCCCGCGCCGGTTTATCTGGGCCGGATGTGACCTTTCCAAGTCATTGAAAACGCAGAGTAGCAACAGACAAACTGACCTGCGGGGGAATTAGCCGCTGCTCCTTTCGTCTGCGGCAGACCCAACAGCTTGCGCACGCCTGGGCGCTGCCTCACAAAGGTACTCTTCGGAGGAGGCCTATTAATCTTCCCAAAGCCTCAAAAAGCAGAGAGGCCAGTGAGGGCCCCTGAGTCTGGTGCTCGGGGCCCCACAGACAGGGGTCCTTGGCAGGTTGTTTTGGGTCATTCTTGGCCTGCTATCAAATCGGGACGAGAGCACAGGATGGTGTCCTGGTGCCCTTTAGCAGCTGCGAGGCGGTGACTGACTCTGGGGTGAGGAGAGAGGATCCTTCCTGGTGCTGATGGCCTTCACATCATCCAGGATTTAACAGCTCCATCATTAGAGATCGATGGAAAGTAATCTGATTACCACTTTCTCCTTCCTGTTTATTCTACTTAAATCTGTATTTAAGTATTTTGTGAAATTCAGAAATGGCAGAAGTTGTTTAAATTCCCACTCCGATCATATTTTGAGGTATTTTAAAACGTTCTCAATGTCCATTAAATTAGGACAGTGATATTTTAACCTCGAATCACAAAACCTGCTGTTTTCTATGAAATAGTTTCTTCATACCGGCTGTAGCGCATTAGCAATTTGCCTCTGTGTGGACCGAACCGTTGGTGCAGAGGATAGCCACACCCCTTTCCCCGTTGCTAAGAGATCTCTGTTTATGCTAGCGTTGTAAGCCCGCCCAGTCCATTTCTTACATCACAAAAACATTATTTTTCAAACAGCATTTTCAAATTACTAATGAGTCACAGCGGCTATGCAATTTTGGGTTTAATTTTCTCCGGATATGTTCTCTATTATCAGAAAAGAACATGTTAACAACACAAAAAACACAATTTTTAAAGGAGTGAGTTTTTAAACATTGTATTTATGACTAATCACGTGTACTTTTAATACACAATGTTTCATTCATCTCAGTTTCAGACCCCTAAAGACAAGAAGATTTTAAAAACTTTAACCTTTATACTTAGAGAATTAACTCGTCACGCTTCAAACTGTATTTACGAACATCCTCAACTCGTTGTTGGTTTTGTTCACTGGATCTGCTTGACGTGTGACGGCATTAATATTTATGAATAAAGAATACTGCAGCACAGTGTAAAAAACTTGTTGTGACTTTAGTTTGTTGAGGTTTGTAGGTATTTCCTCTTGATGTCTTGTTATAGCATCTTGGATTGAAATCTGTCTCATCTCATCATGCTACTCAAATTAATTTGGGTTGAGCTTCATCTGTCAAACATATGGCCTCGTGTTTATAGTTAGAATATTTTGGAAATAAAGAGGTTTAAGGTTTAATGAATTACTTCCAAAACAAGCCCAAACAATGACCTCTCCACCATCGTGCCTTACAGCTGATCTGTACATCTGCTGGGTTTTCTGCTCAGACGTCTCCATGGTGGTCTTGTCTCTCTGAAGGACTTGGTTCCAGGAGTCTTGTGGTCTCATCAAGTCTTTCTAGTTTATTATTTTATATTCTCAGCTGCCTTAAAAGCTCTTTGTGTTAACACACACCTGAATGTTCCCGACCAACAAATACCAAAACCACCTTTTTAATCATTTTTTCACATTCTGTTTTTCACGCCTGCTTTTATTTTGACATCCTGTCTGGCTGACACACACTTCCACCCTGTGTGAAGGTTAAACACTCGTGCGTCTTGCGGTGGTGTTTTAACAAGTCAGCACAAATAAAGATAAATGAGTAGCAGAGCAGATGTCGAGCAGATAGAGGGCAAAACCCTCTGGCCTGATGCACATCAAGACACACGTCTCGGTTATTATTGATCATGGTGCTGTCAATCGATCTTCTGATCGGGTTTCTATATGTGCTATAAATGCAATGTGTTTCCAGAATTACTGATAATGGTGTGTAATTATCAGGATTTTTAATTAAATTAATAGAGATCATGATTTGTCTTTAATCGAGCAGCGTTTACATCCTTATTGATGATATATTGATCATAAGCAGCACCTAGCTGCTCTTATTCATATGGAAGCAGCTAGCATACACTTAGTCAGGGGCGCAGATAGGATTTTGAGACTGGGGGGGACCCAGCTGTCTCCAAGTCTAAAAAAGTTTACTTTACAGTTAGGATTCTTTCGGAGAAGATTAATGCTGGGATTTTTTTTTTTTTTTATGTCAGAATAGCTAGGCTACTCAACTTTACAACGTTTAAAACGAGATTATCTGCCACATTTGGGAAAGGCAACAGGTGTGCAGAATACGAGTAGGACCTACTTACATTGTTAGTATTTTTAAAAAACGATGTTGTTGTTTTTTGGTTTTTCATTTTGTGCCTCACTCGACTTGAAATCTCCCTCTGCTCTAAGGTAGTAGAGCAGCGATAACCGCGACAGGCGCAGGTGGCGATTTCTCCGTAGGATCCTTGTGGTATGTTCAATTGAACGGCGTGTGTGGCGGAAGTTTGAGTTCGGATCAACATATAATGCCATGGTAAAATGATACGCACTTTGCAGCCTTTCAGATGCGCAACTAAGCTTGCTAGTGTTTACCAGTACATAAGCAGCAGGTACCATATGGGAAGATTAATCCAACTTCCGAGTAAGAGATCGGACTTCATGGCGAAAGATTCTTACTTGAATTCTGGAAATTCCAACTTTTCTGTATAACAGAAATGCACCGTTGGCTGATTAGCACAGGCGCCGGGCTTTTGATGCGCGCTGCGATAGTATTCTGTATTACTGGTGGTGTTTGTCGTCCGTGCTGTCTGTAAAAGTGGGGGGGACCGATCAGTCTCACTGTGAATCTGAGGGGGACACGTCCCATCCGTCCCCAGTGCCATCTGCGCCCTTGCACTTAGTGTTTTGTAAAATGAGCAACGACACATTTGGCCAATATTGGAACAATTGATTAAAACTGTGAGCGTATTTTTACCAGCTGTTTGTCACAGTCTGCATCAAAAAAAAAGATCATATAATAATTTAATTAGCAAAATACCTCCTAAACTACGGGACTTTCCGTGGATGTTCATCTAGAACAGGTTGAATTCTGGAGTCATTCAAAAAGGCTGCAGCAGCTAATCGATCCCAACCAGCACTAAAATATAACTAACAGACTGTCATGATGGAGCTGGTTAAACTGGACCCACGTGAAGGAAAACAAAATAAAACACTTTTAATGCAGCTAAAACAAGGTGCTTAGAAACTGGTTTTGGAGATGAGCAGGAAACACGTGTGAACCGGCTCTGACAGCTGACTGATGAGAGAAAAGGTTTTTAAAGTCAGAGGAAAGGTGATTACTAAACTGGACCAGCTGAGGAGGGAAACAGGGAGGCTTAATCAGAGTGAATATGGAACAGATGTGAGAGGAGAGAGCTGAGGAATGAGCGGGACACGGGATGAATGAAATAAACTACAAAAACCTAAAATACAAGAGAACAAATACGATTCTGAAACAAACTCACATGAACTTAGCCACAAAAACACCTGAATAAAAGACAAATAAAGCTGACAACAAGGGATATGGGAAACACTGAACCCCTTCAAAATAAAATCACAGGAAACACTCGTGAAAAGTAAAACAAAAAACCCACACAGACTGCATAAATTATTTCCTGTCATTTTCAGAAATGTTTGTTTGGAGTTTCTTCCTGCGTGTCGGGTTCATCAGAGATTCTGAATTGACCTTGGGGTGTGAGTGTGTCCACATATGGTTATGTGTATGCATTCTGGTCCTGTGATGGACCGGAGATCTGTGCAGGGAATACCCCGCCTCATGCTTGATGGTGTGATGACATTGACTTCAGTCCTTTGGGCTCTGATCAGGACAAAGCAGGAGAGAAATGAATAATTGCTTTTATTTTGTCTGTTACAGGTAAATTATTCTGCTTCCTTTTAGAAGTTGTTTTATCTTCTTACTCCTAAGTCTCCATCCTATTTATTTTAGGCCCTTTTGTCTTTTATTTTTGCATTATTATCACTTGTTGAAGACTTTTCTGTAGGAATCTTTCAGTATTTCTGCTTTTTTTTAACCATTTGGCGTCTCTTTCGTTGCATTAGTTTCTCAGCATACAGTAATTTCGACCTCTTGAGGCCCCGAACATGCACCCAAACCACATTATCAGTCACTGTTGGGACAGTAGACCCTGCTTTTAGTGCTGTGTTTACTTATTCTATGAAAAAACTGTCTTTGTTTGAAGAAATGTCTCACTAAAACCACATAATTCACTCAGAATACAGATAAAATCCTAAAAGCTCAATAGATTGTAGAGCGTAACTGATTTTAATAAATCCTTAACCAGACAGGGTTTTATTTGTATCCGTAAACTATTTTAAAGTACTGAATAAAGAGATGGACTAGAAACATTTAAACTGCCTACAGCAGAATCAAATTTATCACAACTCTGAGTCTAAAGAGAATTAAAGTTTTTCAAATCCTAAAAATGCAACAAGAAACTTTTCAGATTTGGTGAAACCAGAAGTGATTCAGTTGAACAAACAGACCTCTTGGTGTGTAAGAACTTGTCAGAATCGACGTGTCCCGCCGCGGCTGCTGCTTGTTTCACCCTGCAGCCTGCGAGCAGACCGAACAGAGCTCCACTGTGTCTCCACGGACATTGAAATTCCCCTGACGTTTGTACAGTGAATTCCACTTCCTCGCCTTTTGATTCATATGTCTTTTTTTTTCCCTGTGAGGTACCTTATTGTCCCCAGTTTGAACTTAGGTTGAAGAATCACTTTGCAAATGGATGTCGGGGTCAGGTCAGAGAGAATGGGTTGAACTGAATGACTTCTGGAGGGGTGGAGTAGCGGGTGGTGGGGGGGCAGTCTATGAAATACACTGTAATTCAACCATAATGAAAAACATTAAAGGTCCTATATCATGCAACATCAACTTTTTGTGATGTTATTATTATTATTATTAACACCACCCTCGAGTGTTTTTTGGCTTAATACACACGTTTCTCAGTAATCCTCCTGAATCCTGCGCTCTGAGCAGCTGGAAAACGACTGACTGTAACATAGTGATGTAACAATGTTACCTGCCTGGTGTATCCGCGCTGCAACCGCAGATTAAACACACACATCCCCAACCTGCGAGAGTCTGAAGCAAGACAGGATACAAGACCTTTAAAAAATAAACAGAAGCTACAAAATCATTCCAAGCTGCTGGTAAAATATCTAAAACTTCATTTTAGGGATGCACCGATACGATACTAGTAACGAAACGATTTAAATGCGCTCGTATCGGTTAGTTAAACAATAACATGATCCAATACTTAAAAATGTGGAAATGCTGCAGAAATGTTTTGGTCATTTTTATTAATATTTAATTATTCACCATCATTTGTTGTAACAAGCAGAGAAGAAAATAAAACTTGTCTTCCAATTGATTGTATGTTTTTGTGTAGTAGAAGCATCAGCATTGGTACTCGGTATCGACAAGTACTCAGATCCAAGTGGTATCTCACTCTTATTAGTTTCAGGACTAACAGAAGTAGGTTGAAGACGCAGATCCGTCCACAGAGATCCAACTTTTACTCTTTCTTTGTTTACAGATGTGTTCACATTGACTCCTGAGGTCAACCCCCCCCCCCCAAAAAAAAAAAAAATCCCAGCTCGTTCTCATCACAGTTAGGTTCATCTTGAACTGTGTGCGGCTCGTGGATTAGGGGATGAAAGAATGCCACTGACTGTGAAATTGCCTGATTTTTATCGGGGGATGTTGGGGAGCAGCTGTGCACAATCCTCTGCCCTAATCTCGAGGCTGAGGAGACAGGACCAGCTGAGGAAATGTGTGTGAAAGGTGCGTTGTGAAGGGTTGTGTTTATGCACGTTTGTTCAGTGGATTACTCATATTCCTGATACGTTATCCCAGTGTTTTTCCAGCAGTACGGAACGGCTTCAGCACATGAGTGAGGCGATAGCTTTGCTCTTTATGTCTCATCAGATAAAAGAGATGTGCCATAACATTATTATTGATGCATTGACTTTATGATCCACCAAATCAAACCTGATGCCACGAAACAGAGATAGAAGGAATCAGATTGTCTTGAAATTTATTAATAAAACTTGTTCAGTGACAGTAAAAGTTACTTTCATGGAAGCTGATGGACCTCCAGCTCTTCATCCCAGAGGAGATACCTGCTTTGTCTGTGGAGCAGAGCTGGAGACGGTCAAACCCCGAGGACGGGAGACAAAATACCGGACGTGATCGCCTCAAAACACAACGAAATACGATACAATTCCATCAAATGAATCCTGCTCAGTTCTTTAAATGAATCAGTTGAAATTAATCTGATTTTCAGTTATTTAGAAATTATTGTTTCATGTTTTTCTTTCATGGAAAAGTACCAACATATTTTTTTTAGATATGAATCAGAAATCTGAATTTTTTTGCTGCATGTTTTAGAATTAGTTCCAAACTTTCATGGATATTTTTGACAATATATAAACCCTAATTTTACAAGGTTAATTAATGAAATAGTATTATGTTCCAGATTCATATTTTTAAGCACTTTTAGTGGTTTTATTTTATTTTGGAAAAAACAGAGAGGTTATTTCTCTTGTGGAATATTTTCAGTTATGTCATTTAATTTTTAAATTCTCTAAAACCGAAATATTGAATTAGAAAAAAGAAAAAGAATTTTTATGGGATTGTTGCACTTAGAAATTGAAATTAGCGTTCAGAACATTGATCTGTGTCAGAGTGGAAACCCTTTACAGACGCTGGAGTCTTTGATGTAAAGCTGCCCACATACAGAAACATGTTCCATGTGGGCGACACATACCGCTGAAGTTCCCTCTTCATCTCTTTCAGATCGAGGGAATCGGCCTCCGTGTTGACGCTCCGATATTTGCATACACCATGACGCTTCAACGCCTTTTCTCTCTTGCAGTTTCTGATGAAATCTGCTCAGCAGGTGACGGGCAAACATATGCCCGCGATGCCACGGGGTGCTGAAACCGGATCATCTCTAAAGGCTAACTGGCAGCTCTAAGCAGGGACGGGCATTAATACATATTATTCACAAAGAGCATGATTGAAGAGAAAAATGTGCCCGGCGTGTACCCAGCTGCTTTGTTGGCACGCCGCTCAGCTTCTGCCTGAGTTTCAAGACCAGGCTCGGATTTAGCCCTGCATTCACTGAATTCCCCATGCAGCTCCTATTCATTCATTCATCCAGTCTCTGAGCCACAGGCAGGGCTCTACCAACAAACTGGTGTCTGTGTGTGAGAAACACTCTGTGCCAGTTCCTGAATAGTCTTATAAATGACAGCAAATTCAGATTTTTAACATGTACGTATGTACAGTAAATCTTCAGACGATCTGGAGATAAAAAGGCCTCTTGTCTGTTTTCCAGGTGCTTCTACCGCCGGAGCCAAACACAATGACCCTCCCAGCCAAACGCAGCCTCTGACCTCTATACGGCAACCCTCTGTGAACATTTTTATTCACCATAAGAAGCAAAACATTTCATTTTTACATTCACGTCTTGGCTGATGCACGCCACAAGCGAACACATGCTTCCTGTTTGCAGCCATGCGCAGCGAGAAGCTGCTCGCTGATCTTCTCAGCATCCACATGAGTGGTTATAGTAGCTGTGTACATTCATAAACATTCATGGGTATATTTTTCCATGGCTTGCCTCTCAGCCAACAGGAGGTCAAGCAGGTGCTTCTGTGCTCAGCAGATGGTCTGTATGCGTCAGTCTGTTGGTTTGATGGGAATATTTAGAAATGTGGCGCCCTCTAGTGGGGAAAGTCTTTGGTTCTAGAGAGAGAATTCTTCTATTTTGGTCAGATTTTCATCTATTTTATAAATGATTTGCAGTAAATGTAACTTTAATTTCAGCAGTTTAAATTCCAAACTGAGAGACAAATAGACTGAAACATGTGACATTTAATAAAATCTGAAATTAAATCATTTACATTGTATCGATCATAAAATGTGTTCACTTTTTGGGAAATTTCACTAATTTACAGCAAATTATTTCAAAATTGATTACCAGGAATTAACAGTAATCATCATTTCACTTTTTATTACTTATTTACAGAAACAAATACAAAAAAACATTTAAAGAAAAAATGTAATATGTTAAAATTGATTGGATTAGCAATAACGGATAAATCGGATGTTTGATGATGCAGCTTAAAATGTGTGAGATGTTACAGAAGATATGAATTAAATGATTAAATATGGCTTATTTGTAGGAAAATTCTTGTCAGAAAACTTTTACCATTGAACAAACATTTACCGTTTGTCTGCTTTTCTAAGGATCTGCAAAACAAAACAAAGAGATTTTTATGTTTCCAGAAGAGAAAACAATCAGTGAATTCTATGTGAACATATTTCTGATAGACGTACCAGCTTTTCTCTCAGAGGTTTGCTGTAAAATTCGGAGTCTTCGGCTGGTTTTCCTCGCCGACTCTCATTCACTGTTACGCCTGGAGGAGGAGAGATTTTTACAATATGAGCAGCTGAACGGAGACATGTTCAGTAAAAGGATCTAAAAGGATCTAAAATGATCTAAAAGGGTCTAAAAGGGTCTAAAAGGATCTAAAATGATCTAAAGGGTCTAAAAGGATCTAAAATGATCTAAAAGGGTCTAAAAGGGTCTAAAAGGATCTAAAATGATCTAAAGGGTCTAAAAGGATCTAAAAGAGTTTAAAAGGGTCTAAATGATCTAAAAGGGTCTAAAAGGATCTAAAAGGATCTAAAATGATCTAAAGGGTCTAAAAGGATCTAAAAGAGTCTAAAAGGGTCTAAATGATCTAAAAGGGTCTAAAAGGATCTAAAAGAGTCTAAAAGGGTCTAAATGATCTAAAAGGGTCTAAAAGGATCTAAAAGGGTCTAAAAGGATCTAAAATGATCTAAAAGGTCTAAAATGATCTAAAAGGGTCTAAAAGGATCTAAAATGATCTAAAAGGTCTAAAAGGATCTAAAATGGTCTAAAAGGGTCTAAAAGGTCAGAGGGTTTGTGTCAGATAAGTTTATAAAGACTCACACGGCGTCTGATGAACGGTGTTGATTTGATCTGCGGAGAGAGGAAAATTATTTTTGCTATTCAGTTTGTAACACAAGCTTCATGTTGATGGCGCCAAACTTCCAGGGTCAAAGAATATTTACCGTAGACGTCGTTGTCTCTGTTATTGATATTGGCTCTCAGGGGAATCAGCTTCTCCTTGGGAGATGAAGGAGATCTCAGTAAAATAAAGTTTTAATGTTTCTCTTAATATGCTGAACAGTCAGTTTCCTACTTCCTGTTCTAAAATCTTATCATGGTATTGCCTAATAACTGATATAAGTGACAATATGACCGCTGTCTATCTGACTATAAATCTGCTTTTAGTTGAGAGTCTCACAAATAAAAATATTCCTCTGAATTAAAACTAATTCCCATCACATTAAAGAAGTGCAGCTGTGCTGCTGAACAAAAGCAATTCAGCATTTATCCCTGCTCTCATGACAGTTTAGTTTGTACAACTAAATTACTTCCAACTATAGAAGTTTATTAGAAGCGTCTTTTAGGGGTTAAGAAACATGGATTTCCTACTGCTCACTTAAGAAAAAAAAAAAACTTTTCGTATAAAATCTGAAGCTGGAAATCTGTCAGTGCAATCTAAAGATGTGCTGATGTTTGAGGGGTCAGATTAGATCAAAGCACAGCTGGATTCTAACTGTGTTTGATGCTAAAGATAAAACTAATGATATGATATTTTAAAAAAAAAGCCAGATTCTGTTCTTTGAAGTTGTTTTCATGAGCATCACTAGTTTCTAACACGGGTTTGGTGCTTTTAGAGGAAAGAGTTTTTACTAAAGTTTAATAACATGACAAAATATTTTGTTGGCAGAAGTCACCAGATCTCCTGCACCACCAGGTGAGCCAGTGGGTCATAGATGTGTGTGTGGATGGATGTCCTACCTCTTTCTTGGGGTCCAGGCCCACCAGGTGCACCTGGTTGGGTACGAGCGTGTCATAGTTGGAAGTGATGCTTCCTTCTTGTTTGTGTGCTGCAGGAAACAAAACACTCTTCTAGTGATCAGAGTTTCACAAAATGTTTAGTAAAAAAGTCTGAAGTTTCTGTTACAACGCTGGTTAAAAAACAACTTTCCAGCTTCACTGAAGCTTAATCTCTTTGTTAAATGTTCTTAAAGACGCCCTTCCATTAAAAACTTTTTTTCTGAGGTTTCTGTTGAATATTTTCGCTCCACAGGTGTTCTTACCTTCATAGTGGGTGTGAAAACAGGTCAACAACTTCTCTTTCAGTTTTAATCTCTCAAACTACGCAGGTGGCGATAACACCCAAGTTCTCCCGAGTCCGAACGGCCTGAATCTGTTTCATCACAACTCCTTTGTTCGTTAGTATTCGGCAGCTCCTGCAGTTGAAACCACGCCTAGCATGCTGCTGGCTAAAAGCTGTTAGCATAAAGACGTAACAAACAGGAAGACACGACGTCTGACATTGCCATGCGCAGCAGGGCAGGAAACAGTATACCTTGCTCTCATAGGCTAATTTGTTAGCCAATCAGAGTCCAGCAAATTCAAATAATGAATATGAACGAGCTGCTGCTCGAAACCTGATGGAACTTCCCGAATTTTAATGCAGACAGATTGAAAGGTCTGTTAATAAGTGTTTCCTGACGTTTTTTAGATATAAAATGTTTTATATTACTGGTTAATACTTAAGAAATAAGCTTTTTATTTTGGTAGGTTTATTTTACTGTAATATTTCCTGCTTTTTTGCATCCATGATTTATTTTTTTGTAATTTTGTGTTTTCAAACTTGTTGTCTTTGAGATCTATCCCACTGCAGCATTTGTTTTTTCTGTTCTTGTTTTGCCGCACACAAGCTTCCTTCGTCCATACTGACATCTTAATGTTTCCCACACAAACACTTGCATCTTTGATTAGATTTTTGAAAAAATTATGTTTCTTAAATGTTGAGCTAATGGTCAAATAGGTTGATGACATTTTGAACTTATTTATATGCAGTTAAAACACAAAAAAACATTAAATCATATAAATGTAAAATCCTCTGAAGGCTCACCTTGATTAGAGTAAAGTGAATACATATTAGATTCCCCCTTTGGTGTTTTCTTATTCTGAAACACTGCAAACAGACAAAAGCTGTGAAAAGTTTTTTTTTTTAAATTTCAAACACGACAATGAATCAACAGCCTCAATGAAAAGGAGTCCAGACATTATTCTGACATGACATTGGCTCTCCAGTTGCGACTTTCTTCCACAAGGTGGAGCCGCTGGTTAAATGAAAAGATCCACATCTGTGGTCAGAAAAAAATACAAGAAATTCCAGATAATAACAGCATCTGGTTTTCATAAGTGTGTCTGTACAAACAAAACGATTCTGGGTTTCTCTCAGGAAAATAGCACCATAAACAATTCTTTGTGGTTTGGTATTAAGAATGAAACTTCAGCTGTTGAAGTTGATTGATCTGCAGTTCTGTGACAAACATTGGATTAAAACTCAGCATCCACACCCACAGGCACCAGAACGAGGGTGTAACTGGATTCTCTTTTTATAAACTGATGGTTTTGTTTCTCTACTTTCTGATTATAAAACACACCAACAACCTAGCACTTTCAGTCAGACACACTGGTAGCGAAACAAAAAATTAATTTTTAAAATAACCCCTACACCCTTCATTCAACTTCAATGTCCTTTGAGTTGGTTTGATCCAGCTCAGTCCACATGTCTCACTTCACAACCTAAAACTTGTAGTGTCGCCAGCCACTAGGGGGCGCTTAACTTGTGCATTATAATCTTGTGTTCAGTTATTTTACCGTATAAGACGGTTTGACCCTTTGTGTGTTATCAAATTATAATTAAGCCCAAAGATCTGAAGTCAAGAAGATATGTGTTCACATGCGGTTCTAACTGTTCTAGTTCTTCTTCCGACCGTTAGCCCACTCATCTGACAGCATTCAACCATAAAATCCACAGATACTGAAATAAAATAATCTTTTTAAAGATCCAATCCGATGAGAATCATGTTTTTTATGTTGTTAACATGTTCTTGTGGCATTTTTCTGATGCTGATGCTACACCACATATCTTAGGAAAATTAAGCTCAAAATTGCATTTCTGAGTATTTCAGCATTTAAATCACTGTGAATCAGTAGCAGCCACAAAAATGCAGTTTGAAAAATGCATTTGTGACATAAAAAAGGCATCAGGCTGGCTGCAAGCTCCTGCTCCACTAGCTGTAACAGGTAGCTGTAAGCTAGCAGTAGCGCTAGCAAAAACAGAGAGCTCTCAGATACAGAGGGGTGGGTGGATCCTCCACCAACGGTTCCGCCCACAGCACAGAGGCGAATTGCTAATGAGCTACTGCCGCTATGCAGAAACTACGTCCTAGAAAATGGCACAGGTTTTATTGATTTTGGGTAAAAAATGTCCCAATCTAAAGCTCACTGAGATGCTTTGAAATAGCTCAAAAGATGATCGAAGTGGGTCTGTAAGGTAGTGACACTAAATATTCACAGGTTTGTGATTGTAATCTTAAATACTTTGACAGAGTGTCACAGTATATTTCTGCTTCTGGAAACATGTTGAGGCATAAAGTCCATAAACATCCTGGTTAAAATCAGGCAACATGAACATTTAGTAGATTTCATCGTTGAATAGATTTTGGTATTTAGTGACACTAAAGTGGACGTACGTACAGTGGGGCAAAAAAGTATTTAGTCAGCCACCAATTGTGTAAGTTCTCCCTCTTAAAAAGATCAGAGAGGCCTGTAATTTTCATCATAGATATACCTCAACTATGAGAGACAAAATGAGGAAAAAAAAATCCAGAAAATCACATTGTCTGATTTTTAAAGAATTTATTTGCAAATTATGGTGGAAAATAAGTATTTGGTCACCTACAAACAAGTAAGATTTCTGGCTTTCACAGACCTGTAACTTCTTTAAGAGGCTCCTCGGTCCTCCACTCGTTACCTGTATTAATGGCACCTGTGTGAACTCGTTATCAGTATAAAAGACACCTGTCCACAACCTCAAACAGTCACGCTCCAAACTCCACTATGGCCAAGACCAAAGAGCTGTCAAAGGACACCAGAAACAAAATTGTAGACCTTCACCAGGCTGGGAAGACTGAATCTGCAATAGGTAAGCAGCTTGGTGTGAAGAAATCAACTGTGGGAGCAATTATTAGAAAATGGAAGACATACAAGACCACTGATAATCTCCCTCGATCTGGGGCTCCACGCAAGATCTCACCCCGTGGGGTCAAAATGATCACAAGAACGGTGAGCAAAAATCCCAGAACCACACGGAGGGACCTAGTGAATGACCTGCAGAGAGCTGGGACCAAAGTAACAAAGGCTACCATCAGTAACACACTACGCCGCCAGGGACTCAAATCCTGCAGTGCCAGACGTGTCCCCCTGCTGAAGCCAGGACACGTCCAGGCCCGTCTGCGGTTTGCTAGAGAGCATTTGGATGATCCAGAAGAGGATTGGGAGAACATCATATGGTCAGATGAAACCAAAATAGAACTTTTTGGTAGAAACTCAACTTGTCGTGTTTGGAGGGGAAAGAATGCTGAGTTGGATCCAAAGAACACCATACCTACTGTAAAGCATGGGGGTGGAAACATCATGCTTTGGGGTTGTTTTTCTGCAAGGGGACCAGGACGACTGATCCGTGTAAAGGAAAGAATGAATGGGGCCATGTATCGTATGATTTTGAGTGAAAACCTCCTTCCATCAGCAAGGGCATTGAAAATGAGACGTGGCTGGGTCTTTCAGCATGACAATGATCCCAAACACACCGCCCGGGCAACGAAGGAGTGGCTTCGTAAGAAGCATTTCAAGGTCCTGTAGTGGCCTAGCCAGTCTCCAGATCTCAACCCCATAGAAAATCTCTGGAGGGAGTTGAAAGTCCGTGTTGCCCAGCGTCAGCCCCAAAACATCACTGCTCTAGAGGAGATCTGCATGGAGGAATGGGCCAAAATACCAGCAACAGTGTGTGAAAACCTTGTGAAGACTTACAGAAAACGTTTGACCTCTGTCATTGCCAACAAAGGCTATATAACAAAGTATTGAGATTAACTTTTGTTATTGACCAAATACTTATTTTCCACCATAATTTGCAAATAAATTCTTTAAAAATCAGACAATGTGATTTTCTGGATTTTTTTTCCTCATTTTGTCTCTCATAGTTGAGGTATACCTATGATGAAAATTACAGGCCTCTCTGATCTTTTTAAGTGGGAGAACTTACACAATTGGTGGCTGACTAAATACTTTTTTGCCCCACTGTATGTTGGACTTGTAACCCATCTGTCTATCAACCAACTCCGGTAATATATCACTGACATTTCCCTCAGTTTGCTTCCACGCTTTTTTATTCAGAAATAAAGATCAGCTGTATCCTCTTTAAATCCTTCAGGGCTACATTTTGTTCAAATTTCTCTGTTTTTAGTCTAACGGATTTCAAAATATTGCTGCTAACAGAAGGAGGCTCCACATTATTTCCACTTGTGTTCTCCAATATCTGGCTCCTCGCCCGATCCTCCTCTAAGTCTCATCTCAGCTCTCGCACCCTTCAGCGTGGCGGTGGGAGTGAGAAGCAAAATGAAATCCTTGTGTGGTTTGAAGCTCCACTGTCAATAGATGGAAACCTCCCCCTTTCTCTCGTACACTCCGGGGACAGACAAGGACGATGGAAAACACGTGTAATGACTTTTTCTGGCTGACTTGGCCTTGGTTGGGCCAAGATTGGTTGCAGATGGTAGCCCCAGTCGTTCCCTCGCTATTACCGAGGGGATGGTTTGGAGACTCAGAGAACAACGGAGAACTCGATTCCTCGTTTGGCTCTGTGAGCCCCATAGGGAAGCAGTCTGGTTAAATGCATGCAAACTCAATGAAAAGGAGAGTGTCTACCACACGCTTCATTTATTTTTTATAGATTTCAAATGTAAGTAGCGGTGAAAGACAGGTGTAATGTTGTTTGTGGAAATACCATTTGATTTGGGAAGCAAATGTTTGTATTGTGACAGCTGCTTTAATGATTTATGGGCCTTAATATTACCGGTCAGATTCGGATCTTTCAGCTTCATGAAATATTCACGCTGCTGAAATTGAACAGTTGGAGAATATGTAGACTCTTGATATGCGTCTTTGTCTAGCCTCCTTCTTGTTTGTTTTGCAACATGGATCAAGCGTGTTCATGCGGTTTATGAAATCAAAGCAAATTGTGTCGCTCTGTTCAAAGGCACTCCAATGAGAATAGCAGCACATAAACACCTCTTCACATACTATGTGTATTTCAGGATTCTCTGTAGAGTCTGTAACAACAAAAGAAGTTACCTTGGGCGATGTAGGGGGTTTTGCACTCTTTTCCGCGGATGCCCTCAGGTCTGGGTGTTGGTGCTGGTGGGCGATTGGCTAAGACTATGGCTTTCTTTGAGTTCTGGACAGATTCGGCTTCATCATCCTCCCCCAGCATTGTGTAGAGGTCGTCACCATCCTCCACTTCCTTCTCCTGTTGAATTCTTTCACCTGAGCTGGACCGAGACCCTAAAGCACAAAACGTTGAAGTTAATGTGCTAACATGGAGCAGAGCCACGCCTCAGCCACACCTCAAATCCCTGCTAATGTTTTTTCTGTCATTTTACAGCTGATTGGAAGGAAAACATGACGTCAATAAGAGGATGCATATTATCACAAAAGAACAACAAACTGGGGATGATGCAACGATACCACTTTTGTCAAACCAATACCGATACTTGGATCTGAGTACTTGTCAATACTGAGTACCAATGCCGATACTTCTACCACACAAAAAATGTGATGAATTAGAAGACATGTTTTATTTTCTTCTCTGCCTGTTACAGCAAAAAATGATTTAAATATCAATAGGGGTACATTAGAATGGTATCAGGGCCTATACCAATACCGGTATCGGTATAGGCCCTGATACCAGTATAAGTATCGGTGCATCCCTACAACAAACCAAAACGGTTCTGTCTCTGACTTTTCTTTGTGATCCTTACACTTCCCATCATTCCTTTCACTCACCTGTGCTGCACATCATTTCATATACGCTGGTGTCGCTGTTGTCCCCACCTGAGTTAAAGAGCTTCTGTAGAAACAAGAGCAGATGCTTTTTACACACATCACAATGAAACAGCCATTTAAATGAGCTTGTATAAAGTTTGACACATAAAACAGGATGTTTGCTACTTTTTTGCAGTAACATCCGATAAAAATAATCCCTCATTCTGTTAATTGTTCATTTTGTTAAGCAGTCAACACTCAATGTTGACCTATCACTTGTGACATTATTAATTAAGATTTCTCACTTTTTGTGAGGACTTGTAACATGATGTTGGAGATGTGTTGGGTAACACTTTCTGTTGGATAACACAAAGCTGCTTTTCTCTCTTTTTTTTTTTTTTGTCTTTTAACAACAGGGCTTCTGCTAATAATTTAGCATATAAAAAGACAGACAGGGCCATGATCAGGGTAATTATGAAATCAGACAGTCGTCCCCTTTCAGTTCAAACGTATCATTTAGGAAGCGACTCTTGGCTCGGTATTAGACCGCATATGTAATTGGAGGGAGATACGGTTAATAATTTACTGCTACATTTCAGCTTCTGATGGACTTGAAGTTGTAAAATGTTGCATTATTAAAGGACTTTAAACAAAAAATGGGGGGAAAAAAATCATCTTTTTTTTTTTTAAAGAGATGATATTTCTCCCGTGTTTGAGTACAGGCAGATTAAAGTAACAGAGACTCGGTCACAATACGTGAGTATATTTGATTCTTCAGTAAATGTATTCATTCCCAGTCCAGTGACGGCTGTATAAATCTGCAGATTACGTGAGATATTGCTCACTTGGATCAGACTATCACCATCCAGCCCGCTCTGCTCTGTCTGCCGTTTCCAGGCAACGCAGCCAATCATGACTCAATTACAACGTTGTACCATTCCTAGAACTGCAAATGAGGTATTGGCTGCCATGAATGCATTAATTGACAGTTGAGATTCTTTGCAGGCCCAACAGGTTGAAGGAGAGAGTTATTCACCACAATGTAGAATTTTTTTTTCCTGAAATCTCTGCAGCCTGAGGCGTCTCAGTAAAATGTTGTTTCAGTGCTGCAGTCCTCTGAAACCTGGAGGCACATTTTTGCTTAAAGTACATCTTTAAGATAAGAGCATTTGTTTGTCTTTGGATTTTGGATTAGTCAGTACAGAAGCAGGTGGTTAGAGGCGTCATTTAGTTTTGTTTGACGTGTCAGAATGAGCATGTTTAATACATGGTCCACTGTGGAGAGAGATGCACTGCAGTCACAATCTGTCCAACTTCTTTTTCTGGCATATGAAAATAGATCATTTTTATTTTATACTTCCACTGAACATTTTCTGCTTGAGAAAATGTTGATTTCTTTGAACAAGAAAAATTAACATTTGATAATAAAAGCTACTAAAAAAAACTGTCCAATCAGATTTAAGAAAACGTATATGTTACTGTATGGGTTTTGATTATTTTCAGACTTTTCTATGGACTTTGGCTGCTTTTTTTTCTTATTATCTGACCTGTGCTGGCAGCATATTGTGCAGTTTGAGTTTAAAACTCTTAGGAAAGTATCTGCCCTATAGCAACAGATTAAATACCAAAGGAAAACAAATCTAGCAAAGACTTGAAAGATGGGAATCACCTGCTAAAATACTATTTTGTCTTCCAATGAGTTTTTATGTAGTTTTTAATTGTTAGAAGGTTTAAAAAGTAGAAATAAAATTTCCATAACAAAGTTACTATCCATCAAGTTACTAACTAGCTTGTTTCTAGTCAAAGATCGAATGTAAAATAGCCTATCATGAGTTGACTCATCCCTTGAGTTTAGAAGCTTTTTCATGCCTGAATGATTCCGAGGTTAAGAAGCTAAACAAGCAAGTAAAAATATTCATCTGAAAATGTTCAAGTAAAGGATTAAAAGGAAGAATAAAAGCAGAAAAATAACAGAAAACTTTTTTTTGATGACCCCTCCAAAAGGATTTTTACACTACAGTCGTGGCTCTATGATGTAACATCGAAAGCGAATCTGCTGTCTGGATCTAAAAGTTCACAGTAAAACTGCTTGTCGCATCCTGAACGTACTACAATACCTTCATAAAAGAAACTGTTCCTTCATACAGAGAGAAAAACAGTCTCATTCAAATGATAAACAAATGTCTAGAGTTTGACCCTCTTTGAACGTGCAGGAAACAAGGCAAACAGAAAATGCAAAGTAAAACCTGACAAACTCTCTATAAAAGAGCGCAGTGTGACACCTTGCTGAATAAAAGTACACCGAACCCAGACAGAGCACATAAAAAAATTCTTTGTACTTTTCCGGAACCCTATAGTTGCAAACTCATTTGTATTTTTCGAGAGCGAACGGTGAAACACTCTCAGTCCATCGAAGTGAGATTCAGATAAATTTATGACCCGGTATGAAAAATATTAAAGACCTGCACATTTCTGTCGGTAATTTCCCACTCATATTATTCCAGACTGGGGACGTAAACATTGTGAGTAAGAGCGGGGCGTTTTCTATATTTGTATTCTACTTCTGCTTTCCCTGAATAATTCAGCTTTCCCCGCCGGAGCGGCTCACGGCTAATTAACAGAGAAGTGTGAAGTCAGGGCCGACTAGTGGATGTGACGCAGGCCCTGTAAGTGATTCAGCCTGTGTAAAAGGCAGGGGACTGATCCATCTTGGATTTATTGACAGAGTGCTGCTCCGCCAGCGCCCAAATCACTGACGCATCAAGGGCTGATTAATTGGAGGTTGGGGGGAGGAAATGCTGCAGCTTTAGTTAATGAAAGTGCAGAAACTCACCTCACAGGCATGATACTCAACATTTCCCCCAACATGCTTACAAGCACAGACTTCATACAGCTTCTGAATGCCAGGATGAATTTTAATAACCCCAAATGAAGATGTGAAGAAAGGCCAGGTGCTTCTGCATGTTGAATCTGTTTGTGCTGCTTCTATAGGCCTGTTGAAGTCCCAGTGGAGGGACTTGACTCTATTGCTCCCCTGTCAGCTCATTCCAGGCTCAGCAAGCAAGTCTCCACAGCAGTCTGATCAAATCATGCTCAGTCTGCAGTCACTCTCAATTAGTAGTGTTGCTAGGATGATAAGTACATTGCAACAGCTGTTAGGGTTTCTAGATTTCCCCAGAGGTCAGATTCTTCTTATGTCGACCTGATGCATAGACAAAATTGTAACGTTAAGGGTTGGGAGTAGCAGGCTTGTAAGCAGTAACCAGAAAGACCACACCTAAGAACTCACTTGTTTTATAATAGTTTGTCAAAGTTACCTGGGGCCTCGACTATCCCTCTATTCATTCCCAAATAGAGTCGTAGAGCCTGATCCCCATCAGTGCCAACTTAGGCTCTGTTCTGATCACCTGACTTAAGGTGTGAGTTTCTGTGAAACTGCCTGGGATAACAAGTAAGGGCTGTGGTGTTGGTTTTTCATGTTTTACGTGGATGGCTTACGACAAACAATCATTAAACAGAGAAGGAGGCCTCAGATTTCATCTTTGCAATACCTACACCGCCGCTCTTACTCGTCTTCCCAGGCAGTTTCACAGAAACTCACACCTTAAGTCAGGTGATCAGTTTTATTTGCCAAGTATGATGACAAGGAATTTACTATCGAAAAACAAAAAATAAATTTAAGAAAAATTAGACCAAATATGCAAAAATCAGACAAAAGAAACAATTTATTAACTCGTAATGAGCATGAGATGGGCTGTCAGAAAAGACAAAATGTACATTTAAGACTTACTTTAATCATCTTTTGAGTTATTTTAAAGCGTCTCAGTGTCTTTAAATTAGGATTATGGCGTTTTTACCCAAAATTTCAAAACCTGTGCAGTTTTCTAAGAAGTAGTTTCTGCATAGCAGCAGTAGCTCATTAGTATTTTGCCTCTGTGCTGTAAGCAGAACCGTTGGCTCCTCCCCGTTGCTGAGAGATCTCTGTTTATGCTAGCGCTAATGCTAGCAGATTAGCAGCTTGTGTCCTGCCCAGTGGATTTTCTACATCACAAATTCAGTCCTTTTTAGACGCATTTTTGCATCTGCTACTGATGCACAATGATTTGAATGCAGAAATACACAGAAATGCAATTTTGAGCCTCATTTTCTTAACTTCTAGCATCGGAAAATGCCACAAGCACAAGTTAACTCGAAAAACAAGATCTTCATTGGAGTTTTAAGTCTTTAAACTACTTCAAACCTATATTTTTTTAACTGACTGAAACATCTAAATCTTTGCTCATGATTTGGTTTTTAACGTCTGCTGATAAACATAAAAACATAAACATATCTCATATCAAAATGATTAGGGTGCCTAAAAGGCTCAAATCTCTATGCTAGTCCCTACTGGGCGGCTGTGGCTCAGTGGTTAGAGCGGTCGTCCTCCAATTTGAAGGTTGGTGGATCGATCCCGGCTTCCACCGCCACATGTCGAAGTGTCCTTGGGCAAGACATTGAACCCCATGTTGCCCCCCGGTTTACATATCAGGTTGTGTGAATGGGTGAATGCAAAACCTTGTAGTGTGAAAGCGCTTTGAGTGGTCTGAATGACTAGAAAAGCGCTATACAAATACAGGACATTTACCATTTACTGTTAGCATTAGCCAAAAATTATTTTATTACTTTTATATTTCCCTCCAAAATCTGATTAATATTCCAGTCTGTCAGTTTTTTTACTTTTGGATATATTTTCTTCTGAATTTCTCTAATCTTACAATATAATAGATCTAACACTTGTACAGACATTATAACTCTAGTGTCCTTCAGGTTTAACAAATAAAGAGATGTGCATACATTCAAGGCAGCTAATGCATTTGGATTTCTTCTCATTAGCAAGTGCATGGCAGACGTGCTGTTCTTGAATTATCGTCTCTTAACAGTCATGTGGGAGGTTGAGTGGGGGTCTTTACCTTAACATGAGAGAATGTCTAAAATTATGTGAGGAATTTTCTACATTAGTGGCTGCATTCGTTGTCAGAATCTATGCAGACAAGTTGTGCTATTAGCCATTGTGTATGCATGAGCAAACAGCTTGCCTAATCTCTGTGGGGGTGTTCTTTAGGAAAGCTAGCATATCTAATCTCTTTAAAATGAGAGTAAAGAAAGGTTACAATCCATCGTCTGGATGTTTGAGAAGACAGGCTAGATGGGAGTGAGATCAATCCTGATAAACAGGTTTCTCTAACTTTCTTTTAACTCTTTTCTCTCTTATTTTGGTTCATTGTTTTTTTTAAAGTCCTCACACTTGCATGTCCGTAAACCTGGGGGTTGTACTGAATCTTACCAATGTGTCTTTCAATAAGACATGAAGGTCTGTGTGGCCGTGACTTCTGGCAACCTCAGTGGGAGTCTGTCCGTGGCGGTTGGCTGTGTGCAGAGCTCGTTCACCACCCGGACACTGTAGTAGCAGGCCGGAGACGCCTTTTAGTCCATAACGAGCAGCAAAGTGGAGGAGCGAAGGCACGTTGGAACGGTGGCACTCTGCAGTGAACATTTACATATTTTAATCAAATATGAAAGTTAACACAAACACTCTGACATCTCTGAATTCATATACATTCCTCAACAAGCTTTTACCTGACGGTGATGCAATACAATGTGGATTATCAGACACATCCAGAAGTGTCAGAGAAAGACAGCTCGGAGGCACTTATTGACCTGTTTGTCATGGCAACATCTCCCTCTGCCCTTTTTAACAGAGTAAAGGATCAATCTGTGAGGCTGATGAAGCCATCAGTCGGTTGCATAATGAGCCAAGAAATAATGGAAAGCTTTTTCTTCTGTTTAGTGGATCATGCTTAAAGAATATGTTCCTACTGTGAGCTGTACGTACATTCAGTCTATTCTGCTGCTGAAACACACTGAGGAAGACGTTTTTAAGATATGTGGACTGAGATTATTCTGCATAAAATGGCAAAAAATAAAGATAACTTGTCACTGTACTTATGAGTAAGAACATAGACCGTGCTACAAAAGTTATACCCCTAACATAAAACGTATCTATACCATGTGATTATAAAGTGTATTGAACTTGACATAGTTTTGACAAACAACTTTTCTTGACTGCATCAAGATGCAGCTAAACTCTAGGGGATGCCTCACTAGAACTAAATAGGGTTGTAGCCTCGTTATGGGACCAGTCCAGCTTCAGATTCTGGATAACCAAGCCACATTGGCGTGCACATGCCCCATATCATGGATACACCACCACCATGCTATAAATGCTTTGGGCATGTTCAAAACCAGCGACGCAGAGGAAAAGATCCAGCAGCAGCTCAATTTCAGGCTGCTGAAGAAGGCAGGAGTAACAGTCACCTCCTCACTCAAGCCTGCAGAGGACTGGTGGAGAGGATCCTCACTACTGGCATCAATATCTGGTATGGAACCTCCACCCTGGCAGAGAGAGAGGAAGCTCTCCAGAGAGCCATAAAGACTGTGGAAAGGTTTTTTCAGACGAAGATCCCATTAGTGGACTCGTTATAATCAGAGACCATTAACATCTATACCACACCCTTCGTCTGAGACGCAGCAGACGGGACCGTTTGATTACAACATGCTTTTTTCTCTCCACAGTCAGATTGAAGGCAAAGACAAATTAACCACAACACACACAAGATCCACCTTATTTTGTGGTGCAGATTTCATTCGCGGATTTTTCAAAAATATTCATCCAAAAATGAAAAATCTGAAATACCTCCCCACACTTCCTCCGCGGTCGGTTAATGACCCAGCGCCTCTATCTGAAGACGTGGCACCTCCTGAAGAGCTGTAAAGCTCTCATTAGTACCTGTGCAGTCACATCGTCATCACACTGTACAAGTCCTTTATTACCGTCATCAGTCAACCAACGATAGTCATCACTGCACGCAGAAGCTTTTCACCTGTTACCAGACGCATCTTTCTCCACGCCAGTCCACAAGCGCTTCTGCTTGTCTGTTTATTCAGAACTATTTTTTCACCATGGATAAGTAAATAACATCATTAAATAATACTCCTGCTACATCGTTCATCTTGATTTGACGACTCCTCTCTCACTCTTTCATGGAAGAGTTTGTGTTTAGACACCCAAAACCCCCCACAATGTAGTCAGCCCACTCCATTGCGCTGTGTGTGTTTTGTGTTTATTTTCATCTCTAGATACACAAATATGATCGCATTTGTCAATTATGGTATTTTATTTTGAAAGATGCTTTTATTTTCAAAATTGACCGGATTGTCTCGTGTGTTTTGATGTATGTATCCCTACTTGGTGGATTTTCACCTATCGCGGGTGGGGTCTCCAATTAACCACGATAAGTGAGGATCACGTTACATTTCAATAGCATGTTCAATAATTATCATGTTATAGTCCCAAAGGAGCAACATAAACATGAAGAGTACAAAGTAAACAGCATGCAAATTAAGATATGTCTCTCACTGATGCATGTTGCTGCTATCTGATTTTTACTCGTTTCCTTGTTGTTTACAACTTTGTGATTCTGAGCTTTGCACAAAAACTGTGCACGTGTTCACACGGTAAATAAAGATCTTAGATTGCTAATTTTCTGTGTGAAACTGATGTTTCGTGTTCCTTTTTTTGGTTTGAGCCCAGTTATTCTGGCGTTACCATCTGATCTGTCATTTAAGAAATGAGAAACAGTTAAGAATAAATAAGTTGTCTGCTAAAATGTGTGAATCACTGCAGTGCTTTTCTAATAGAATACTCTTACTTGAAACTTTTTTTGACCTGGGAATTTATTTTTCAGATGGTTGAAATCAATATCCTGGTAGCAAATAGTTTTTTGATGTTGAAAGTCAAAATAAAATTTTTAAAAGAGCCGCACCATTTCTCTCTCTCTCTCTCTCTCTCTCTCTCTCAGTGTGACAACAAAACAACAAAGTTCAGAGTGCCTTACCTCTTTCATGTGCGTTTTCACCCTTCAGTCCCTGAAAGCCCCCCGTGGGCATGCCCTGCAGCAGCATGGAGGACAACTTCTCATCCAGCTTGTCCATAGAAGAAACTTTAAGAGCCTGAAATAAAGCAATTCTTTAAAATGTTTTGTGGCTGAGAAGAAAACTTCAAAAGTTTTCTGCTTCAAGCCAGAGTTAGTAAGTCACAAAATAAATCACAGCATCAAAAAACAGTGGTAGGAATATTGGAAATCCATACAGAGACACAATAAAAATGCCAAGTGTAATTTAACCGTACACACATCAACCTCCTTCTCTTTGCTTTTAGTTTATAAATTCTTTTGCCAATTTTTTTCCCTCTGGCATTTCTTAAGTTTGCTTCTTCAGCAAAACAGACCTAATTAAATCAAGTGTTCATTACTGATAGATGAATGAAACCTGCCGAGCCTTCAATTTAAGGACACAGAAAAAAAATCAGTCTCACAAACTTCACCAGGCAGTGATAAACCGATTTCCCCGGAAGTTACATTGGAAACAACTACAGAGATTGACGCATTAAACTGCCACAGAAGAGTTACTTTTATTGTGAAAATATAATAAAAACAGGCTTGTAAAAAGATGTTTAAGGTAAAATTTGAATGTTTTCTCATTTGAGTTTCTATAGCTAGTGTCTACAGAATGAAATGAGATGGAAATGCAGGTATGTGTAAGTGAAATTTGTTGAAAGGCTTGTCTATCTTACGGTCTCAAATACAAAAATATAACAAAATCTCTACTGTAATTTATCAAATTGAAGAAATCAATGAAGTGTTTTCTTTATAAAAAGCCCGGGGACTCACAATAAACTGATAAAAGAAAAGTCCTGCTCAACAAACACAATTGAACTTTTATTTAATCATGTTACTTTGTGTTATGTTCGGGGTACACTTGTTCTGTTAAATATTAATCTCTATTTTTCTTAAGAAATCAAAAATTATCCAGTGAACTTTGTGGGAAATACCCTTAGATACAGATCATTTAGAAAAATCTAAATTTTCATTTCTTTAAGTGAAACCAGACCAGGCTTTACCTGACACATAAACTGCACAGGGTCTACCACAGCTGACAGAAGGCTGGTGAGTTCCTCAATACATTCATAGTACTGCAACTCTGAGCTGCACAGTGTCATTCCACTGCTGTGAACGACCACTTTCACATTTCCAGCTGGAAAATCTGCAGAAAATATACAAGAGTCAAGAAGATGCAGTAACAAAGCAGGAAACTGTTTCCACACTTGGACGTTCTCTTAGCATGGTTATTTTGTGTTCACCTGGTGCACGGACACACAGGATCCGCTCATTCCAGCGGACAGGATTCATTCTCACTTTCTGAGTCTCACAGCTGAACTCCACCTCACAGTTACAGTCAGCCTCCTCGTTTTTTAGAAGGACAAACACCTCCATGGAGCCCTGCCAAGCAGACAGCAACAGGGACATTTCTGTTTCAGCTGCTCACAGAACAAACAAACTGGATCACTCGAGGAGTGTCTCTCACCCCACAGGGAACTCTGGAGGGAATGACCACAGCGTTGGATCTGACCCTGTTAGCTCCAGATGACTGCATCTGCTCAGCCTTCTGCTCTGATCCAGATGATTTGTGGGTCAAGGTGTTGACATTTGCAGCTGGGGTTGATGCACCTATAAACAATTAAAGCAGTTTGTTTGATATGTGAACAAAAAGAGACCAACAGTGATCCAGGAGGACTTCCGCCACATTTAAATGTTTTCTTTCAATGGTTAAAATCACTTCCAAAAGGACACTAAAGGTCTCTAGGAATCTATAGAGTGTTGCATATCATCTACTTTGTTTTGCAGCACCACCGTGACGTCGTTCTTTACAGATTTTAGAATCAAGCAGCTTTATTGCCAGCAATTCTCGTACACACAAAAATCTTTTCCTAGTCACTAACTCCTCCAGCACTCACACGCAGATTGAAATGAAAAAACAAAACCAAAATAAAACATTTTACATCTAAAAAACGTCAGGAAACACTGATTAACAGACCTTTCAATCTGTCTGCATTAAAATTCGGGTGGTTCCGGCTCCTTCCGTCAGGCAGCTTCGGCTGCAGATCGTTCATATTCATTATTCAGATTTGCTGGACTCAGATTGGCTAACAAACTAGCCTATGAGAGCAAGGTATACTGTTTCCTGCCACGCTGCGCATGGCAACGTCGGACGTCGTGTCTTCCTGTTTGTTACGTCTTATGCTAACAGCTTTTAGCCAGCAGCATGCGAGACGCAACTAGGAGTTGTGACGAAACAGATACAGGCTGTTCAAACTCGGGAGAACTCGGGTGTTGTCGCCACCTGCGTAGTTTGGCAGATTAAAACTGAAAGAGAAGTTGTTGACCTGTTTTCAAACCCACTGTGAAGGTAAGAACACCTGTGGAGCTAAAATATTCAACAGAAACCTCAGAAAAACCGTTTTTAATGGAAGGGCCTGTTTAAAGAACTCTGAAATTTGTACCAGAGAGCAACAAACAGTTAAAGTCTTGGATGAAAGAGATCTTGAGATACTTCTTATTCTTATGTTCTTATAATGGTCTGGGAAAAGAACTGGTTTGTATGGACAGCAGTGGGGTACTAGCCAAAATCATTCATAAAAGTAATAATGTCATAATATCAGTCCTAGACCAAATTGTACACATATGAGCTGAACTAGAAACCAGTAAGCAAAAAGGTTTGTTCAGAGATGGATACATAACTCCAGTAGCTAGGAGTGACCATAGGGAACCTGGAGGTAGTCCATTAGACTGGTGTCCAGCTGAGGAGAGGTAGGTCTGTTAGACAGGTGTATATTTCCAGCTGAGGAGAGGTAGGTCTGTTAGACAGGTGTATATTTCCAGCTGAGGAGAGGTAGGTCTGTTAGACAGGTGTATATTTCCAGCTGAGCAGGGGTAGGTCCATTAGACAGGTGCATCTCTCCAGCAGAGGAGATTCAGTTCCATAAATTATTATTATTATTATTATTAGGCTGATACTTATCTCCAGCAGAGGTATGTACATTAGACTGATGCCTATCTTTAACTGAGAAAGATGACTTACAAATTGTTGTTTCTGTTATAGGCTTTGAAGAACCAACATTTAGAGTAAGGTTAAGTCTAGGTTAGTCAAGGAATTGAATACAATCAAGAGCGGGCGTGAAAACACTTGATCTAGGCTGATTTCCATGGGTATACAGACTTGTCTGGATATTTTCTAACGATGTTTTATTTGCATTATTTACTTTTTTTTTTTCAGAAGAAGATGATTTGCCTAGTCAAACAGGTGCGTTAGCAATGTTATACTAGCTTTTATCCCAGTGGTTCAGTTGTTTTGGTTCTTTACATGAAAAAATATCAGTTGTTTTCAGCTTTTTTTTTTAAAATCCAATGTTGTACCAAGCCTACTCAGTTATGAAAAAGACACTGGTCTTGCTCTATCCTAATGGCATCATTGGGTGCATGTTAGCATTGGGATTAGCAATTAGCATTAGCATCTTAGGTTTTAGTTCAGACTTTTGACAAAATACCTGAAAAGATTTTGTGTCTCTATAAAAACACTTCAGCTAATTAGCAATTATCAGGCTAGCATGCTAACACAGAGGTGTAACAGTTTAATATTACACCTGTCACTATGAGCATGTTAGAATTTTGACATTAGCTTTTAGTCAAGTCATGTCAAGTTTATTTATGGAGCACTTTAACATACAGCCTGACAGCTGACCAAAGTGCTGTACAGCAAATCAAGACATAAAACCAAATAGAAAAATATAACAATAAGCAAATATCTAAACAATGAATAAAAACCAGGAAGAAAAAAAGTGGGTGTTGACACAACCGAAATCGAACATCAATAACCAAAAGCTAACTTAAAATAATGGGCTTTCAGAGCTTGTTGTTTTATGTTAACAAAATATATTTGATATTTTAACATACTGTCAAAGTTGTAACAACACAGTAAGGAAAGAGGTCAAAACCAGACTTACCATCACAGTTATTTATGAATAAATACTTGAAAAAATTGTGTTTGTTCTGTCTTATGTTGATGTAAAGTAGATTTTTTGGCAGCTGCAAATAATAGTCATAAACAATGTTGACTTCGCTTCAAAACTGTGGGAAAACCAGACACTTCCTGGTTTATTGTAACTGTTCATTGGAACCCAGTCTGAACCGCTTCACTGTATCAGTGCCATCAGTGTATCAGTGAGTGATGTACAGTGCTATTTAATTTGCATGGCTCACAGTGAGTAATCAGTGGTGGCCACATTTGCATTAGATGTTCCTCTTTATCTATCTTTTTAAACACAAGCCTACACCTCTACATTTGGAACTTATACAAATCAATTAGGAAAAAAGGTGGATGGTGGCATGAAGCTATTGTCAGGGCAAATGGGAGTCCGGTACAAACACATACCTGTATAATTTAAAAAAATATATCTGCAGGTGTTATGTAATATGGATGTGAGTCCTCAACATATAAATCTCCAAAAAACTCAGCAAATATGTTTTCAAATTAAATTAGGGACACACATTAAGATTATTTGCCCTTGAAAATGTAGATTGAACCATGTCAACATTTTTTTAATAACTCAATCCTTTTTTACAATTTATCAACAAGTTGTTATAGATTTTATAGATATATACTTAATGCTAAGTTTGAAAAGAAAAGACTCTAGATGTAAGGTAATGTTAATACTTTTGGTTATTACCAGAAATATTTGACTGTGAATTCATACTGAATAGTTGCCTTTTCCCCCTAAGTTAACCAAACACTGCAAAGTGAAACTCAGTTCCAACTGGAAAAGATATAATGACATTTATCTTGGCTGTAATTACCTCAAAATTAAATTGTAGTAACTCTTTGAATCATTGTGAGGCGATGGCAGCGCCCCTTGTGGTAGATAAAGGATACTACAACTTAACTGCAACTTTACATAAGTGACAGCAGAAGGTTACATATTTTCATATGCAGAGATGCTAACAAAAACATTGTTAGCACTGTTATAGAGAAAAACAAAATGAAATTAACTACAGAAACCAAGTCTCCACTTGTTACTCCAGTTAGCATTGCGGCTCAGCTAGCCTCCACAGGAAGTTTGGAAAGCAGCAATTAATTGTTAATGATTCATTTATGGATTTTTACCATGCAGCAACCAGTTGGGAAATAAATCGATTTATGGTTTCAATTCTGGTGCTAAAGAGGCCATTTCATACAAATTTCAGAACTTTGTGTTTTTTTTTTAAGTATTCACCAGTAATATGAAACATTTTATATCTAAAAAACATCAGGAAACACTGATTAACAGACATTTCAATCTGTCTGCATTAAAATTCAGGTGGTTCCGGCTCCTTCCGTCAGGCCTCGAGCAGCAGCTCATTCATATTGATTATTCAGATTAGCTGGACTCAGATTGGCTAACAAACTAGCCTATGAGAGCAAGGTATACTGTTTCCTGACCCGCTGTGTATGGCAACGTCAGACGTTCTCTCTTCCTGTTTGCTACGTCGTATGCTACAGCTTTTAGCCAGCAGCATGCTAGGTGTGGTTTCAACTGCAGGAGTTGTGACGAAACAAATACAGGCCATTCGGACTCGTGAGAACTTGGGCGTTATTACCACCTGCATAGTTTGAGAGATAAAAACTGAAAGAGAAGTTGTTGACCTTTTTTCACACCCACCATGAAGCTAATAACACCTGTGGAGCTGAGATATTCAACAGAAACCTCAAAAAACAGTTTTTAATGTAAGGGCCTCTTTAAAACTGATAATTAATGCTAAAACTTTCTGCAGGAATGACTGATATTCTGCCAGCAATTGCCATATGCGCAAGTCTGTGAAAAACTAAAAGCAGTACCTTCTTTCTCTTGGCTTATGTACTGGAAGTACTATGTGCTGTGAGTTTTGTAAAACGTTAGATCTGAGTTTACTCAAAGCCCCCTTTGGAAATGTGGTCTTCCCACGTGCCTGCTCTGAACTGAGTATCAGCCAGTTACTGTTGTCCCATTTTCAACTGGTACAGAATTCATTAGACTCATTTAACAAAAAAAATATATATAATTTTACTCCAAAATCAGCATATCTTCATTGGTTTCCAAAAATAAATATTAATATTACAATCAGAATCAGTTTGTTTGTTTGTTACACACTCAAGAAATCTTGGTCCAGTTCACATTTGTTGTTGTATTAAAAGACAAATAGACATTATTAGACCTTGCACACAGACACAAGATACTGTTATATATTTTTATGATTTTTACAAATCTTAGTCTGTTTAATTTCTCAAATTAAACTACAGCTGCATCTATTTGTTGCTCAACTAAAGATAGGAAGGCTGAACACCATCAAGTTTAATCTGCTAATATATTTGTTTCCATTGTTTTTTTTTCTATCATTTACAGTTTCTCTCAGCTGATTTATGTTGTTTAATTTTCATTTTGCTGAACTTCAGAAGCTTTAAGTTTGCATTAATACAACAGAAAAGATTTGATGTGGGATTTTAGTTTGAGTATAAAATATCAAACGTTGTCCCGTCTGTCTGACTTCTCAGACCTTCAGGAACTCAAGATATCAGTGGTTCATTGGAGAGTTCCTCTCCTTGCAAAACCCGATCTAGTCTTACCTAAACCAGTTGATCAGTGCAATCTTTAATTCTAAAAGTCCTTCAAAAATGATTATGTTTCATACCTTTTCTTACAATGTCAATGACACTGGACATGTAGTCAGGAGGATCTTGTTCACTGGAAATCTGCAGGCACTCGTCACCATTCAAGGGGACCAGGTTCAACAGGGGGGTCAGACTGTCCACTCCACAGAGCAGCACCACCACATGTGCTGCAGGACTCAGCACACGGGACAAGAAGAAGCGCCGCACCTGGCAAAGACCCTCAAGCATTCCTTTGGTAAGGATCAGGAGCTTACATTTGTAGCAGGACAGCCTTAGAAAGTCGTCACTTCGGCTGGACACTGTGGTGATATCATAGCAGCAGATCCCATCCTCTGAGATTGGCCCGGTGAAAACAGATTGGAGGTAGGACGCCCACTGATTCGCCTCCGTAATGTAGATGATAAGTAGATCTGCTACAAGCGAGCATATCAATTTAAGCTTTAAAAACTTACCACATTTATCTACCCTTAATTACCTTAGAGCAACATAAACTTTTCTGCTGAATTAAATGATCAAGACTCATATTTCAAAGTATTAATCATCTTTATTTGAGAGATATTCAATGAGAGTAGGTTGCTTACCTGCCCGACTCATTTCTGCAATGCAGCGCTTGTTGGCAGGGCTGGTTATACAGTAAAAGGGAAAACAGACGGGCTATTGTCAAATGCAGTCCAGATAACAGACTGTTTCCTGTTATGTCATAGTGGACGTACAAAAAAATATGAATTCTTCTTCCTGTCTTTCTAATCTGATGACAGTTACATCTAAAGAAAAATGTATTGTAGTTCATGAGTGGAGCTACAATCCCAATTTCAGATAAGTTGAGATTCTGTGTAAACGTAAATAAAAAGCAAATGTGAGGATTCATAAATCTCATAGACCCATATCGTATGTTCAGTGGAATGTAAACAATGTGTCAGCTGTTAAAACTGAAATGTTTTACAATTTCATAAAAAAAATATTAGACCATTTGAACAAACAAGGTGAAAGAGGCAACAAAAGGCTTGAAAAGTGACTGGCTCAATTAAAAAAACAACAGGAGGAACATTTGTATAACTGGGAACTGCCCAGTAATGTGACCGAGTATAAAAGGAGCATTTCAGAGAGGCAGAGCATCTCGGAAGTAAAGATGGGCAGAGGTTCACCCATCCATGACAAGCTGCATCTACAACTTGCAGAACAATTTAAAAAAATGTTCCTCATAGAGAAATTGTGAAGATATTTAAGATCTGATCATCTACGTTTAATAATATCATCAAAAGATTCAAAGAATCAGGAGGAATCGCTGTAGCCTTGCGTTCCAGGATGGATTCTCACAAGATTTTGAGTTTTCCAAACCCACGAAAATCCGTCTTGTACCGCTCCATTGAAAACTGTCTGTTTCGGTCAAAAAAATGTTTGAGCCAATCATGTGTTAGCATTGTGCTTTGGGGCGGGTGTTCAGGTATGATTGGCAGCAAGTGCCCAGGCAGACAAAGCAAAACAAACATGGTTGCGCCGGTGGATGTATGCATAAAAGCGGATATTTTATCTGTTTTAGGAGAACTGGAGACGATTACTTCATTGAAAAATAATCAAGGGTAAGAACTTTGTGAATTTCTTGATGGTAAAGATGTGTTTTGCTTTTCTTAGTGGAAACGATGTGTGTGTTTTTCTCCCGGATTTGCAAGAGCTTGATTTACTGTGATTGGCTAAAGACAAATCATCAAAGGCAGACACTTGCTGGCTCGTCCTCCAATCAGATTAAAATATTATACCAGATGTCCCTCCCTTTTATAGACGGTTTCAAATTCCAGATGTATGTGTTTCCCCAACACGACAAGAGGTGGGGAAACACATACATCTGGCAAAGCCAGGTTAGAATCGCTGGCCAAGGTCAAAGGTCAACACTGGATGCTTGTGTTTAATTCTTGATTTTTTTTTCTCAAAATTACTGATTGTGCCTTTTCTCATGTTACTGCTTGATACCAATAATGAAACAAAATCCAGCAACAACTGATGAACTTTAAACTGTGACAGAGAATATAAAAAAAAATCCCACACTCACCATGTATTT
>SSNP01000020.1:4041880-4151880 GCA_006937955.1 Pachypanchax playfairii | reverse complement strand
GTTAAAGTTTATTGCAGTCAGTACTGGGCACAAAAACAGCCCCAAGATCAAAGTTGGTGTGTTTGTCATGACCGAGCCAATGTGCCAACTCGTTGGTGTGAATGCAAGGTGCCAAATTCTGTCTTGCAACAGTACTTGTTTTCTTAGAATGTGTGGGTATTTTGCAAACATTAAAAGATAAGATATTGACCAAACCATGTAACCATGTTTAAAGCTTCTCGCTGACTGAATTGATGCGTAGTAAGTTACCAGTCAGCTGTGATACCAGACTAGAATCCCATTAGCAAGTGAAAAAGAGGAGGCATTTTAAAAAATATGCATATAACAATGAACACAGTTGTTTTTTTTTTACAATTTATTTATTAAATATACGTCTAAACTTAGTTTAAATGTAAAAGCTAAAAGTCGTACCTTGGTAATATCGTTTGACAGTTATAAGAATCACGTCTTTTTGATGAGCTGAGCCGAAAGTTTTGGATCATGAAGTAGGAACGGAATTCCCATCACTGATAAAAGTGAACGTTTGGGGCTGAGAGGCAAGCCGTCCGCTCTCCACCAATAGGAAGAGCCGGTGTTAGGCACGGGGGGGCGGGTGTAGTGAGTTAGCACGTTTGACTGCACTCTGCGTTCAGAGTAACTGTAAATCAGACAGAGCAGCTCCTCCAGCTTCCAGCAGTGAAATTGTAACCCTGTTGCAAGTATTTTTGGCCGCTGATAGGACCGAGTGAGATCACTGCGGTCTCTTTTCTCGGATAGACTCAAGAGTTGTTCGGAAAGAGCAACGCTTGGACCGAGTTTTTTCCTCCCTCCTCCAGGCTAATTTCTGCTATATCTTTAATTTCATATCACACTGGAAATGTCCGAAAACAAGCCGAATGATGAGCCGAAGTTATCTACGACGGACAGGGTGGTGAAATGTAAGTGATTTGTTATGATTATGTTTTTTTTTTTTTTTGAGCAGCCGAAGCTGATTAAATGTAGTCGAAAATTGTTCGCTGGTTGTATATGGAGGAAGAAGGGTGTTAACTGTGACAGCAGCTGTGAACTAGGAAGTGAGGGTAACTCCAGCCTGCAAGGATTTCACCTAAAAATATGTGTTACCGTCTTCATGCATGTGAGCGGTGATAAATGCGCGTGTTGGGCAGAATTATTCTTTTGTTTCACGCACTGTGCACAGCTGTACAACATGCACATCATATTTAACCTACACCAAAGGCGATATTTCCTCAATTCTGCATGCATCAACAAACATACCTCTTTGTCGCTTTTTAACTATTGCACAATACTTCTCGGTGTGGATTTTGTGATCTGATCATTTTTTTTTGTTGGGGGGTCTTCATCATGGAGTGGCTCTTCCTGCCTTCTGTGTTTACAGGTCTGACATTCCACCTTTGCAGTCTACCATAATAATAAAGATCATAATCAGAGCAGTTTCATCTCAATCCCGTTCAAGATTACTAGGAATTACTGTGTCACTGATGCAGAGATTTGAAGTGTAATTGAGGTGGTATTATGTGGGGATCCAGATGCAGTCGATACCGTGTCCAGCCTCTGCACCGTGCGTCCCAACAGGCATGTGCAGGGGCCACGGCGTGCAACAGCACATCTGGGAATCCAGGGACTGTTTATGTTATTCAAGCTAAGCTGTTGATTGCAATGATTAGATCATCTCTGATCATTAACCAGCATTTTGTAAAGGAACCAGAAAAGCAAATCATTAACTAACCCAAGCGCTCGCTGTGCAGCCATTTCTGTTTCTGTTGCACACACACACATACAAAGAAACCCAGTCGTGTTTGTTACTGCTGCATTTTTTTCTTTTTTTTTTTGCTTTGAGTGTTAAGAGAGTCACAGAAGGTCTTTTTGGTGCTTTAGTTATGAATTTTTCATGAGATCGTACCTTAAAGTCTCCAGCAACTGGAAGGCTAATGGAAAATGAATCTGACAAGGTTTGGCTTTAAAGAGATTTAACAGTTTCTCTTGTGTTGCACAGATCTGAGGCAGCTACTCTCTCGTCACATGGCCCTTTTATGCTGCGCGTGTCACTACTGTATCCTCAGCGCCTCCCTGCAGCGCTCAGTCAAGATCTGTAGTCACTGTAATCAAGTTAAAATGTATTGATTGGACAATAGAGAGGCTGTCAGGTAAAATAAGAACCCAGTCTAAATGCTGGTGGTTTTAAACCCCACCTGGTGTTTCATTCATCGAATTTTGAGAAGTCACTGTTTTGGTAATGCATCAGTATTATGACAACACACAGACGGAGGCTGTGTACAAAGCAGCTCGCCAGCATGACTGCAGGCTATAGGTGTGAGCTCATTTTGTTTTGCCATCCAACAAGGAGTTGGTCCAACTTATCACGAGTGCGTCGCATCCACCTGTTTCCAAAAGGCGTCATTAACACGATGCTCCTGCCGTCGTTCTGCTTTCATCTGGAGGAAGCTGCGAAATTATATCGATTTCATTTTGAAGAAGTATAATTCCTGATTTTTCAAATCTTCAGATTGCTGATTTGGTTCATTAGTCTTTTGCACTGTAAAAAATTCCACCTAAATGTGCTCAGCTGATCAGTGTTTTGAAACCAGACGTTTAAACGGCTGGAAAAACAACAAAAGATTCACATTGGAGAGCAAAATCTTTAATAAAATTGCGAAAATTCTCATTTTCTTTAGCTCAAACTTGATATTCTTAAATATTCTTTCAATTTTAGGTAATGCCATGAGATTGAGAGTGTAAATAGAGGTTTGTTGTTGTTCTACCTGATAGTTTTAAATTGAGTGGTAATATGGTTGTCATGGTGCGGTCGTGACAGTCACAGCGTCCAAAGCAGAAAAAGCTCAGTAAAGGTGTTTTTCCATCAGCAGCTGAGAAGCAGAAGCCTCCACGTCTCAGCTGGTGAGACCCGGTTCACCTCCCGATGGTGTGCCGGGTCCTTTTCTGCGACTCGGGATGGATAACATCTGACATTTGACTTTTGAGAAGAGGCCCCTGTACTCAGACGTGCGTGGGTCGCAGAGATTGTGGTGACAGCAGCGTGATGCCAGTCACTGATCCCAGCTGGACGGCCGAGTCATTTATAGAAACTGGATGTGAAGTAATGCCACATACTTGAATCTTTCCTTCCACACGCTCACCTGCGTGCAGATCAGATCAGCTTCGTGTTCGCCAGCCAACAGCGAGTCGCCGCAGGTGCAAACGCAGCAGATCTGCACACGTTAAAATCCACCAGTTGTGCACCGCTAAATTCTCTCATTCGCATTCAGAAACCTCGTCATTAGGTTTATTTTACATGGTAATAGGATTTCCACAAGAATCTGATAATGTTTCTGGGCTATTTTTAGTTTGATTCCATTTTTTCCTGCTCTGTCTGCAATTAATTGTTTTTGTGTGAAGTTTGTGTTATGGAAACCAGTCAGTACCTCCAGCTGTTGTTTTGGTTGTTTCTAACACACAATTTTCCCTTCTGCAGAACATCCGGTTGTATTTACTTCTTTGTTTACCGATAACTCAAAGTGCGCCACTAGGATTAGCTTTTAAAGGCTTTTGGATTTTACAATAAAATTTGTTTAGAACGTTTAAATTTAAAAACACCAAAACACTTGTGTAATCACGCTGATTGTCTTGGACACGGACCGTACGGTAGAAATTGTAGCTGAAGCAAAGAGACGCCCCCTAGTGGCTGGTTGCTGCACATTTTTCTTAAGTCCCGCCCCCTCCATGTAAACAAGTGGGACATTTTCATGAATAAAAAATAAAAATACACCTCAGATAATATTTTTTTCTTGCTGCTGTATATTACATATTATGTTATTATATTATACATTTGAAATTAACTACTTCGATCAATATTTATTCATTATAAGAACACAACAAACACTTTGCTTCGTTTTATTTAGGATTAATTCGTAGGTATTTTTTTGGAGCTGCTCCTGATTGTCAGAGGAAATGTTTTTAATCAGACTTCTCAGATAATTGATCTGCTCCAACAAAGCTGACGTTTCACTGGCAGCTTGTCAATATTATACTCAGCGGAGGTTAATTGTTTAGAGGAGGAAAAACATGTGGAGATAACAGTTATTAATGGAGTTGTCAGACTCAGTTATCCCATCATATCAAACTCGCTGTCACGTCTTTTTTTTATTAAATCGTTAATAAAAATGTTATTTTTTCTAACTTATCTCATGAAAAGTTCTGGGCACACGTGGCTCTGACGGAGAGGAAGAAGGTCTGATAACTGTCTGTCATCGCGGCACGATTAGTAAAACAGAAAGAAAAGTAAACAAACCAAGCGTGTCATTTATCTGCTTACATGATCTGATACGATTCACTCTTTTGTTTGGGTGTTGCATCACAGCACACGAGAGGGAAACCCTCAGATATCTCTGCTGCGGTGTGTTTGTCAGATATTCAGTCTTCTGTAGTTTGATCCCAAGTAAGTGCACCTTTACCGTTCATTAGATTAACGAGGAATTAGGCTCTGTTGTGGATTTTGAACCAAGAGAAAGCAGCGGATTTGGACAGATTAAGATCCATATAGGGGGATAAAGGCGGCTCTGCTTAGAGGTTGTAATCTGACTCTGTGCATTAGCTGCTGCTCGTGCTAATGCGTGTGAACAAATAGAAGTTTGGGTTCTGTAAAAGAGAAGGAGCCCTGTGTGACCAGGCTGGTGTAGTCTTGATCATGGCTGATGTTCTTCATACAGTTTGCAAGCTTTTAGCTCATATTGTTGATTTATTCAGCAGTTTAGCTGCTCATTCTGTCTTTTGATTGAGTTTTATTTGTTCTGCTCATTTAGATGAGCACTGCACGCACCTCATTGTCCATGTTTGCTTTGCATTACACAGATTTGTGCGTATGTTGTATGTAAGAACAGTGTGGAACTTAACATCTTGTTATACTTAGAAAGTTTCTTAAATATAGCAACAGCTGGTTGTTGAACAAGGAAACTGCATTATTGAAAGTCTCAAATATCTACGCAGGTTCTTCATGTTTGTTGAGAAACTGCTTTGTCACTTAATCGATGCTTGAACCTCTAAAAGAGACCTATGATGGACAGGAAATTGAAAATGTGGCCAGTATCTTTTTTATTGCTAATTTCACTGAAATTATTCAAAAACAATGAATTTCGACATGTTTTTAAAGGACGTTGTGTTACCAAATATGGTCAAATGAGGGCGTGTCAGAAAGCAAATGACACAAAACAAGCAGGTGATTTGGAACACGTGGGATTTGTCAACATCTGATTACTTACTAAAGTGTGTACGACTGACTACCACACGTTTAAATCCAGATGTTGACAGTTTCTACAAGCGATGCAGCCATCGTGGCTGCCCAGGAACAGGAGATCATGATGTTGTGTTTTAGTGAACGCCGTCCCCGTGTGTGTAAGCAAACCCCTGACGTTTCATGTTGCACACAACAACACTTTGTGCTCCAGTGGTTAGCAAAACTGTGTGTCATTAGATAGCTCAACGGACAAATTTATCAATACAGCATCTGCCACTCGTGTCACTGCACGTTTGCCGTCCAGTTTAAAGAGACAGAGTGGGGAGAGGAGAGGGTGACCCAGTGAACTGAGAGCTGTGGGGTTGTCCGATCAACCAGTAGGAGAGTAAAACAACATGAACTGACTGCAGAATCACTGAAATCTGCTGTTTGTGCAGGCGGACTGCAAAATCAGTTACTTGAGGGTTAATTTAGTGTTTAGAGACTCGAGGAATCCAGATTTTGTGGAAGCATCTGTTACAGGATTGTTGCCAAAAGCTGTTTTTAGTAAAATTTTGATAGCAACTGGCTAAACTTAGACTCAATTAACTAACATCTCAGGGGATGAAGAGGCTTTTCACGAGCTAAGTGTGTGTATGTGTGCCCCCCCTTACATAATTTCTTTTCAATTTTAAATGTTATTCTATTTATTCAATCTTTTCAACAGAATGTAGTTTTTGTTCTGATGATTTAATGTGAAGGAAGAACACGTCCACTTCACACCCACCTCACAGTCCAAACAGGGATTAAAATGCTGTAATAATAAAACTAAGTGAATGTGATGATATCAATCAGGTCGTTACTGTCAGAGCAGGTTTCTGCGTGTGGGCGGGAGTAAATGAAAGTGGCTAAAGAGATAAAAACAAGCTGCTTTTAGGTAGATGGTTTGAATAGTTTACAAAAATGTCACATTTTTAATGGACCTGTTGGGTTACAGATCCCTTCAGGGAAAAGCATAACATCTGATTTTAGGATATTCCAGGTGAGAGCTGGTATCTGGTGCTGTGAAGTTTGAGTTGAAGTCACTGTGAATCAGTGTGCATCATGTATTAGCTTATACATATGACCGGTGATGAATTACAAACAAACTGAGACAGTTTAAAGCTGCTATACTTAATTTGCATAACAAATTAGCTTAACATTAGCTTTTTTCATGCCCATTAAAAACGTTTTAACACAGCATGGAGAAAAATATGTTGTGAAGATTAAAAAAACAAAACAAAAAAAAAGTGGTTCTCCCGTATTTGTCTAAAAACATCAACCAATCACATGGTTCAGTCTGAAAGGAATGATTGGACAGTCTCTCCAGTCATACGGACTTCTGCATTTATTTGGCTTTTGTGCTCCTAAAAAACTGAGACATATTATGGCAGCACACCACTGCTGGGAGTGTTCACCGCTCTACCATGTCACAGCAGGAGAAACAGCCACCGGCTGGTTCCGCGTCAGGTTCAGGACAAAGTAACAATTAATGTAAGTTGTTCATTGTTATATTGTTTTCACTTACCGGTGATTCCACCATGTTACGGTACTTGAATGAACTGCGGACCAGTGTCTTGCACTCGGTCGTCTTCTGGGGCTAGGCGTGTTTCCAAACCTGGCGGGGCGTGGCTTAGGAATTCTACCCGACGGGAGGGGCTGGGAGTTCTGTGACTTTGTTGACAGTCTAAGCTAGGCAATCTGAAATCAGGGATATCAGCTTTAAGTGTCTTTATTTTGTCTCAGTGTGGTTGCAATCTACTCTCATTTTATTTTCAGTTTCAAATTCCCATCATGCAATGTTCTGCGATTAAAAACCCTTGTAAGCACATTAAAACATCTTGGAATTTTGGAAACCTTCATGACCAACATTTACACCAACAGTCAAAACCAGTCAAAAAGTATTTGGGTTCTCGATTACTTAAAGGTTGAATATGGAACATGAACACCACTGCGACATCTAGTGTTATGTTTTACTATCAGTAGTAATTAGTAGTAATGTATTAGTATAATTTTATTTGTGTATTACTGCTGATTTTTGTATTTTATATTGTTTTTAATGTACGGCACTTTGGTCAGTCTCGGCTGTTTTTCAGTGCTTTATAAATAAAGTTGGCTTTGGCCTGCAGTGGTGCTGCTATTGGCTGGTAGATGTAAACATAATGCCAATGTCGTGACCGTCAAAATCAATATTTTATTATATTTTAATTCTAATATAATTTTTAAATGAAACACTTTACTTTCATTCTGCATCCCTCTAAACACCCCGTGGAGGTTTTTTGTTTTAAAAAATATTCCTTTTTATGAAATTGTTCCATATTCAACCTTTTAATTAGCTTGCGTTTTTCTAGAAAATAAAAATCAACATTACTTCAAACGAGCCTCATGAAACACAAGACAACATCTAAATTTAGACAGATTTTCATTTTTGGGTGATATAAATGGCATAAAAAGTAGCTGTAATCTTTTCTCAGAATTTGATATAAAACAGCAGGACAGAAAGACAATCAAGGTTTTCCTTACAAGATGCGTTGTATCCAGTAATCCAGTAATGTGTTTAATATTAACAAGATTGCCTGGTATAGACAATTAAACAGCACTACTGTACAAACCCGGGACATTTACAGATGTTTGGGTATTAAAAATGGTTCAAAAAGAGACAAAAACAACTGAAACTTTGCAAAAAGTTTATTCTATGGGAAATGTTTCTGTTAAAGGAGCAAATATTGATTCGTTGTTTTGTTGGTCTGCAGTGTGTGTTCATGAAATACACATTCAGTATCGTGGATTTGTTGGTTTTTCAATAAATTTATGATTTTTGATGAAAAAAAGAGACTTAATTTTTTCAGATTTTTGCACATGAAACCAAAACCAGGGCTGCTACAGTATCACACAGGACTGTGTGGACTGCAGCAAATCACAGACAGCAAGAACATGAAAATAGGAAAATGCAAATGAACTGCGATACCGTCATTGTGTTATTAAACACTAATATTTAACGTGCACGGTTTTTGATATCTTGGTTTGTCTGAGCGTTGAACTGCTCAGCAGCATGTTGCTGCTTTTCACTGTGCATTTTAAAAATCTCTGGTGTGTGAAAACACGGCATGTTCTAGCCTTCATTTTCATGCTGCTGTGTTTTAAGAGCACGTTCTAAGTGAAGAGAACATTCCTGTGTTTTTAAATCTTAGGCTTGACTTTATGGACTGCGACAAGCCCCCACATGCTGTCGTATAACAGGGCAAACAGAGACACACTTCTGCTTTGTGCCGGCTGCTTGTATGTATTTAAAAAATGAGCGTGTGTGTGTGTGCTTGTATTTCTGACCTCCTGGGGACCCGTTTCCTGACTTTTACTATCTTTCTGGGGTCCGAGGGTTCTTGTGGGGACCGAAGCCTGGTCCCCATAAGGGGGACTCCCCTTTTTAGGGTTAGGGGTTAGGTTTAAAGGTATGGTGTGAATAGAGTTTTAGTTAGTTTTAGGATTAGTTATAGATCAGTAAAGGTAAAGGTTAGGAAAAGGGTTTGGGTTAGGTATAAATCTAGTTACTAAAATCAATGGAAGTCAATGGACGGTCCCCATAAGGATAGCAAAACAAACTTGTGTGTGTGTGTGTGTGTGTGTGTGTGTGGGTTTGTATTTCTGACCTCCTGGGGACCCGTTTCCTGACTTTTACTATCTTTCTGGGGTCCGAGGGTTCTTGTGGGGACCGAAGCCTGGTCCCCATGAGGGGGACTCCCCTTTTTAGGGTTAGGGGTTAGGTTTATAGGTATGGTGTGAATAGAGTTTTAGTTAGTCTTAGGGTTAGTTATAGATCAGTAATGGTTAAGGTTAGGAAAAGGGTTTGGGTTAGGTATAAATCTAGTTACTAAAATCAATGGAAGTCAATGGACGGTCCCCATAAGGATACCAAAACACACTTGTGTGTGTGTGTGTGTGTGTGTGTGTGTGTGTGTGTGTGGGTGTGTGTACGTGTGTGCGCGTGTGTGTGTGTGTAAATGGTGGATTAGAAGTCTGAGAAAAACCACTGAATAGGAAAGAGATGTTATACCTCCTCTGTCAGCTCATCAACTGAACACATGTGTATTACTCCATATTTTGCTTCTTGTAATCTTTGAGCTGAGTCTTGATCAGAAGTTCTCCAGGTTTTCTGAAGCTTTTAAACGTTTTTATTTTGGGAGTTTGGATAATTTGTTTTTTTCGGTGCCACTCATGATGCTTTATGACAGAGGCCCGAGAGTGGTAACCATAGACTGAAATGGACTCATAATATGTTGCTATTCACAGACATAGACGCTGAAAAGGAACAGAAACCCAGATTTGCAGAACCCCCTGGACATGAACGTTAATGAGTTCTAATTTTCTCATTGGCTTGTTTAATAAAACCAGTCAGCAGCTACAATAAGATTCCACAGAGAAGTCACGGTTGTCTTGAGGGCGCAGCATTTCTTTGTAAGTTGGTTTTGGCTGGAGGTTGCGTTGGCAGATCACAGGAGCGAAGCCACCAGGAGCAGCTTCAACCCAACATGGCATCAGAACTGTGCGTTTAGACGCATCGCCCCACTGTGGTTTTTGCTCAGCAGTCAGCTTTAAATCCCTGAAATCCAGTTTGACATTTTCCTGAGAAAGATCCAAAGTTTTTGACTGAATCAGTGAAGAGATATGTCTCATCTACCAACTCGTCATATGCTGGAAGAGCTGGACCCAAAAAAGCTAAATTTCGATGGTATTTTTTAACTTACTTGCGATACAAATTAACTTTAAGTAGCATCAAAGACCTGAAGCCAGAGAGATGCTTCGTCCTTCAGTCCAACATTTGCTGTGTATTGAGTCTTCAGCTCTTTAGCTACGTTCAGACTGCAGGCTGAAGTCACCCAACTACAACTTTTTTGCCCCTATGTAACATGTATGTGATTTTTTTTTTTATGTCAGTTTGAACGACACAGATACGATTTTTTCTCCAGGCCACTTCAGCATGTGGTCCTAAATCCAATACATATCTGATCTTTTGGCATGTGGCTTTAGTCTGAACTGTCAGGTCGCGTTCCATCCGACCTGTACGTCATCGGTATGTGAAATACTGACTGGCTAAGGCAGAAGGCCGCCCATCCTGAGTCGGGTTCTGGTTCTGCTAGAGGTTTCTTCCTGTTAAAAGGGAGTCGTTCCTTTCCACTGTCGCCAATTGTGCTGCTCAGGATGGAGGATTGCTCTGAATTAACAATTCAACCCAATTGGCTGGTTCCTTAGATAAGAAATGTTTTATTAATAGTTGGTTGATTTTTCTGTAAAGTGCCTTGAAATTACTTTGTTATGAACTGGCACTTTATAAATAAATAAACTTGAACGTCACTATTCTGCATCGAGGAGGTAGGAGTGAATATAAAACGACAATAATGGCAGACGATGCGGAGAACAGTCAATGGTGACAAAACGAGGCGTCTGAGTTAATCAATATTTGGGGAGACATCTCAGTTCAGGCCAAACTCAAGGGGTGTTATCAAAACCGCGCAGTTTCTGAAAACATTTCCAAAGAAATGGCAGTGAACCTGGCTCCAGTGCCAAAAAAAATCTCTGAGCTAAATGTGTGTGTGGCGTCACTGTTCCCTTTACTGCGCATGTGTGACACATTCAAGAGGCATTCCGTTCAGACAGCAAGTCACATTCAGGTCGCATTTCATTGGCAATATGAACGACCTTGCAAAAAGATTGGATCTCACAAAAAATATCGGAATTGAGCATCAAGACCTGCAATCTGGACGTAGCCTTAGAGGGTAAAGATGCAGTCAGTAGTTTCTGAAAACATTTTCTCTGGCTGGTTTTGAACCCAGGACCTTCTTGCTGCAAGGCAGTGGTGCTTTGGTAATAAAGTTCCTTAAGAAACATTTTCAACAGTTTTTTTTCTTCCCAAGTTGTCTGTATTGTTTAGCCAAGGAGCTGGTCCATCCTTTAGAGAAAAGATGTTTGAATAATTTAAAGGTAAGTTTCTAGTTTCCTAAAAATGTTCCTCTTAAAATGATCAGACACAAAGACTGAACGGAACATGGGTTAAAAGCAGCCAAATGCTTTACAGAAACTTCAGAAAGGCTGAAGAACAGCTTTCAATGATGACAAGAACGTCTGGCTCTTTGGAAGCGAAATATAAAGAAACAAGAAAGTTAACGGTTTCAGTTCGGTCCCTGTAGCACTAACCATCAATACAAGCCAAGTTGTTGTGTATCTTTCCTGATTTGATATCCCAGAAATCCCCAGACATGATAAGAAGTCCTAAAGAAGAGCTCATAGTCCTCATGTGGTTTTCCACTCCAGTTCCTCCTTTTTCAAGTTTGTTTCAAGCAAATAAAACAACGTCAATTCAATTAGCATGGAAAGGTCTACAGTTATAGATTTTTCTTCATCAATATAATATTATCTAAAAACCCTAAAATTACATTTATAAATGAAACATCATCTATCAAAGTTTGTGCTTTGATTTAAATAAATGTTTACATGTAAAATGTAGTTTTTTTTCTTCCTGCAGAATGATAAACTGAAACACAAACATGAAGCAGTTATCTAACTGTACAGGTTTAAACATGTCCTTTTTGGATCTGCTATAATAATTTAATCAATATATTTATACTTGTGATCTTTATGGATTTAGTATGACTTTCCTAAATGTTTAAACTGACACGCCACTAGCTTGCACTGAGTACATCAGTCGTTGTGCTATTTTCATTAAGCACATTCGTTTTGTTCCATCATGTTTAAACATTTTATCATGCAAATATTGTTAAAAACTAAATAAAAACATTTAACTCAGACAGATTTATGATCATTTATAAATCATACAATAACTCATCCAATTTTTTGATTATACCCAGTTCAATTAGGTTTTCTTTTGCCCCTTTTCCACCGACAAATTGGCACGGCGCGCTTGAGAGCGGTACAGTATAGCGCGGATCAATTCATTTGAGGTGGTGGAAACATAAAGCGGACGTAAGTGGGGATATGGGCGTCCCCATCTGGCTATGAAAAGTGGCGCGCAAAAGTCTTTGTCCGCGACGTCACAGCACGTGAAACAACAACAACAATGGCGGATATACGTGTGTTTTTGTACTTTGCACTCTGTCTGTGGTTCATTTATGTTGGTTTGATTTTTGGTTCTTGTGGAGGAAGTCGCCATCGTCCAAAGTTAATTGTATTTTAAAATAAAATATTTGTATGGTTGCTGGGAGTTTTTTTAAAGCCTTTTGCGGGAGCGCTTCTATATCACATCACATGGACACCACACACAGCCGGGCCAATCAGGGGCTACCACTACGTAGTAGTCGTGTCACTGGTAGCAGTTTACTGGACCAATCAGTAGACAGGTGGGCGTGTGGACCCGCTTTGGGCTGCTTCGGCCAACCGTGGCAGGTAGTCCTAAAAAAAGAGGCCGGGTTGGCACGGAATGACGCGGTTAAGACCCGAGAAAGGCGGTGGAAAAGGGTCCGCAGGTGGCTAAAGTGAACCGAGCCGCACCGTGCGTTTTTCCACCAACAGAGGTGGAAAAGCGGCATTTGTTTTTAAATTCATAAATATTCATACAATACAAATTTAAAAATTGATTTAGCCACTTATGGATTATATATTTTATACTTAAATAAGTTGGTCTTGGTTTAGTTTTTATTACAACAAACCCCAAAGTTCTCTGTTAAAAATGAATAAACAAGTTGATTTAGATTTTTGGAGGGAAATAATATTTTAGATTATTTGATAAATTAGTCAATAGAATAAACAATATAAAAACAGTTAAATTATGTATTAAAACCAACAGGAATAAAATTCTCTTGATTTAACAGGCCAGTTAATATTATCCTGCAGTGTAATTCGTACGTTTGGTATTTAATGGCTTTAAACATATTTATTTATTGTGAAAGACAGAAGCTGTTCTCAGGTTTCTTTTAATAGTACAGATTTGTTTTATTTGCTTAAAAAAACAATCCTAATTTAAGAAAAGCCTGAACAACAGATGGGTAAATAAGCAGATTACGTGCCATGATGTTTTCCCCTGTTCATTCACCGTTGATCCCGGTGCGTGAAATGACTTTTCGGGGAGTGTTTTCTTTCAGATGCTGCTGGCCAAAATAGCCAGCGTGTAGACGTGAGAGAGAGAGAGAGAGAGAAAAAGTCCAGCTTGTACAAATACAGCTGGAGGTGAGCTGAGGTCTCAAGGTTTATTTGCACACATTTATATGCGTTAATTATAGACCACCTGGCTGAAAATTAACACTCTTATTGTATGTTGAGATAAATTTGGTAGTCTGCTCATCAAAGCTCATGGCTGGAAAAACAAAATCTTTCATTGGATGTGTGCGTGTTTGGTAAATGACCTAACAGGATGTTGTTTTGTGAGACTAGCGTTTGTGTGATCAGACATGACAGTCCTTCCTGATATTTACTGACATGTTTTTTTTTAATTCACACGTGCATTAGGCGACTATATTTAAGTCTTCGGTAAAAACAGAAGAGAGGCGTTCTGTTTGCCCCGGCGATGATGACGGCAGGACAATCGGCCACTCTCTCCTTCATGGAGATGTAGCACTGCACAGCTTGTTCACTCTAAACACTCTGCAGAGGCTGACCGGAGTCGGGACTGTGGTGTGGGTTCATACAGCTGCACATGTAGCTTGTATTTATACCCTTGGTCTTGTTGTTTTGCACGTCTAATTGGCCCCTTTATTTTATTTAGGCCACTAAAACACAGCAGAGTTGCCCAACGATGAAGTCTGTTTGATGTTTATGGATTCTTACCAAATTTACATTCAAAGGCATCCAATTTCTTTTATCTATTAGCTTGTTTTGAAATCTTTTTGGCTCCAAATGCTCTCAGGCTCCTGGACCCTGATAAGTGTAAGTTTAATGACGAGTCACTGTGAGAAAGTAATAAAATGCTGCAGTAGCTTTTCCTAGGCTAAGTTAATAAATTCTAGAGACCCGATGCTAACGGTATTAGCAACAGTGTAGAGCAGTGGTTTCAACCAGCGTTGTAAAGTTTTCTGTCAAGTTGTTAGAATAGTTTCTTTATGTTTGTGCATAATGCTGCTATCTTGAGATGAGATTAAATTAAACCCTGTTTTCTGTGTTTTATGCATTTCTTAATGTATTATCAAACTCAAAATGTGCTTGTTGTTTTAATATAGTACTTTCACATGTTCTCGTTTAGCATTTCGCATCATTTTAAAATATTTTCACATGTAATGTCAGATACTAAAACCTTTTAGTTGGAGAAAAAAATTCTGAAAGTTACCAGAAACACCTAATTAATTCACTGTCTGACTTGAAACAGTCAGGTCTTGAACTAGTTTTGTTGGCGACGCCTGATTTGGTGAAAAAAAGTGGATGAAGAAGAGTGAAAACCATGTTAAAGTTCTGCTTTAATTTTGTAAAAACGAAACAAAACACGAAACTAAACCATGATTTCGTGTTGCAGTGGGACTTAACGATCCTCGTTGCAGTCTGTCACCTCTCTCGTCCTCCATGATTCCCCTCCGGCTGGCTGGTTGAACCTTTTACTCAAAGGTCTGGACTTACAGCCTGGCCCTGTTAGCCAGATTGGAGATGGGTTTGTGTCCTTTGGGTCCTTTGGCTCCAATTGATTTTCTGCCTGTCCAAACACCACTGGAAAGCCATACATTACAGCAGACAATTATTTGAGCTTTAATGTGGCCTTGCAGCCTGTTGGAGTGGAAGGAGTGCTCGGGGATGCCTACTGGATCTTTTTTGTAGGAAAATGGATCTGCCATTTATGAACAATCTCATTTAGCTTCATTGATTACAAATAGAGAGTTGTTGGTCTGAGCGGGTTGAGACACTGGATAGAAATCCCTGGTGTGCATGTTGTGTGATGAAAACATGCAGGAGGAGAAAAGCCAGAGGTATGTTTCAGTAACATTTGTCACTAACATTGCACCAAAAGTTCTAAGGAAGAATGATTTTGAAACTTGGAAGGGAGTTTGAATATTGGCAAACGAAGGACTCATTAAAGGATCCAAATCAGTTCTAGGCTTTTGTCTTGGCTGAAGGTTGCACTCACTGTTCCAGTTTCACTTGTGTCAGATTCAAACAAAATTTATTCCAGAAACGATTTGGTCTCGACAAGTGCAGTTCCACTTCTTAGAAACATCAGTAAGCTATGGTTCTGGCCAGATAAGCTTCAGTTTACAGAAAGCCAGCACAGGGCACCAGCTTTTTTTTCTGTTTCTCAACTTCTCCTAAAACACGAACACACCTCTTTCCAAACAAAGGTAGTAAAACCACTTCAACAGAGGTCAAACAGGTCTTTATTTCCTCAGTTGCGGAAGAGGACATGAAAATCGATGATTCGTTTACAACACGACCAGAATCACAAAAGTTATTTTACAACTGATGCAACACGATGTTTACACAATACAAGAGATCTTAAGCTCTACAACAAGGACAAAAGAGTGAACATTTGTCTGCAGACCAGTTCTAAAAGAGCAGGAAGTGATGTATTTGTAAAAGAAAAGAAAATGGCAGCAGAACTACAAATAGAAAAGGTTTTGCAAATTCAGTTTAATTCAATTACATGTCACTAATCCCTGAAGGGAAATGAAATGTTGTTGTAACTCGGTGTTTCTAGTGACACTCTGTTGTTGAGTTACTGTGATGCTTAGAGGATGATGGTTTTCCATCATGTTCTCCATCCTCCTTTGGACAATCTACTCAAGAGACTTCCCTGACCACGCATTTCTGGAGCTTGTTCTACTGGAGCTTGTTCTCCAGGTCCACACACACTCTTGTCTACACGGAAACAGTGTTTCCGATATAGTTGTCGTATTTGTTGTTACTAAAAATGTTCACACACACACGGCATTGTGACAAAACGCCGTAGTAACAACGATATTGTTTTCAAAAAGTTGTTTTCTGGCTGCACAAAAGCCAAGTTTTAAGACTTGTTAACATTAAAATAATTTTTTGTACATTTTTAAAAATGCTGTTTCCATTTGGATGGAAGGCTGAAACATTAACAAAACTTTTACATATATAAACGGTGGAGAGCAACCTAGTTACCTTGAGAGAATACCCGCATCTCACCCTACGGTCTTCCACGAAGGGCACTTAGCAGAAGAGCACATAAGAGTTCCAAGTGCGCAGTGAACAAGTGCGCACATATTAATAGTATTGGGACAGCGAGCATTACGTCAATGATCTGTGCCATGACAAGTAACATGGCAGTGCCGGTCGCTGTTTGTGCTACTTTGATACTAGAAATGACTTTACAAGTCCAGCAAACATTTATTTTGAGGAGAATGAAGCACAGGAACCAAAGGAGGTGTATAAGACAGAATAAGTGATTAAACTCTTAGTATATCATGTCTGAAAATACTTGCCAGTACCGTTATTAATCAATTATATTTTTCATCAGATGTGATACATCTGTCTAACAGAGAATCATTCTATTGTAATTACACATCTACACCATAAAATAAAATATTGATTACTTGGATTCTACATCTGAGAAAACATTTTCTGGTCCAGATGGTTCAGTCATTTCTCCACCTTCTTCTGTCGAAATTCACTTGCAGCAATGCATTGTGGGAAATATCCATTGCTGAAGTCTGCACCGATGCGGGCTTCGGTGAAGTGCGGATCAAGGGTGCAAAAGGGGTGGGGCCAAGGGCACGACTCTCCACTCTGGAGAATCGAGACACCCTACGTACTTGCGCCCCTCATCGGGAACGCACAACTGAAGTGCGCAAGGGCACAAGTGCAGGTATTGGGATGGGGCCTATATGTATTTATTTTCCACATATGGGTGAATCTTCCATCAATGACGTGTAGTTTTTCCACCTAGCAGATATGTCTCTTCTGTAGACCTACAGTATTTTATACTGTTTTCACATCCCAGGCCTGCACTCACATCCATGATGTTACTAGCTGTCATATTTCTGGCAGATTTTTTTCTTTTCTTTATCATATAAACCTTTTCTAGTGTCCTCCATCCACAGAAACTGGTGCACAGTTAGTGCTGTTACAGTAAGTCTATGACACACAGTCTCTGAATACTTAGAGGTACAATGTCTTTGACAGCATCTCTACTGAGACTCGACACTTACCTCCGTCAGCCTTTTCTCTGTCTTGTAAATGTGCAGGACATGCTGTACAACGTCTGTTTCAGTTTTCTACCTGCTCTACAGTTTTCTCTCTGTATTCCAGCAACATCCAGTTCTATTTTTAATCATTTTCAGCTGAAGTTCTCTCCTTCCTGGTTTCAGCTACCTCTGCTGTCCATCCTCCTAGTTACACGGTGTCATTCATTCAACATTTATTTCTTTCACATTCTAAATCCTCATTTGCTTGGGCCATGTTGTAAGACAGTTACACCCTTATTGCTTGAGGCCCATGTCCCTGTATAGAACGTAATCTGATCCCCCCACTCAGGAGGAATGTGACAAGCCTTGAGGACGGCCAAATCGAGGTACAAATCAGCTGGTTGGGCAGCAGAGAACTCCGAGTGGGTTTGAGTCAGCGCTTCGACAGCTACTACAAGAATATAGTCAGCCACTGAACCAAATTCATGGTTGTATTTATTCTGAAATGCTCCCTGACAGCAGTGACATCAGACAGTAGTTGTAAGCTGTATTAAACATTTGTTGCGTATGGTCTGTTTTGTTGCCAGGAGCATCTTTTCAGCCTAACAGATGGTGCATGAAGTGCAGAGATATTCAGTTTTACAGTACTGGGCTGTAGCACCGTGTTTGCATCAGATGAAAGTAAATATAGCAAGTGTTTGGGAAGCAAATAACATCCAACTTATGAAATAGGAGAGAACATTTGCTGTTGACTCCAAAATGGTTCACATACATTTTCATTTATGTTTAATTCACTCTCTCTGTGTAGACACTGGTTATTTAACACATGTAAGACTGTGGTACGGTCTTGATTATTCCTCATTTTTTCTTTATATTCTTTATATTTCTTCATATTGTTCCTGTAATGAACAAAACGAATCATTCATTGTGGTTTCTGCAGGTCTTTGTTGATTTTATTGCACTTTAACCACTTTTTCACTCATTTTCTAATACACAATGTCTTGCTGTTTGGTAAACCACTTAACTTTGACATGAATTGTTAAGACATGATAGAGTTAAAGTAGTTAAAGAGGCCTTTACATTAAAAACAGTTTTTCTGATGTTTCTGTTGATTATTTTAGCTCCACAGGTGTTCTTACCTTCATAGTGGGTGTAAAAACAGGTCAACAACTTCTCTTTCAGTTTTTATCTCTCAAACCACGCAGGTGGCGATAAAACCCGAGTTCTCCCAAGTTCGAACGGCCTGTACTTGTTTCATCACAGCTCCTTTGCTCATTAGTATTCATCGGCTCCGGCTGTTGAAACCACGCCTAGCATGCTGCTGGCTAAAATCTGTAGCATAAGACGTAACAAACCGGAAGAGACTACGTCTGCTGTTGCCATGCGCCATGCCAGGCTTTTCTTTGGTCTTTGCTGATTTTTTTAAGACTGTCAGATTCCTTTTTATCTGCTGTAGACCAGAGATGACTTTATGAAAGGTATGAACTATTGATCTAGACCATTTGAAACTATTACAGTAAAATCTGGCTTCTTGGAAGTTATTTCTAAAAACAGGTATTTTTAAACTTCTTCCGCATACTTTATGTAGCAGAGGAGCTCCTTGGGGTAATGCACCCAGCAGGAAAATTGACCCAAAGACTTTGGAAAAACTGACCACATCTTGTCTCTAAGATCTACATGCACAGCTAGAGAAAAGCAGTCAAAGAGACTCGAGCTTTCCCTCAGGCCGTCAAGCTGTCAAGTGAACTGAACTTACTCACTGACCTGTCCTCAACAACTCGTGACCCTTGCAGTAGGCCTGTGAAGGGATCAGGGCATGCCCTCGGCTGCTCACTGCTGCTTGACCCACACCGTGTTCCTAGAGTCTTATAAAGGCCCCGACAGTCATATCTGATTGGATGCTGACTGCGACGAAAGCTTTCGAGTGTGATGCTTTAACTGCCTTTAATCTCACGGCTGCTTGTAAAACCCCGAACAGATGGTGCCTTCAGCATAATTCTCCTCCAGTGAATTTTGTGAGTGCTTTTCTCTGCAGTGTGGAGGTCAGGCTGGCAGCAGAGATGGATGATTTACTTAACAGTCACTTCTAGCCCAGAAAGGTTGCATAATAAAGGCTACCTCAGGGGCTCCGTCGGTTTCTCCTGTTATATAGAGCTCATCTGGAGGGTTGGCGAGACAAGAAGTGTGTGTGTAGTTTGTGTGGAGTAATATCCCTTTGCTGACTCAGAATTCCTTTGGTCTGTAGAGAAGTAATTCCTTTTGTTGCCCACCCTCCCTCTCTTCAGCTCCAGCTTCTTGCTGTTTTAGCTTTTCTGTCTTGGCAGCCGTGTGCCCCGCTGGCACAAGATCCCACCACACCCCCGCAGTCATGGCCCAGAAAAAGAGACATGCTTTGAGAGATGGGCGTTGGTAAAGGAGGTGGGCGGGTAGGGGGGATGAGGGGGGGTAGGGACTCTTAGTGGCCTTGTTGTCTTGGCAAAAGGTGGGAGGAGGTGGCTGGCTGCGCTATCCCATCGCCTCACCACCTGTCCTCTAAAAAGCCACAGTCCGTTGGTTAAAAATGAAAAGTCAGCCATGCTCAACTTGATGCTGTAGAGACCTTACTTCTGGAATAAAGCTGGATTTTAAAAATTATTTTATACATTTTAGTTTTTTGGAGCATTAATAATTTTGAGAAGATGTAATTTTCATTAGCTGCTTCTCAACTAGCCTTGTTCTTTTGTCACTACATGCATGAATACCGTTTCCTCCATGCTATGTGGCTATTCCTGTACGATCAGGAGGGTTTGCCCCAGTCCACAGATCGCTGTGATAATTAGCAGTGCTTTATTCATGTTTTTAGTCCATTCAGGTAAGCAGCTGAGAGGAATCCGAGCAGGTGGGTTGATTAATAATAAGGGGAGTGTTATCTACAGTTCAGATCGTGATTTATTTGGGTCAAACTTCAGGTCTGTTATGCACCCTTTATCTAGTGTTGGTGCAAATATAGACTGGCCTTGGCCCCTCTGTATGTGTCTAGTAATTGCATTCTAGAAATGCCAACATCGTGGCTGCCAAGTAGCCCTCCATGGGAGGTGCGATCACGCCTGTTGAGGCATATTATCTCAGACGCAAGCTGTGAATGAGTACAGAAAACACTGAAATCAGTTGGAGTTTTTGGAACATAACAGCATGTTTCTATTAATTTACATTTCGTATCACCAGTTGAAATTATACCGTGTTCAGGTGATGTTTAAAGATTCCAGATTTGTAATTAGAACAATTCAGGTTCCTGCAGGTGTTTGAGAGAAAAAAAGCTGGCTCAGACATGCCCAGCAAAATTAGCATGATGTAAAATATTGTCTAATTCTTTATTTTGTTACATGGTTTGTTAATCCGTTGGTGAGATAGACACCTGGACAAAATATTTTCTACAAGCTGAATTGTATTTATAATGTTCCTTTCTAGGAGTTACATGCTGTATGAGATTTAAAATATTTAAGCTGGGGCTGGAAAGACTTCCTGACAATTAGCTTCATCAAGAAGTGAAACAAATGAAAACAACAACACCAGGTGCAAGATTTTCCAGTTTTTTTCAGCTTTGCATGAAAAATTTAAAACAAAGTACTGGTGGGAATTTTCCCGTAATTTTGGTCGGATGCTGAATTATTTTTTGATCCGTTTGACAGGTTATCATTATATTATTTAGTTTCTCATGGTAAAGCTTTTAAAGTCAGACTTCTGCCTCTACAAAACAGCTGAACTACCCAGTGTAGATGTGTCATATCCAGCCACTCGTCTGTCTGTCACCGCACACTCTCAGGACCAGCTACCAACAAGAACTCTTTGTAAACTGGCTGCCGACACTCCAGCACTGCTCTCCAGAGTTAGTAGTGGACACATGTTCTCAGCGGACTGTGTCGTCAGTCCTTCCTAATACAAGCGCCAGCTGACAGCATGATGGAGAGCAGTGGGAGACTCATACAAAGGTGCGTCTGTAAAGTGCAGGGCTGGATTTTTGTCCACAACTAAGTCCAAACTGACCTACCAGTTCCTCCTCACATGTGGGAACTTTATGCTTAACAGTTGAGGAAAATATTGATATTGTAGCTTTGAGGCCTTGTGTAAACATACCACCATGATGTGAAAGACTGAACCTTATACACCTCATTAGGGATCCATCCATCTTCTGCCAATGGATCATGGAAGCAACATCTTCAGCAGATCTTTTTCTCCCCAGCTACCGTCTCCAGCGTATCCAGAGGGAATCCAAGTTGTTCCCTGGCCAGCTGTGAGATATAACCTCTACCATGAGTTCTGGGTCTGCCTGGGGGTCTCCTCCAGGTGAAACATGTCTTGTACACTTACTTTGGAAGGCATTCAGAGGTCAACTTTGCCCGATGCCCAAATCCCCTCAATTGACTCCTTTTAAGGTGGAATAGCAGGAACTGTACTATGAACGTCTCCAGATAAACAGAGTTCAGCCATTCTGCAGCTGTTTGTACCTGTAATCTTATTCTTTTTGTCACCACCCACATCCCATGAACATAAGTGAGGAAAGGAACATAGAAAATACAAATAATAGCTATGAACTTAATCTGTGATGAAGCGCAGCCTTAGCCGAGTCCCAACACTCACTGGAAACAAGTCTAACTTATCAATAATGAAAACAAAACTCTCACTCAAATGGTACAGGGATCAAATAGCTCCTAGAAGGGTTTACAAATTACCCACTACAGGACTCCATGAGGGACATGGTCAAAAGCCTGCTCCAAGTCAACTAAAGACTGGTTGGGAAAACTCCCATGCACCTGAAGTATCCTGGTGAAAGCAACAGAATGGTGTTCCACCAACAAAATAAACATTTAGAAAGCAGGTATGTGTTCATGTGGGATTTCTTGGGTTTAAAAAACAATGTAGAAGGGTATGATGGAAGGATTTACCAGATTATATTTTCTCTGGTCTTATAATATTCTCTCCTATGCTAATAAACTGTGAAAAGATATAAAATTATGTACCAAAACAAGCAGGTCTAGATTACCCTTGTAGTGTCAATACATTGAAAGACCAAGTAAATGCATTCTGTAGCATTTCCATTTGTGTTAATTGATTTGTCACAAAATTTCATGAAAAATACATAGATGGTACTATATCGTGGAAATGTATCTCTTAAGGCAAAGCATGGAGCCATAGTACTCTGTCTTCCTGATCCTTCCAGCTTCTTCCATTGTTCCGTCTCTGCTATGCTCCAAAGCTGATTACAGCGCCTCCTCTAATGAAAGCTAATCCTGTGTCACGGCATTGTGTAGGAGGGGGAGGAGGGAGGGTGTAGGCTTCGGCTTGGCAAAGCTAGCAGGGGATGACTTCTTCAAGGCCTGTCAGAGCAGCTTTCCCAGAAGAAGCCAGAGAGGTAATTTCTCCTCAGACCTGGAAATCTAAGAGGAGTTTTTCTTCTGAACTTTAAATTCATCTGCAGCCTCTTCAGAGACAAATCAGTGTTAAAGCTGATAATCCTTCAGCAATAATTACATTCACTCATATTCAGTTCAGCCATGTTGAGGAATAATTCATCTCACCATCCTCCAAACAGAGTGATGCCTATACCTACATACATCACACCTTTACCAAAGGTATCATAATAGTAGCAATAATAAAAATACTAATATTAGTGATAGAACAACATCTACAGTACTAACAATAGAAACAATCATTGTATCATTATTGCTTGGATTATAGTTAGTATATTTCTATACCTTCCCAAGCTATGTGGATCCATGGAGCATGAGGGTCATAAAAGATTACAGCGCAGATGTATAATGTGGGTGTGCTGATATTATGTGGAAAATTAGCACTCAGACAAAAGTTAATGACAAGAGAATAATAATAATGATATTATGAATAATAATCCTCATTAAATAGTTAAACACATCATTTTCAATATGTTATAGCAGTTAAAGTTATTAAGATAAACATTTGGATCGTGGTTGTATCAGTGGAGGTGGGTGACTCAGCTGATGTTGTATGTTTTTCTCTTATAGCCTTGGAGTTATTTAACACTACTGAGATTATAAAAAGTATAATAAGTTGCCTTTAATGTTGCCCTTTTTTTTGCAAAGTGAACACCTGGTAGCTTTTTTCCCTTAATGTGGCATTTCTGACAGTATGGTGACTTAAACGTGTGTCATTTTCTGTAGAATTGTAAAGCTGTGGAGACGTCCTAGAGTCAGGAAGTGTGGGGTGGGTGGTGATATATTGGCAGACGCCCTTTTTTCTGTCCACTTCAGTGATTTTTTTTTTTTATATCTCTGATTGATCTTCGTCTCCCCCTGACTCTGGACCCTCACCTGGCTCGGCTCCAGATGACTGTAGTCATTTGCCTGCTGTGATCCGGGTCCCTGGCGGCCACTCGCTGTGTCATCGATCTGCTGCTGGGCTGATGGTTCACCGCGCACACACAACCAACGGAAACACACTGCATGCACATCCCTCAGAAAAGACCCCAGCAACCCCCCCCACTGTAGCATAAACATTCATCTGTCCCTGCATTCTCCCACGCTTCAACCCTAACCTTAATAATTACCCACAAGTACTCGGAATGCTTTCTTAGTAGCAACAGAGCGTTTTCAGTCACGTGCTTCATCCACAAGCTGTCATCTAAAACGTTTGGACTGACTTCTCATCACCCAGTCTGATCTCTGGAACGCCACACGATGGTGGTTTGATAACCTTGACACTAGTGACAGGATGGATGCAGGTCTTACCTACATCGTCTGGGTATTTAGTACACATGCTGCTTGTGTAAATAATGTACATTAATACATTACTATAACTGACAGGAACCTGTGCAGAGACAGATGTTACTGTGGTGAACAGCTGTCAGATGCTTGTGCGTTTCATGTTCACCATGTTTCTGCTGATGATTTTAAACCATGTAGGAGAATATGTATGAGAACACCTCTGCTCAGCGTTCCACCACAGGAATGTAACACGCTGCTGGCAACTCATTTTTAAGCCAATATTTTGATGGATGAAAGATTAAATCTGAGACTCTACAGCACTGTTTCCCTGGCAACCCCTTGACTCACTTTCATCTCTCCTGTTTGTTGATGTGATGTAAAATCTTGTATCTCTGCAGCAGATGATGGCGACGGTCAACAGCTCCTTTAAAGTACCGAAATAGCCCCGCTAAAGGCATTTAGCTGAAGTTGTGGTCGTTAGCAGGATTAAATAGTCATTTATCGTGTGGTCTTGTCAACATGTTTGGGCACATAAATGTAAATAAGACTGTAAATAATTGGAGATAACATCTCTCTGGTCTCCAAGTCAGTGCACGTTGTTGTAGTTGCGGTCGACAGTGTGTAAATCCCATAAATGTCAAATATTTTTGCGCTTTGAAGTGCAAAAACTTCATAATTTAAATTTTAATCATTTAAATCTTGTTTCTGTTTACCTGGTAAAAGAAATAAAATAAATGCAACAAGAAAAAAATATTTAAAGTAATAATCAGATTTTTAAAAAAGCATCATGTCTCAAACCTTCTCGATTTTGTTTCTGTGTGTCAGAAATGTGAAACACCAGAAACTGTAGCATCTAACTTCATGTGGTATCGTCATGCAGGTTCTCCCGCCCCTCTTTTTCACTCCTCTGCTTTTAAAATTATTAGTTTATTTCCTCTATTTTTCTGCCCTTTTCTCTCTTGGATAGCGGATGTTGGCTTTGCACTCCATCCCAGCCGCTCGCTCACTTTTTTTATAAGCACACGCAGATACAATCAGCAGACTCGGAGCTTACGCTGTGCTAAGTGCTTCGTTCAGGATTGGCTTCTGTCCCATCTAATGCACCGTAAAATAAGTTCATGCCAATTTCTACTTGACCTTTTCACCATTAGTCCCATTTCCTGCAGGCTTTTTTTCTTTTCTTTTTTTTTTTAAATCTCTGCTCTGCACTGACTGAGCAGATGTGTCCTTTTATGTCCTTTAAGGTATTTTCCATTTAATTTGCTTTCATATTACATGATTTAGGAGTTTAGTTTGGAGTCATCTGAATCAGCTGCATCAGGGCAGAGATTCAGACCAAATATTCAATGTAATAAAGTTTCATTGTGCAGGAAAGTGCAGCTTCCATCCACAACCTCTACTGACTCGTGCTGATGTTACACGTTGTTAGAAGGACAAAGGACTCTGTGTGGTATCATCAGTATTATATCTGATGGGATTTCACACTTTCACAGACTAATGACCGAATGCTGCTGCTTCAGATTTTATTAGTCTAAATTAATTATGAATATGTGTAAATATAAATCCTAATAATTCCAAATATTTAATGTCATTGTGCAGCTGAAATCCGTTTCCGATCAGGCTGCGCTCTGCATGTGATCCCCTCACAAATGATTTAGAAGCATGTGAATAAAATGCGTGGAACGCATGAGGTGCTGCAGCTTTTTGTTGTCAGGAAATAAAGCCATATGATCTCGAGCTTTTGCATAATGCATGACAGGTAATCGCTATCAGAATGGTGCAACAATGAAGCGGCTCTGCTCGCGCCGCATGACATTTGAAGTTGAGGTACTTTCTGGTGTACAGCGCGTCCTTTTCTTTCCTGCCGCCCACAGAAGCTCCTGCATTCTGCTAATCATGTTCTCCTGTCCCACTCTAATTCACTGCTGTTATGTCATTTAATTAATAAACTCTGACTGTCAGTGGGGAGAACTGCTCCTGTTAGCCTCCTCAGCGCTCGGGGACCACCTTTTGTGCATATCTCACTTGCAGAGTGTGGCTCATCCCTGAAAGACTGCCATATGGTTGATTTTATTTCTCTGATTCTGAAACTTCCTCTCATGTTTGTTTTTTTCTTGACTATTACAACCAGAGTGCCACTCAACTCAGGTGGTGATGTTATACCTATATTCTTCATTAGGAGATCTAGTTTGTTTAGCTCTTAGGGTCTGACAACACACAGTTTTTGCATAATAACGCAGTCAAATGACTTCTGGTGTGCTGAAGTTTGTTTGAAGTGACCTTTGATGCCCTCACACATGGTCTGCAGTTTTCTGATCAGTCTGGGGTTGAGGAGAGAGGGAAATTGGTGTATTGGTGTCTGTGGTGGGAGGATTCCTGCTACATCATGCAGCATCAGCCATTTGTGTAACATCTCATGGGGAAACATTGTACATAACAAACATCAGGTTTGTTGTTGAGTTAATGGAGTTTCTTTGGATTTTGGGGGGGGGGGGGTCCGCTAAAGAGGGAACAAGGTTAGACCACATTGCTGGTAAAGCCAATTCTTTACTATAAAACCAGTGAATAACTTGTTGGATTTTCCAAAGTCTCACTGTGATGAAACTAGTTAGAGATGTGCATATTTTCAATTGGAATCACACCAAATTTGTTCTTATTTTGCTTTTATAGAAAATGTGAAATTTGTGTTAACGTTGTGTGAAGTTTTGTCACTATTTCTTCATAAAGTAACTTTATTCTGCCTCAGTTTGTTTGCACATCGTCCTGTAACCGCTCCTAAAGTTTTCTCATAAAATAAACCCCAAGGGGTTCCTCCTGAAAACTCTTAATATTTTGACAGAAAATATCTGCAAATTATCGGCTGTGATACAGCAACAAACATCTGTTTGCTACTTTTCCCCGATGTGTGACGTGTCGTTTTTTTTCGAAGCCATTTGTTTTATAAACCAGGATGTCTGTGCAGGTACCGTCAGGGTAAGTGGAGTTTAATGTCGTCTTATCCAATGTTCTTCTGTCTGAAGGATTCCCATAAAAAGAAGGACATCATCAGTGTGTTTAATCAGATACAGAGATATCCAGAAGCTCTTACATCTCTGATAACCTCCTCCGCTCTTACCTTCCATATCAAGTTACTTTGATTTGAGCTCGTTCTTTCTTTTGGTTGTTAACATTTTTCTTTAATTGTGTTTTATTGACAATGCAGACTCATTTCACTCCATCCCACCTCTTAACATGTTATTATTTTTAAATATAGGTTGATGGGTTACTCTTTAGAATGAGTCTAAAGCAAAATCAGATTGTGATGGAGTGAAATCTGGTCAAACAAAGTGAGATTTGGAAAGTTTCAGCTCACTTCAGCTGTTTAACCTCTTTGGAAAAAGAGTTGTAGAACTGAAATCATTCCAGTAAACAGGATTTATAATAATTGTTAGTTTTTTATGGTTATAGTTGCAGGTTTCTTGCTTTAATATGCTTCAGTGCTCCAAATTTGTCCTTTAAATTACCTCCAGATTGAAACTCACGACTGCTGCAGATATTGTTTTGTAGGTGTTACCAGTAGAAGCAATATTTACTGATTAGATTATATAATGTGAAAAGGGCATTTGCAGTGCAGTTATTTATCTTTGTAGTGCTTTTTTTTACTTCTTAAACTCTTCCCTTATTTTCTCCAAATGTACTTTTGTAGTTTTTTTTAAACTAGTTTTTTGTGCAGTAATAAATCAGACCAGAGACGAAGCTGCTGTGCAGGAACTGAAGGAACCTGAACTGTCAGATGAGGACAGGCTTCCAGTTACACTTCATGTTCTCTGGTTTGCTCTACTGCAGCACCTTTCTTTCTCCAATTAGACTCATCTGTCCAGTAACATCTAACCGAGCACCTCCTGCTGTCTCCTCCCTCACAAGAAAGGTGCGTTAGCTCTGAAATACACCAATTTCAACATTCTCCACAGTTTCTGATCCACGGCTGACGGCAGGGTGGATTAAAATTAATATATAAAATAGCACCTGAAAAGATTCTTTGATATTCTTTCATGCTTTGCTGGTGTTTAAAACTCAACCAGTTCATAACCTCAACCTCATCAGATCATCACATGCAGCTTTTAACCTGACAAATGCTGGATGTTTCACTCTCATTAAATAAACCTGAAAGTTTTTTTTAGCGCCGCCTCCAGACATCTTGAGGTTTACATTTCTTCAACCTACCTGCTGATGGATGGCTTTAATTTGGAGCAGGGAAATTACAATACTAATCTGAGACAAATTATCACTAAAAGTTTAATTAGACCTGAGGTGCTTTTTGTTTTGACCCTCTCTCACTCTTGTCATCTCTCTCTCATGTTAGATTTGAGGCTGCAGTGTAATTTTTCTCATTATGTAACAGGAGCGAACGTAAAGATGGTGAAATTAACGAAGGCAGGAGTCACCTGCTAAAGGAAGGCCGTAATCTCTCCTTTTTGACAAACTTCAGCATCAGTCTTTGTGTTTTGTTGGTTTTTTGCAAAGGAAGTAACTCCTTCACCTTCAGTGCGCAACCTGCGATTATATTGTTTGATGTCGTATTTTGGCAGAGCTGCGTGTTGCTCTTGTTAATAAAAGACCAGTTAGAAATTCCACAGGAGGAAAGTTCACAAACTTTCCATTGTCACGAATGTCGGAAAACTGAGGAGTGATCGGTGGAGAGCGGCAGCCACAAGCCAACAACCACAAACATCCTTTGGGTTTTTGCCAATATAAAACAAAATCTCATTTTTTATTCCATTTTAGAAAATGTTGCTGTTACAACATGAAAACGGAGCTGCATAGTTTGTAGAAACAATTTGGTGTTTATGACTGTGTCTGCATTGATGATTCAGATTGGGGAGAGATTAACAGGTATTCTAATGTGTCCAGTATCTCACTGCCCTGCTTGTTGGGTCCACTTCCCACTACATGACAACATCTGTGTTACTTATTTTAAAGTGTCTTTAAATGTGATCTTTAAATTATGAATATGGCGTTTTTACCCAAAATCACAAAACCGTTGCTGTTTTTAAGAAAATAGTTTCTGCATAGCAGCAGTAGCTCATTAGCAATTCACCTCTGTGCTATTGGTGGAATCGTTTGCGTGGAGGATCTGCTCACCCCACCTTTTGCTGAGAAATCTCTGTTTATGCTAGCTCTACCTCTAGCTTACTGCTACCGCTAGATTACCACTAGTGCTAGCTCACTGCTACCGCTAGCTTTCTGCTACCTCTAGCTTACTGCTACCTCTAGTTTACTGCTACCACTAGATTACCGCTACCACTAGCTTACTGCATCCTCTAGTTTACTGATACCACTAGATTACCGCTACCACTAGCTTACTGCATCCTCTAGCTTACTGCTACCTCTAGGTTACCGCTACCACTAGCTTACTGCTACCGCTAGCTTACTGCATCCTCTAGCTTACTGTTACCTCTAGGTTACTGCTACCGCTAGATTACCACTACCACTAGTTTACCACTACTGCTAGCTTACTTCTATCGTTAGTTTACTGCTACCGCTAGATTACCACTACTACTAGCTCACTGCTACCACTAGCTTTCTGCTACCTCTAGCATACCGCTACCGCTAGATTACCGCTAGCTTACTGCTACCGATAGTTTACTGCTACCGCTAGCTTACTTCTACCGCTAACCTACAGCTAGTGGAGCTGGAGCTACTGATTCACAGTAATTTGAATGCAGAAATACTTAGAAATGCAATTTTGAGCTTAATTTTCTGAAGATGTGTCCTCTAGCATCAGTAAAATGCCACAAGAACATGCTAATGAAACAAAAAACATGATTTTTATCAGAGTGGTTTTTTAAACATGCTCTAAACTTACATAGGGAGGTTGTGATGGTTTAAAGTCGTGCTGGTGTCTCTGGGTCGGAGTGCGCAAAACAGGGTGGTGAGGGCTGAAGGAGAACGTAGAAGCATCGTAATTGGCTTCACACTGAAGGAGGTTTCCCAAATTTAATGCAGTCCAGCCATGGTTTTACAGGTCATGGAGAGTGTGATCATCAGTGATCATTTCAACACAAACTCTGGAACCTTCTAGACCCTGTGATAGACTTCTACCTTTTATCTGTTGATTTCAACTGTTATGTTTGGACATGTTTTTAAATATTTCTGATGAAAGCTGCTGGTTCTACTGATCAGTTAAGTGAAACTTGAGCTTGACACGTGATAGTCTAAAAGCTGCGGTGTTCAAAGAATGGCAGCAGAGTTTGTGCTGAGCAACATGGTTTTTTATTTTGGTTCCTACCGACTGCATGTCAATCACAACTCTCTCCACACTGCAGCCAAGTGATGCAGTAAGACCCTTTTTAATCTCTGTGGTCAGGATCACTCTGTAGAAAGCTGGACTTTTTGTTGATCATCATATTGATGAGTTGCATGCAGCAGCTTCACAGAACTGCTCTGAATTACCCGCCTGCTAACTCTCAAACTATCAGCCTTAGACGGCAGAAACATGTATTTTTGGTCATTAACAGAGTTGCTGCTGGCGCAAAGCTTGTCTAACAGTGTTAAAGACTCATCAATTGAGTTGTTGTTCCTACAGTTTGCTTTACATTCTTTAATTAGCTGCACATTCATGGACAATCATGCAGATTTCAATTTGCAGAGTAGAATTTAAATGGCCAGTTTTAGTTTCCCAGAATTAGCTCGGAGGGGCCTCAACATCCATCATCTTCGGTCAATCTGTTGCAGATTCGTGACACACTTATCATCTTTAAGAGCACAATCACACACACACTGCATGTCTTAAGGCATCTCAGGGTCCCAGAGTGGTGAGGTCATTTGCCACGGCGGAGTCTAAATCCCAGATGTCTCGGCCCCCGAGATAGAATCGCTAAGCAGGTGCTCACAGGAGGCCAGCACGGGGCACATGGAGTTAACAAGGTCAAGTCATCAGTTCTATAGTCTTTAATAAGATTTATTTTGATGAATTAACTCTGATTAGGCTTTTTATAAGTTTGACTTAATTATCTAGGTTAAACTGTATTAACTGTTTAAATCTCAGCATTTTATTTTTTTCTATTCGAACAGATAAAAAGGGAGTGAAATGGTCAGAGATCCTTACAGACACCAGAATAAATGTTCACTCAATCTGTGATTCAACATGTATCTGTTTCACAGTTTTAATGACTGAAGCTAAGATTTAAAATATCACATGTCACCAAGCGCACTCTGATGCAGATTAAGCGCTGGTCTGATTACCACTGATCTTACCTTCGGGAGGGATGGATGTCGACACCAACACACAGATTATTTGTTACAGGCTTGTGGAGTTCAGAAAACTGTAACTGTCTGCAAATGCACTTAAGTTTGTTTTATCTGTAGAATCTTATGTTGCTGTAAAGGCTGCTGTCAGTGACACGAAAGCCCTTTTAGTTTATTAGTTATTTGTTCCTCGCCCAAGGGAATCAGGGGTTATGTTTTTGTTGGTATTAGCTTATTTATTTATTTAAAAAGCTTGAAACTTTATGAAAATTATTTATGTAAATGGATGAATGTTTTACAATAGGTTGGGAATGGCATGAGAAACAATAGATTAGATTTTGGGAGTGATCCGGATCACCGTCTGGATTCAGGAATTGTTTTTTTTTTAGGGATTCTTTATTATTGTGAAATCACATTATGGGGAAATGAGCTGCTTGGTGGAGGTCTGCGCTTTCCAAAAGGCCTCAACATAATTTCATTTATGAAGATTTTAGACAAATAAATAAATAAACAAATAATTTGAACTCCTTTTGTGATTAGCTTGGAGCACATTCCGCTTTAAACAACGCTTTTTAAAGGATCATTTGCCTCAAGAAGCATCAGATGCTGAGTAGTTGTGAACAGCCAATCGTTTAGAAGCTCTAATTATTCACAGAAACAGACTGTTGTTGAGTTGATTAGTCTGCTTTTTACAATGTCTTCAGCACCCTCATGGCGAAATATAATCTAACTAAACAAATACAATTGAGGAAGAAGTAAACCGCTGCCTGACTGAATGGGATGTTTGTATTGGTTTGCTCAAACACATAAAATAGGACTTTGTCCTCTTATGAAAAATGTTTTATGTTAATAAAACAACAGATGTCTCGGTTCTCTGATTCATTATTAAAGCGTCATCTCATTTGTTCTGAATATTGCCTGACAAACTCGAAAATCAGTGAATACTGAGTATGAAATGACTCCCAGATCATAGCAGCAGTCTGGTAAATTGTCTCCAAGGGCTAAAAGCACAAGATTGACCTCCTGCAGAGAGCCGATCCCCAGGAAGTTACAAAGTACCTGCTAATTACACAGCTTAAAAGCCCCGATGCAGAAACGTGAAGTTATCTGCATATTCTTATAAGTCTTAGCCAGTGAAGTCAATAGCACTGTAAATGTATTATGAGAGGATTAATTCTTATTCTTTGTTTTTGTTACCTCCTTGCAGCTGTGCCCTTCCCCCCGAGTCACCGGCTGACAGCTAAAGAGGTGTTTGACAGCGATGGGAAGCCCAAAGTAGATGTGCTGAAAGCTCACCTAACCAAGGAAGGCCGAGTGGAGGAATCGGTGGCCCTCAGGCTCATAGGAGAGGGGGCTGCGATCTTACGCGCCGAGAAGAACTTGCTGGACATTGAGGCCCCTGTGACAGGTCAGTAAAGTGTAACAGAACTGAGCTGAAACTGACCTGACTTTTATTCTCAGCTAAACACTTCTGAAGACATTAGCTTGAGATTTATGAGGTCTGGACTAAGAGACGAGTGATCTGGATTTATAATGTTATCATATTTCTGATATGATGATGCAAGTAGTGATAAAATACGTACATTAAATCTAATATTTTTGGCTATAAATATGTCATTTGCAGTCTACAGCCTTTCATGTTCACAGAAAATGTCACTAATGCAAATTTACCATGTAAAAAACACTGATGGGGACATAAATCATTATTTGAGTTTATTGTTATCATCACAATATGACTTATTTGTGGGGAATTTTTTTATATCAAAATGTTTTTTATCCATTAGTAGTCTGTACTTTGATATTGTTTATAATTGTGTAACTATGTGGTATTCACGATTTACCTGATGTCACATAGCCCACAATGTGCAGAGAGTTGAGTTTGTATCCACAGCTGGACATTCTCTGTGTCAAAGCACCTTCAGATCAGAGCTGTAATTAAACTTACTTCAAGTTTTAATACCATGAAGTTATTTTTTAACTCAGCTTTGAAAATGAAATGATAATAAATATTGATGAAAAGATAAAAATAAACGATAAGTTCCAACTAAAGGGGACCAGTGTATCAGCTCTGCTGCACACCCATTACCAGTTGTTTATCAAACTTACATTTCTGTCACAGATTTCTCCCACAGATCTAGAAAAATTGGATTAAAAATACTTTGACATCTACAGAGTGATCGATGGATACTCAAGGCTCTTTAGCTAATGCAGACGTTACCGTGGAAACCTTCGAACTTTAAAAATGTCACAAAGTTGAATTCAACATAACTGAACTAACTTTCTGATATTTTCAATAGTTCTAGACAATTTAATTTATACAGTTGTAAGTTAAATGGTTTTTGAGTTTGATGATGTTGCACAATTTTGAGCTGTCTTAACTTTCCAAACATTATGCTAGTTTTACAGTTTATATATCAAAACGTATGTATTTTTGTTTTCTCTTTCACCCAGCAGGTCTGTCACTGCTGTAAGGTATATGATTTCCTTTAAAATCCCCTCGCTGTAAAATGTGCACATCCAAACTTTAATAATCATGTCAGCTCTGACTTCTCTCTTAAAAATACACTCCACGTTTCAGCTTTGAACTTGTCATATCTCATTAACGTGTGACGACCAGGCTTGCCTGTCACTTACGGTTACCATGGTGACTCCAATGAGCCACTGGCAACAGGTTTAACATTTGAAACATTAATTTACTTTACACTACTTTTACAGTTTATATATCAAAATGTTGGCATTTTGTCAGCCTAAAATGTTACAAATGTAAGTTTGGATTATTATTTTGATGGAGGAAAGTTGGTATATGTCGGGATTTAGGGGAACAAACTGGATTGCCCCCCCACACAGATTTATTTCTGTGGATTACAGCTGAGTGGTTTCTCTAAGTTTATTCATGGCTGCCTCTAAACAAATACATTGTTGTAGGAGGGTTGCTGTTGCATATGCACACATCCAGACCTTCTATTGTTGTTTTTTTCCCTGGTCCAGTGTGCTGTCCCTCCATTAGACTTTCTGATGAGGCTTCTTTGATGTTGGTGTAATCAGAGGCAGAGACTCAAGGGATCTATGGCAACCAATCTTTTCCTAATGCAACATCATTTCCACAATATAGTCCAGAGAGGCCCATATTCACATTTAGCAGGAAATGTTCATACTTAAATTCATGAATTCATGACCACCATGTGCCTTCAGTGTTTATTAAGGCCACCGTGATAAGAAAATATCTTGTTTGACTGTTTCAGACAATTTACAAGAAAAAAAGATTCAAACAAGTTGCACAATCACAAGATTCTGCCTGTCTCTTGTTTTCACAGCTGGTAACTTTTGGAGAATTACAAAATAAATAAATAAAATAAAAATAAAAGTCCCAAAACCTTAAAAAAGGCTGTGTAACCATTTCCAGATTGATAGTGACTTTGTTTCTCATTTGTTCTTAAATAGGAGCAATTACTTTTTTCACAGAGAACCAGGATGGTTTTGATCACCTTTTTCAACTAATAGATAAAACCTTTATTTAAATACTGCATATTGTATTTATTCAGGTTCTTTTTGTTTGCTGATCTTAAAGAGGCCATTTCATACACATTTCACACTTTATGGTTATTTCTTAAGTATTAACCAGTAATATGAAACATTTTATATCTAAAAAACGTCAGGAAACACTGAATAACAGACCTTTCAATCTGTCTACGTTAAAATTCGGGTGGTTCCGGCTCATTCCGTCAGGCTGCTTCGACTGCTTCGTCAGCAGCTCGTTCATGTTCATTGTTCGAATTTGCTGGACTCTGATTGGCTAGCAAACTAGCCTATGAGAGCAAAGAATACTGTTTCCTGCCCCGCTGTGCAACGTCAGACGTCGTGTCTTCCTGTTTGCTACGTCTTATGCTACAGCTTTTAGCTAGCAGCATGCTAGGCGTGGTTTCAACTGCGGGAGCTGCCGAAAACTAACGAACAAAGGAGTTGTGATGAAACAGATACAGGCCGTTCGGACTCGGGAGAACTCGGGTGTTATCACCACCTACGTAGTTTGAGAGTAGTTGTTGACCTGTTTTCACACCCACTGTGAAGGTAAGAACACCTGTGCAATTTTGCCTCTAAAGTTGCTTTATTTAAAACCTACAAGTATGAGTATGACCTGGATGAGTGAAGACCTTCGCCAGCACACCGGACATATCTACACTCAGTTTACATTGTGGGACCTTAAGCGTGAAAGAAAAGGTCAAATATAAATAATTTAATAGCTGAAATTTGACATCAATCATCAATTTACCATCCTTGTTTTTACAGTAATATGAGTTTCTGTCCTGGTAACTAAAATAATTATATTTACAGTTGCTGGATATCAATAATATAATTCATTATATAACATATTAATATCAATGATGAATTATATTTATATAAACCTCTCCATCCAGTAACTGGACTAACCCTCTAACGTGGGCTGGTTTTCATAACAATCAAATTCTGTTTATTGTAAATATTCTGTAAACATGATGATATATTCAGTCTAAAAATTTACAATTTAAAAAAAAAAAGTAATTTATCAAACCCAGTTCTCATCAGGAGCTCAGAATCTGCCTGAATCTGGATCTGTGGGTTGGAGCTGGGTGAAGAACTCTACATTGGAATCAGTTGGTCTCTGATAGAATATAACCATCATCTTTCTTTTAACCCAGTTGTTTCTAAACATTGAGAATCTCTGGTCGGACCTGATCTGGATTTGCCTGTGTTAACACACCCTAATACTGACTTTTCCATGGGGTCATATTTTCTTTCAGGTTCTGCAGAGCCGTGTTTTGATCCGTTGTTCTTTTTTATTTTTGAGCAGGAGTTAGGGTGAGAGATGAACTAGTGACCCTCCTCCTCTTGTTGTTTTACATAGAAACAGTGGACAGCTTCTGTTCTGCCAGCTCGCCATGGATCCCGAGGAGCACGGTGTCTGTTTGTGTTCATCCACTTGTGTGTGCGAACGCGGCAGCGAAGCACTGCTTGCCCTCCCACTCGACAACCTCGTCTCAACCCCTCTCCCACTCGCTTATCTTTTTTCAACAAGGACTTCTCTGCTGCGCATTCTCTTGTTGTGTTTCCCTCTTTTGTGCACTTCCAAGCTCGCACAAACAATTCTGCGTTGCTCTGTCGATTTAACTTTCTGTGTCATGTTCATGAGGTGTTTCTGTGTCCCTCTGCCAGCCTTCTCCTATTCCAACACAACACATGGTCAGCAAATTAGTATGTAAATATTTATCATGGATGCAAAGCACCGTGACATGTCAGCTATCTCCCTCTCTGCAGCTCACACTTGCACAGTCACTTCCTTGTTGGGCCAGATGGCAGGTGGGGATTTTATGAAGGGAGGGGGGGGGAGTGACGAATAGAGCTGGCTTAGGCTACTGAATGCAAGCTGCTCCCATGGCCCTCGCTTAAATCAACCATCGAAAGAGCTCCTATAACCACATCACCAGGCAACTGCAAGCTTTTACTTCACAGAACAGTTTGCAGTGCGCGTAACAACATGCCTCACTTAAAAACAATAAGTCACATTTGTCTTCAAGCAGTAATGAAGTTTTTATGAAACGTTGAGGTGACTCATCTCAGTAGCTTCTAAAAATGTTAGAATTCCATTTGACTTAGCTGCACCGAAAATATTGTCTTTCTAAGAAAATCTGCGATTTCGGTTGTGGAATTTCCTGTATGAGCGTTTAAAACAAGGGCTTACAAGATCCTTGATGAGGATGGCAGCTTTATGAGCGCAAGCTGAAGTGTGTTTGCTGTGTGCAACATTTCAAGGCTGTTAAATCTCTCCAAAGGCTTCTTACGCAACCCTCGTAATGAGAAATACACTTGTATGGACGCTGCAGCTTCAGAGAAAAAGCAGCCGGCCCAAATACGGTTCATCAAAAATCTAATGGGTTTATTGAAGGTTGTTTCTGTTTGAGCCCCGATGTCTATGTGCATCATCGCTGTTCGTCCTCGGTTTTTGCAAAATAAGGAGGTTTAAAGACAAATGTTAAAATCAAAATAGAATGCAGTGATTTAAAACCTGTATTTGATTATTACAGAGCGCTGAGACGGCATTAACTTAATGCATGTTGCATAGTAACCAGTATCCACAAGCGTTTTAAGCTAAGACACAATTAAGATTTATACTCAGTTATTCTTCAAATATTTCTTTTTACCTGTCAGGTGGATCAGTGTAGAAGTATATACGCAGATTCTGGCTGTGGTTGTGATTATATTTTAACCCTTTCAAAATAAAACGACATTGGCATTTAAAAAAAAAAATGCTGAATCAAGTTATTTTGTTTTATTTTTATTAGGGATGCAACAATACCACTTTTTTCAAACCGATACTATACCTATTCTTGGATCTGAATACTTGCTGATACGTAGTGCCAATGCTGATACTTCTACCACAAAAAATTGCAATGAATTATGAAGATACGTTTTATTTTCTTCTCTGCTTGTTATAACAAATGATTGGTAAACTAGATAAAAATAAAAAAAATCAGTAAAGATTACCACAAACCAACATTTCAAGTGAAACATAAATATTTTCTGTGAAATTGTTGCAGAGTTTCCACATTTTAAGTATCGTTTCATGGTATTGGTTAACTAACCGATACCAATAAGATTACATTAGAAAGGTATCGGCCCCGATACAGACACAGTATCGGTGCCGATACCTAATTTTTATTTTATTTTTTTGACAGATATTTGCTGAAAAATGCACCCTGTTCAAAAAAGCACTGTGGTGGTAAGGAAACCACTTGGTGCATGATGGATTTATGTTAGCATCATGTTATCAGGAAACAAAAGTCTGCAGCTCATCAGCATAACACTTACATTCATTATTCAAATTAGATTTTTTTTTATTGTTTCAGTATTCCAAAGTCACTCATTTACCCATGTGTAAAATAAACTGTTATCTTGTTTGTTTTAATTTCACATGCTTTCAATGTTGTTAGTAGGTTTCTGATCTGGACTGCAGGACAGACAGTTCAGCACCTTGAACTCTGATTTTCTGCATTCTGAAATGTTTCTTTTTCTTCTTTTTGAAATGGAAAAAAAATCTATGAAAAAGGGGGAAAAAAGACATAATGAAAGTGCACAAGCACTGAAAAATATAATTTAGCCTTTAAACCCGTTTTTAATGGAGATGTGAATCCCTGTGTGTTTACTAAGGATCTCCGAATTGCTCTTTTTATATTTCATCCTGCTGCTGGTTCATATTCAGTCTGAATAAGATGTTTATTAAGTGTGGGGTTATTTTTATACAGTTTCAGCTTCATTATATGCTTTGCAATTATTTTGTTAAGTCCATTTTTCCTGAGGTCCTATATTTTAGGAATCTTTTGATTACATTTGTCCTTCCTGAGTTTCTGTAGAGAATATAGGTTCGTCATCTCTTTGATCTATCATCAGAGAAGCCTGGAGGTCAAGAATTTTTATGTCTGTGACATTTTATCAGTTAAATTACACCAACTTTATTTAATGTAAACCTAATTTTTCACTGCCCAGCCATAAATCTGATGGTTTTTTTTTGCTTCAGCGTTGCTGCTTTAATTTTGATATTATCTGTACAAACACTGCAGACAGATTGATGCTTAACAGATTGCAAGCTCCACCTCCGCTTTTGCATAATTGCATGCTGTGCAGGATGTAGGCTCTGAGAGAGAGGCATCATAAAACCCTGGGTATTGTTATCTCCCCCATCTCAATCAAAACACGATGTGGCTGAGTCTTCTTCACCGTGGCTCTGAGTGGCTGAATGAGCCCGGCCTTTGGAGTGGCCTGTGTAGGTTCTGAAACCAGGTTGTGTAATGCCCACCACCCACTCAGTAACTGCTGCCCGCCGATACGCTGCTACTCCGGGGGATCACTTTAGCACACAAGCAGTAGATGGCCAGAACAAATTGTTTCTCACTCCAGATAATGTACTCCCACCTGCTCTTCTTATGTGGGTTTTGTTTCTCACCTCGTTTTTTCTGTGTTGTGTGTGACAAGAGGGAGGGAGGCAAAGCGTTTTTGTAGGTGTGCTGTAAGAGAGTGATGGCTGGATTGTGTGTTCGCTGTGATAAAACGGAGCCCCGAGCTGGAGGAGGAGCTGTTGTTTCTGTTTGACTTGCATCGATCAGCGCTGTCCATCATGTCAGCACAGATGTGTTGACTGCAATTCACAGTGACCATCACATCAAGTCTTGGACCGATAATTGAGCTGTCATCATCGTCCTCATCATCACCGTCCCTTCAGTGGAATTATAAAAACTTTTAATATAAATTTTATTGGGGATTTTTATGTTTTTTGAACCTTTTGGTGTATGTTTAAACTGTAAATGTTGGATTTTGGGAATGGTTGCTGATCACATAGTTACCCAGTAGTTTTACAGAAATGATGGTTCCCTCAATCTGTGTTGCACTGCATTGTTGCCAATGGTGATGCTCATGGATGTCCTTTATCAGGTCAGGAGCAGCTTAGGTTAGTGCTCTTTCTTCACAGGTAAAGCTGCCATTGTTGAACAGATCTATTGGGATGTTTCCATGGCAATAACCAGCCTCAGCATCATACAGCCTCTTGGATAAAGCAAGCAATAGGGTCTCCTATTATTTCTGTGTATTTTTGGGTCACTGGAGTGTTAGTATATAATTTCTTATCTTCAATGTTGGGAAACAATGCACAGCAGGTCTTTTATCCAAATAAGACAAAACCCAGTTTTCAGCATGTTATAACATTATTATAACAGTCACCTGGATATTTTAACGCCACAATTTAACCAAATTAAAATCAATAGTCAATTTTAGGACAGAATCCTATTTTCTTGTGCTTTTAAAGTCATTTCATTTAACCACCTCTCACTTTTAGTTTTACTTTTAGTTCTATTCTTCCATTTCATGAACTTATGGTTTCACCATTTATATATTGTGATATAAAGTGAAGGGGCGGGGCTTTCCAGTCTTTAACAATATAGGTTTTTAGGAGCAAAGTTTAAAATGAAGCAGTGTGTTTGATCTGTATTAACAAAAACTCACAAATATTAGCATTTTTTTTTTCATAAAGTATTGATTTGATCGAATAGTACCATCTTATTTGACTTGTTTAGTTTTTTGTCATTTCTCCCATATAAAAAAAAAATATATATGAAAAGTCTGAAACCTGTTTGATTACTATATTTGCACCGTATGATGTTGTGTCTCTTTAGTACATGAACTGAAGTGGCGACAACTGATCTAATCTAATCTTGAGGGAGTATCTTATAATTCATTGGAATATTCAATTCACTACTCTATGCAACTCTGAATTTAGGACCAACAGTAGGGACACGCCTTGGAACTAAATGAAACCATCCGTTGTCTCAGATTTTTTTTTCAGGCAAGTTCCAAGATACTCTGCAACAAAATCCGTCTTGCAACCAACTTTGTTAAACAGTTATTTTTTGGATGCTTGTTAAAGAAGATCGACAATATCAAATGTTCTAAAACATCAGACTAACTGCGGTAATACTTGTGACACTAAATTACTTCTAGTAGAGAAAATACTATTACTTGAGATTCTTTGCTACCCTTCATATAAGGTTGCCCCAGAAAAAACAATGGTATGAAAGTAGGAGTGATATAAACAGTATACAGTAGAAACAATATAAACGTATCCAACGGTAGAGAATTTGACTCTGACCTACCGTGATTGAGCATAGTGATGTCACAAGGCTGCGCTGGTTGACAGAATAGCAGCTACAAGCATGGAGCGGGAAGAGGAGGGGGAGTTGCTTGTCGAAAAGATCGGTGAAACGTTGGTGGAACGTTGGTTATATAGATTTGGTTTGGTGTTAAGGAGTCAGATCTTGAGCAGAACACCTTAATCTCCAAAATATAACAATGGACAGTCATAGCCAAAAGAGGGAATACGGTTAATGTGTTTAATCACCTCAAAACAAAGTACATTTGGGAATACGTAGAAAACTAGAAATTGCGCCGTCAACAATCACCTGGTGAGTCAAGCGGACATATAAAAGGCCCTACACACAAACAGACTGAAATTTTACAAGCATTTTCCAAAGCCACTTCTTATGACCAAAAAATCGGCAGTGGATTGATAATACAAATGCAATTACCATTCATCTGTGCAAGGACACAGTACTGTTTCATATAGTGGAGAAAAGCGGCTTTCAATTCATGATTTAAACACTCGATCCACGCTACAAGCTACTTAACTGCTAGTACTTTAGCCAAACTGAAATGCCCAAAATGTTTGACAAAGTTCGCCAACAAGTGGCGAAAGATCTTGGGAGCATAAAACACTACGGACTTGTGGTCGAGTCACACTATGGAACCTTAAATTTGTAATTTCAACATATATAAAAAAGATGAAAAAATAAATCGCAATATATACCACCACTGCGCATTCTTCAGATTATATCGCAATATAAATTTGAGGCTGTATCGCCCAACCCTAATTTAAAGTCTCAGACAGACCGACAGGTAACGCAAACCCACTCGTTTGTCTCTTCTTCTACATCACCAAAAGAATCAGAACCCTGTCCCTTGTTAAGGATAGGGCTAGATGTGGGAGGTAACATAGGATTCACTATAAATTTTCAAATCTAATCAAACATTTTGAGAAATGTACCAATGATATTAACAGGGTCAGTAAAATAATTAAGCTGGTTTGGTGTATGAGAACAAACTTAGAACAAAAATAAGTCAAACTTTTTTGCCTAGAAAACATGTTGAGTTTCACCAGACATGATTTCAAGCTTCAAATGGGTCATTAGAATAACTCTTTTCCTTCACTGTCCTGCTGCTAGTTTGATTACATTTATAAAGCTCATTTTACGAATTAAAACGATTTCCTCTGCATGGTTAGACCCACTCGAGCTCTGTTTGTTGTAGACTTAAATTGAATGCAGCAGAGAATGATGATGTCTGTACAAATGGGACACAAAAATAACGTCTTCTTTTTGAAGTGGCTCTCTGCTGTGTGTTTAAACGGCTATGCGATATGGGTTTAAGAAAAGATGGATGGTAAAGTGGAGCTTTGCGATACAGTCGAGGAGAGCAGATTCTCTGAGCTGTCTCACGGGGCTCATAACTTGAGGTAATTGCTCTCAAATGCTGTTCCTGCTTCCACTAATTGGGTATCTCTGTGTCACTTTTTTTTTCCCACAGATTCTTATTGTGCTTCTTGCTCTGAGGTTCGCAAAGCTTTAGAAAAAGCAAGTTCTTCAGATTAGATTAATATCTGTTCACCCTTTAATGACTTGATCAACACACTGGAAACCTGACGAGATCAGATGTTCCATCTTTGTGTTCAGTGAATATTGTTGATTATTACCTCCGCCTGGAGGTAATGATTTCTCCAGTGTTTGTTAGCAAGAGAACTCAAAAGGTTAGGGATGGATTTTGATGAAATTTTCAGGAAAGGTCAGAAATGGTTGAAGGGAGAAGTTTGTAGATTTTCGGTGTGATCCGAATCACCTTTTGGATCCAGGAAGGTTTTTAAAACCCCACTCCTCTTAAAATCCTATTTTTTATTTTGTTAACATGTTCTTGTGATAGTTTGTTGATGTTAGAGGACACATCTTCCGGAAATTAAGCTAAAAATTTGCATTAATGAGTAGTTCTGCATTTAAATCACTGTGAATCAATAGAAGAAACTGAAAAAGACTGGATTTGTGACGTAGAAAATACACTGAGTGGGTCACAAGCTCCTGTGCTGAGCTACCTGTAAGCTAGCGGTAGAGCTAGCATAAACAGAGGTCTCTTAGCAATGGGGGTGGGGGGGATCCTTCACACAAAGGGTTCTGCCCACAGCACAGAGGTAAATTGCTTATGAAAATTGCCTATAAAACAGCACAGGTTTTGTGATTTTGGGCAAAAATGCCATAATTGTAATTTAAACACCACTGAGACACTTTAAAATAACTCAAAAGATGATGGAAGTGGGTCTTTAAGGATCCTTCTGATATATAGCTTTTTTAGCACATCTGCATGTTACACTCTCAGAAATAGAGGTACGAGACAAGAACATTTTCGTACTTATAGGTAAATTGTTTTAAAATGTTCCCTTAAAAGTACAATGTTGGTCTTTAAAAGGTCAGAAATGCCCCTTAGAGGGATCAAATTGAAATGGCGACTGTGGCTCAGTGGTTAGAGCGGTTGTCCTCCAACTTGAAGGATCGATCCCGGCTTCTACCGCCACATGTTGAAGTGTCCTTGGGCAAGACACTGAACCCCATGTTGTCCCCCGATCTGCGTATTGGGTTGTGTGAGTGTTAGCCCCTCTCCCGTGTGAATGGGTGAATGACAAAAAAAAAAAACTGTGTGAAGCACTTTGGGGTTCGTAGAACCTAATTAAAGCGCTATACAAGTGCACGCCATTTACCATTTTACCATGGCACAAATTTGTACTTTATATCAATTTGATCCCTCACAGGGGCATTTCTGGCCTTTTAAAGACCAATATTGTACTTTTGAGGGAACATTTTAAAACAATTTAGCTATAGGTACAAAAATGTTCTTGTCTCATACCTCTATTTCTGAGAGTGTTCTCCACAATAAATGGTCCAAGTGCTTGGTTAGAAATACAGGGTGAGTTCCCAATAGGTTCTACATGATGTCAAGTATTGATCTGGATTGCTTCAAAATTCCAGATACTATTATCCACAAAAGAATAAAATAGGGAACCTTCCGATTTTTCATCAGTGCAAGAACAAATGATGGTATAAACTTGCAACACACACCAAAATATAGTCGAGACTCTGTGGAATCAGAATGGATTTGATGTTCCTTCAAAAGTTCTGAAGCTTAATCCAGAAGAAAATCACCATTACTCAATAACTACCAAACTAATAATGAATCAATATCAATCCAATTTAAAGGTGTTTTCGTGTATAATGAATCTGATAATGTTGATAAAACAAAGGTGAGACTGTGTAAATCACATTATGGGGTGAACTGAGTAGCTTGATGGAGGTCTGTGTGCTACAAGGATATTCTAGTTATTATCTTTATATGATTTATTTGTTACAGCTGTTGGTTGGGAAAAAAAATGTTATATAAGATACAGGCCTGTTGAAGTCTGTTTTGGTGTGCTAACACAATGACAGGTACACAGAAGAATGACAATAAGATCCAACGATCAGAATCTCCTGGGCTAAAATTAGGAAATGGATGTACATTTGTAGAGCAGTTTAGTCTGATGCAACACATATTTTTGGTTCGTACAGTATGGTGAGATAAAAGCCAAAGTAAATATTTGAATCTCAGTATTTTATCCTTCACGATGTTCCAAGTGCTCACCACAGTTTTTGTTAAAAAGCAGTGTGTCCCTCTTCATGTAATCCCAGACTGAAGAGTTGACCATCTGTTTCAAGACTTGTTTTAATGGGACTAAAGATGGTTCTTTATTTTCTTTCTTGTAATGTTATGGCTCACCGTCTTCCTGCAAAATAAAAAAACAATATAAAATGCAGTCATACATGTTGAAAAGCCTTTATGTAACATGTAGAAACTGTCATTATTTCAACAGTTGTGCTTTTTGTTTTCCTCAGGGCTTCATTTCCTACACAAATTATTTTTTAATTTTTGCCACAATTCCAACTAATTCTAGCTCTACCACATACATTTGGGGATACGGGAGAAGGAAGGATTAAAGTAGTTTAATAAGAATCAAATTTTAACTAACTGGAATTGAATTGTCTACAAGACGACTCACCAGGTGGGAATATTCAGATTTATCAGTGAATTCAAGCTGTAACCAGGTTCTGCATTGACCTTTATTGTTTCTCTAAAAGCATCTGCTATATAAAAACCTTTTTAATCAGATGGTCTTACGTGCACCTTGACGGTCAAAGGTAGATAAGCGGCAAATCTGTTTTGGCCTTAGCAGCTCCGAGTTCTCCGGGGAGTAATAGAGTATTTAATCTCATGGTGTGATAGGAAATATAATCCAGGCCGAATGACTTGTTGTAGCTCATTTCTGCCGCAGTTGTTTTCATCCCAGAATAGTCCCCTGATGGTGTTAAACACCCGCCTGCTCTTTTGTTAGTAACTGTATATGTTAAACGAACAGCCCTGAACGCACCGCAGACTTCACCGTTTATACCCGCTAAATTATCTGAGCGTAATTGCTGTGACAAATCCGATTTATAATCAGATTAAACAGACATTTAACAGGGCGGGTTCAGAAAGAGATGAAACTGACAGATTTCCAAGCACAACACACACCTTCATGTGGAGAAACAGGAATGAGTTACCAGCTTTAAAAATAACCATATGTGTAATATGTCCTGCGGTTAGTATCACCATTTTAATTTGGTGAATGTGTGATGACATTATTACACAAATAATTCAATCTATAGGAGTTAAATCTTTTGTTTTCACATTCTTTTTGTTTTTGTCTGAGTTAATAAGAAACAACAGCTCCAACAATCATTTTATAGAAAGTTTATTTACTGTAACTAGGGATGTAACGGTATCACTTTTTTCAAACTGATACAATACTAATACTTGGATCGGGGTACTTGTCGATAAAAAGTAGCAATACAGATACTTTAACCAAATTTCAAATGAAAAATAAACATTTTCTGAGAGACATTTTAAGTATCGGTTCATGGTATCGGTTAACTAACTGATACCGATACGAGTACATTAGAATGGTATCAGCCTCGATACTCGATACCAGTATCGGTATCGTGCATCAGTAACTGAAACAAAGTAAAAAGTCTCATTTCAGATGAAGCGTTGTCTGTAATAATAAATGACTCAATGTGGTTTTATTTTCCAGGCTCATATGTAACTTTTCACACATTTTTACACCATCTTTTGATTTTTTTTTTTTATCACGTCTTGACTGTGGAGTTTTTTTTACATTAAGTTGCTGTTGTCCTTTTTTCTGCCATGTTTCCAGTTTGCGGAGACATCCACGGCCAGTTCTTTGACCTAATGAAGCTGTTTGAAGTAGGAGGATCACCAGCATCCACACGCTACCTTTTCCTTGGAGACTACGTCGACAGAGGGTATTTCAGTATTGAAGTAAGTCTGTGGGTTTTGTTATTGTCCGCGTGTGGCTCTAATCAAGCCTGACGCATGACATGTGCTTGTGACAGAAGCTGGGTTTATTAATAGCTTACTTTGAGCGTAGATGAAGTCAGGCTGCACATATTGCAGTAATAAAACACTTTTATGATCATTTCAAATACAGTCTGAATAACAAATGTCACAGTTGAGCTGAGAAGTTTTTATATTACCCTAAAAACATGTGAAATATGGGAAGTAATCTGTGTGTGTATAGATATTTGATGACATCTTACCCCTTGAAATATTAGGCTTTTATTATTAAGATATATAACGGTGGAACGTGTTTCCTGTTTTTTAAAAATATTTTTTCAACTTCATCTCAAAATGTCGAAAGTGATCATGGGTTTTGCTTTCTTGTAATGTTTTTTAATTAAAGATGACAAGTTAACTGTTCCTCCTTTTCTGTTTCAGTGTGTGCTGTACTTGTGGGCCTTAAAGATCCTTTACCCCAAAACCCTGTTTTTGCTGCGTGGGAATCATGAATGTCGACATTTAACAGAGTATTTCACATTTAAGCAGGAATGTGAGTATTTGTTGTTCTTTCTCCATTTAATTTATGTTTTCTGAAGTATTTATTAGTAGTAGGGCCCGACCGATATGGATTTTTTGATATCGATACCGATAAAAAGACTTTAGAGCAGGCCGATAGCCGATATGATGGCCAATAAATCCATCCACCAGAAAAAATGTCAAAAATATTACTGAAAGCTAAAACACTTCATTATAAGCTCATTCCTAAGCTCATGTCTACCTGTTAGACACCATGAACTATCTGAATTATTCACTGATTCCAAAAAATGTAAATAATAGACAAGTTTATCTATTTTATGAACATTTATTTACATTTTTAACTGGGCAATCTCATTAATGGAGATGCAGAAACACATATATGACAAAAATAAATCAATAAAAAATATCGGAAAATATCTGCAATTTTTTACCAATAGCCAATATCACCCTGGACCCCCATATCGACCGATATATCGGCCGGCCGATATATCGGTCAGGCCCTAATTAGTAGTGAGCGTCTTACCTGCTGTGGGCACCATCAAAAATACCTGAAACCTGCAGTTTCAGCGTCCATGTTCCTACATGTCAGTCCTGATCTTTCTCCCTGTTTCATTCCAAAACAACAACCTTGAACAGTAAAAGTTGATAATGATGAAAACATCAAACTGCCTTTTTCTCAGAGAATGATGGGATCTTTTTATAAAACATCTGCTGAGGAAGAATAAGTGTAATAACTCCTGAAGGTCTCAGCAGATCAGAAAGATGTTAAACAGCTACAGCGTACAAAGTTAGCATAGCAACAAAAATGCTGTTTAATTGGAGAAAGTAGCACAAACCCACACAGCTGACAAGTGTGTGTGTGTGTGGGGGGGGTTAATTACACCTACTCTCTATATACTTTGCAAATACCCAAGCTCTACTGTAATCAATAGTACTTTAGAGTATTTTTTTTCAGGCTTCTGCTTCTTCTTCACTTGATTTTCCCTCCTGTTCTCATACCTGACCATGACGCCATATTGTGCACCTTGTGTTTGAACCAATAAAGAAATAGCAGATAAAAAGAATCAGACCTGAGAGATGTATCATCCTGTAGCTGAACATCTTTATGTCAGGTTTTAGGTTAATAACTATTATCATATATTTTCACAGATTTTCATTTTGAGTTAAAGATCTTTTACGGGTCTTTTGCGCCTGATTGATTCACAGATCTGAGTAAAGGAGCAAACAAAAGAAAATCATTCGAAAATAATCAGATACTGGACTCAAAGTGAGTAAAATACCATGACTAATACTTATTGATTGGAAGTACTTTAAATAATTACAAGAAAATGCGGCTCCCCTAAAGCGAATTCTAATGAAACATGGCTGAATTGAGGTCTCTTTCTGCTGTGTATAAACTTTTTCAGAACTACTTTCCAAAATTAAATTGCTCTAACTATTATTTGATGCTGGTTTAATCTTGATTGCTGTAAACTGCGCCACTAAATCGGTCTTAAAAAGAAGTGAACTATCCCTTTAAACCCTCTGAATCTGTGAGCAGCACAGATGGAGAGTTATCCTTTCTGAAGAGCTGTTTATGTCTCCATCTCAACCACTGACCTCGAATGTACATTTAAAAGTTCTCTTTGGCCTGGCATTGAATAAAGTCAGATTTTTACCCTTTTTGATATTTACTAATGTCAGGACTGTTACTGTTCAACCCGCTCAGGATGTGGGGAAAATAAAAAACGGCCAAAAGCCACTGAGAAATTGTTGTTTTGAAAATGTTTTTGGGAAGTTATTTGGCAGAGTTAAAAGTCTTTCCATTCTAGACCAGCACACTACTCCAATACATGAGAGCAGCTTTGTTTGACTTGGCATGCTTTTTTTTTTCCCCTGCCCCCCCCCCATGACAGGTAGAATTAAGTATTCAGAGAGGGTGTATGACGCATGTATGGACGCCTTCGACTGCCTTCCTCTGGCTGCTCTTATGAACCAGCAGTTCCTGTGTGTACACGGGGGACTTTCTCCAGAAATCACAAATCTTGACGACATCAGGAAAGTATGTGTCTGATTTAACATCGTTTTCTAATTTATTTAATCATTTTGTTTGGTTTCACAGCAGGTGCTTGTGTTGCATGAATCCGAACCAGAACTTGGATACAAGGAATCAGAACGGTCCTCCTTCTGATTAAAAAATATTGAAGAGTTGAATCCTGCTTTCAGTTTAATTCAATAAATCTAAATGAATTCTGTGGCTGTAATCAGGGAGCAGTACGTAACAAAATTTGCTCCACTGGAGTGTCCATTATGCTGCCTGTTTGGTTACACCAAGGAAGAGCTGGTTGGTTTGGTGGGAGGCGTAATGTGCTGCTGATGGACAGTTCAGGCTCAAACATCAGACCTCCTTCTTTAGCACAGAGTGATGTCTCACTCTAATCCTTGCCTGAGAATAATATCAACCAACTCTGTGTACTAAGGCTCTTCTAAATGCACAAAGGTGTGCACAGGCATTTGCATAGACATTCCTGTTTTTGTTATTTCACAGACATCATGCAGATGAACTTCTCTGTTTGTTTTCATTTTTTAAAACTGAATGCAAAAAAAAAAAAACTTTTACAGTCACTATCATGTTGTATTTTTTAAACAAAATCTTTACTAGAGGCTGCAAGTCTCTCCAACTTACCTGGACACAACCATGTTATTTTTAATCCTCAAATAACTAATCAGAACTAAACATATATGAAAAATATTTATTATTCGAACAAGAGTAAGATTGGAACCACATGAATTGATATGAGCGAGCAGCTAAAGAAACTTATCAGGGATGTATTTTTGTTTTTAGTCAGGAAAATTTCCTGTTCATTTACATGGAGGGGGAGGGGCTTAAAACTAGTACTGCAGCCAGCCACTAGAGGGAGCATGTTTTGTTTTAGCTAAAACCTTCAAGCTAAATCCTGTGTATATTAGTAAAGTCTGCACATTGTTCAAAGACTTTAAGTGAAATATTTTCCAGTTAAACGGACTGTTTTGTTCCGCAGCTAGACAGATTCAAAGAGCCCCCAGCGTACGGACCGATGTGCGATCTGCTGTGGTCCGACCCTCTGGAGGACTTTGGAAATGAAAAGAGCCAAGAGCACTTCACACACAACACAGTGAGAGGCTGTTCTTATTTCTACAGGTGGGCACTGAAAACATTAATCATTTGTATTATTTTTTCCTTCTAAAAGTTGCATAAGAGTTTGATTACACTGCTGGCATTGAGTGATTGGAGTGGTGAGAGTATAATTTCTCAACAAGTTACTGATAGGTTTTGACTGTAATGTTGGTAGAAATCATATTTACGTTGTAGTTATCTCAACATAAAGAATAGAAACATTCAACAGAAGCCAAAATAGAAAGTACCAATCAAGAAACTCTTGATGCATGTGGTCTGCATGTAAGGAATCTCAAAGACCCCTCCTTAGACTGTCACTGGTATTTATGCAGCCCACATTACCATTAGTTGAGCCGAGTTACTGGACAAACAGAGGGAAATGCTAGGAGTGAGCAGCCTGCACTGTCACAAAATGTAATGAACTGGCACATTACCACAAGGCTCGGGTCTGTTTCTAAATGCATTTCCTCTGCTTACGGTCTGAGTGACTATTACTTGGCCTCAGCCTGCCGCAGGCAAACAGCAGTAGTAATGAAAAATGTCTCCAGGCTTCAAATATGCAACTAGTCTCTTTATTTATTGGATAGCAGGCGTTTCATAAGCACTTGCTTGATTTTATTTTAATATCCATGTTTATAAGTTGACTCCTTCACTTGTGGTGGATTTCTGAGGACACATATTGCCTAACTATCTTCTCTTAGTGTAAATGAGCCGTTACAATTCTCCTCTACAAGTGTGTTAAGAAAAATGCTGGCTGTTAATGTTTTCATTAAAAGCTACAGTATGTAAGAATTAGACCTTGTTGTCAAATCCGAATCTCGCAGTTCATGTAGAAAAAAACAAAACGTCTGCTCTCAGCCACTCACCCCCTCCCCTCCCTGATTTTTCTGTTGGGTTGCCAGTTCTGATGTTGATTCTCATTTAGTTTCTCTTGTATTTGTTTAATTTTTGAGAATATGTGAAGGTCTATTTGTTCAGCGTTGAGTTTTCCTAAGTGCATTTGAACACCCCATCACGTGCAGCTCGGCTGCTCAGTTTGCTGCTGCTCGTTGTGGAATTACAGCTGCTTGTGTTGAAGACTTGGCGACCTTACAGACTCACATGTGATTCGTTATGGAACCAGGAAGTTTTGACATGTAAATAATGATTCCAGTCCGGGCTAGCTTTTTTAAAATGACCAAAACTAGCGACCACCCAGCCGACTGAGATCAAGATCTGTTACAATGTGACTTTATTTTCAACATCAGTGGGACATTAAACTGTTTTGTATTTCACTGTAAAATTCTTACATACTGTACCTTTAACTGAACAGAAATGTTTGGTATTTTGCTTTTTTTTCAACAAACTGATCAGAATGTTGGAAATGTTTGTGTTGAACCTTCATCCCAGTTAACCCCGCTGCCATTTGGCCAAATTCCTCTGGAAGAATGTTTTCATCTGCGTCCAGAGCTTCATCTGCTCAGAGGAGGGTCACTAATTGGCTTCACACTGGCTTCTAGGATTTATGAGACCATTTAAGACAGAAAGAGAGAGGCATTCCTCAAATCTCCTCCTGAAAACCCATCAGCCTTCCGTGTCGCTCCTGTCCTGCAGTGTTTACCTCACTGCTGCAGGCAGCTAGGAACACTTTTACAATTCAAATGTACACATGCTTCAAATATAGATCCCTTCAAAGAATTTTAAAGGATTAAGTCTAAAGGATCTAGTCAGTATTAATCTGCTGATTGTACATGATCATAGTTTCTTCTCTACAATCATCCTAATAAGAAAATCTGCCCTCTTTCAGTTCAGAACTTTATGTTTCAGGACATAAAAACAAAGTCTTTACCAGGTTCTAAACTTGTTCCATTTTTAAAGTGTACAAACACAGTCAACAGTGTGATTATTAATTTAAGACAAAGGCACAATGTGTGTTGAAACTCAGTCCTCCTCGTGATCCAGTAGCATGTAGAATCAGGTCTAGGACACAGAACCTGAAGTTGTCAGTCTCTCACATCACCGTGACGGGAGATCAAGGGAGAAATGACGCATTGCTGTAAAATTGTCTGGCCCTATAAACGTTGAATTTTTAAGCCTCTTTTTGGGGAATTGGAATTTGTTCTCATGTCATTTCACCAACATAGTTGATGAACCTTTCCTTAGTCAGTTTCAATGATTAACTTCTTTGCCAAGCGTTGAAGCTAATAAACAACCGTTTTGAGAAGTCTTGGTGTGCTCATGCAAGTGTACTTTCTAATGAGCCTAGCCCTAAAGGACTTTACATTAACAGATGCAATAAAGCTACTTCATAAAGCTCAGTTCATCTCCCCTGACAAGAAATCCACAACAGCTCTGGACTGATTAGAAAATCTCATTGTAGCTCTGAGTTTAGTTCAGCTGTTCCCAAACTTATTTTGCCACGCACCCCCTTTATGTCCCGGCTGTGTTGACGCACCCCCAACCCCCCACACTTTAAAAAAAATGCCACAAGCATTTTTGTTACTGTTGAAAGGACGTTGAATTTTATTCAGGCTATATTAAAGACGGCATGTTTACTCAAATGAACAAAAACCACATCTAACGATGATCTAATGACCACATCAATGCGCTCCTGCTTTAGAATTAATCTGANTCTCCTCCAGCTCTCATTTTTTAACTCCTGTTTATTTTTTTCTCCCGTATCCGTCGCAATTCTATCCTCTTTTGCCTTTGATTCGTCACTCTCTCTTGGTTCCGCTCCTTTATCAGTACCTTTGTCTTTCAATTTCTCAACTGACAGTTTCCCCGATTTAGGCCATTTGAGCATATTTGCGATAATGAATGAAGTAGAGGCCACAAGCTAGGTCCGCACTTAAATTGTGTAGTAGTAGAAGAAGAAGAACTTCTTCTACACTTCATTTCTAGATGAAGTGCATTTTGAATAGTAATTTTAATTGTCATTGTTTACAATTTTACAGAGGAAATATTTTTTTACACATCTTTATTGTGTGGGGAAACAACACTGTATTTTGTAATTGTTATCATTACATTTGTCCGCCATTACATTTTTCACCTCGCGCACCCCCTAGTGGCAGCTCATGCACCCCCAGGGATGCGCGCACCACACTTTGGGAATCCCTGGTTTAGTTCATTGCTGATCTCTGATGTTGCAGAGAAGTTGAGTTTAAACTCTGAATTTGACCCCTCATTTCCACCGGACACGTCAGCGCTGCGTAGTGGCTGATAGCTGCTATTAAACTCAATGGGACCGTTTCCACTGGACGTGAAGCAGCGCAAATCAAATGCGTCTCAGAAGCGTAGTGTCACTGCCTTAACGCAGCAGTTCTATTTTTTCACGCAATACGTTTGAACAAGACAGGAAATCCAGCGTTCGTAACCTGGAAGTTTCAAAATAAAAGGACATGTGCAGATTTCCGTTTGCTCGGCTTTGAAACAAAACATTAGATGCGACGCGTCTGAAGGTGGTGTGAAAATAAACCACATACTTTCTGGATACATGTTGTCTTTCTCCCTGCTTGTTGTTGTGTGTACTGATGAAATTCCGCATGATTTTGCAATTCTCCTGTAATTTTGTGATCTCCCGGGACCAGCTGGACGGAACACATTCGCGAGAGAAATGCGTCTGAAACGCTCCCAGTGGAAAGGGATGCTCGGTGAATTTTGCGAGCAAAACGCTACATGCTAGGTGGAAAGGAGTGGTTAGATATAGGCACATTTGGTTACCTCATTAAACCTAAAGGCTTTTCAGACATTAAATTATATTAGATACTAATAATGATAATAATGAAATATTTTTATTATGAAATTCAGTATTATAATCAAATTGTAGTACTTACCTGTAGAAGAAGCAGCAAACACATCTGGAAGTTGGATCACATGCAACAAAAGGCTCAAAAATGGAACAATGTAGAAACATCTAGAGGGACATTTGACATAATTCGGTTAATTAGCAACAACTGAGAAACATGACAGAGCACAAAAGGAGTAGTTTAGAGAGGCAGAGCCTCTCAGTTGTAAAGATGGGCAGAGGTTCACCAATCTGCTAATGTAAACCATCAAATTTAATAAAACTAATATTTTCTATGAAATCATAAAATATCTCAGTTTCAACATCTGACATGAAAATCATTGCATTTTGTTCTTATTTACATTGGACACAGAGTCACAACTTTTTTAGAATTGGGGTTGTACTAATTCCATTGAAGAGGTTTGAAGAGGTTTTTATGATTCCTGGTTGCACTCTGGAGACAAACCTAAGGAGACTGAAGCACAGCAATTAATACAATTTAAACTTTTTCAACATTACAGACGATGATGGTCCTCATTTGATTTCATCTCTTGCTTTCCTCTCACAAGGCTTTGAACCACCTTTATTTTTCATCTGCAGCTCTGCAAAAGCTTAGTGGCTATTATGTTAAAACTCTAAATTAGCCCGTTTTAGAGGGGGAAAAAAAATCCTCCCACATGCAAGTGTTTGAGATGTAAAACATGTGAGCTGCCACTCACTTTGTTCATTATAAAACATCCCACGATTCACAAATACTGACGTCCTCTTTGGTTTTGATTAGTACTAGTTGACGCACTTACACGCATGTCATTTAATGCCATTTTAATGTCAGTTGACATTGAAATTACAGCATTTAAGTGTGTGTTAATGACTTGTCTTGTGTCAGTGTTTAGAAATATCAAGTGTCTGCTGCTGCTGGAGGAAAAAACTACCTGAACCTTATTAGTTTTATCTTTTACACCCAGATTTATAGTTTTGATGGTTGCAGAAAAATTATCATTAAAAAAGAATTTCAAAACTTTACTTTTTTGTAATATACAGTATATTTGTGCAATATAGCAAGGGATTATGATATATTGGACTAAACTGTGCTCTACTATACTATACAAATCTATGCTGTTCTAATTTATACAGTACTATAAAATACTATATATTATGATATAACACACTATACTATATTATATTATATAATATTACATTAAATTATGCTACTCTGTACTATACTATACCGTGTAATGTTTTTTATACTATACTACACTATACTATATTACATCAAGCTATGCTGTACTGTACTATACTTTACTAATTCTACACACTATATTATACTACATTACACTACACTACAGTGTACTATTTTACATTACACTGTACTATGCTAATACTATATTACATTACACCACACTGTACTATACTAATACTATACTACATTACACTACACTATAATGTACTATATTACATTACACCACTTTGTACTATACTAATACTATACTACACTATATTATATTACATTACATTATTGTACTATAAAATTGCAGTTTAAAAATGAAGCATATTATTATAGAGTAAGTCATCGGGCTGATGAAGATCATGATAACTCTAGTGTGGGACTTTTAGTTTTTGAAGACTTTTAAGTTTCAGTCCAAGGACGGATCTCAACTCATCGTGTTTCACTCTTCGTAAAGATTTTAGGTTAGAGTTTTAGCTTTTCTCCAAAATTTTTAAGTGAAAATGTCTCAGTTTGGGTTGCAGAAGGTTTCAAAATAAATGTAGCTCAAACTCAGTGTTGTTTGTCCACTCTTTCTTTGAGTATAATCAATAAACGTTTGGCAGTATTTATTTATTTATTTATTTGTATTGATCGTACTTCTTGGGCTTTCTGGCTTTTTCTAGATGTATGAATAAACTGAATGTCTCTTCATTCAACAGCTACCCTGCAGTCTGTGACTTTCTACAACACAACAACTTATTATCCATCATCCGAGCCCACGAAGCACAGGATGCTGGGTGAGTGTTGTGGCATTTTGTCTTCACACATCACACTGTCTCACAGCAGAGAGATTCAGAGCTGGGTATTAAATGAAAAGCGTTTCAGGGTATCAGGAGGTTTTCCTTTAACCCTGTCTGCAGAACAGGATGAGTCCAGTGTTAACAGGGAGATCCCCTTAGTCCAAATAATGAAGATAAATGTAGTGTGGACATGAGTCGGCCACATGTGATGCAACGTGGATGAGTCATGCGGGCGTCGCCGAGCTCTGGTTCAAAAAGGCTGACGAGTGGAACTCACAGTGGGTGTTGGGGTTAGGATACAACAAAAAGGAGGCACAGCAGGAGGTCCAGTAACACTTCACCCAGAATTTGAACATCAAACCCAGTCACACGGCTTTGAAAAGTTCTGAAACAGGCAGGTAGATGAATGTGTTTAACGTCTCGACAAAAGGTGTGTAGAGTTGTTTACTATCGTCCTGCTGCAGTAATCACATGAGATACATCTCAGGTGAGATTTTATCCCTGGTGGCGCCTTCAAACACTCACTCAATTATATTATTTGGCAAAAATTATGTCCAACGAGTAATTTGTAAGACAACACTAAACTTGTAGTACCTTTGACTTTTTAAAATTACACTCATGTGTATTTGATATTGTCAGAGAAATTTTGAAAGCTCATTTCACCTGTTCCTCTGGGATTTGTTCTCCTGAGAGTATGCTGAGGTGTCATCATATCAACTTAGAGAAGCCACACACCCAAAGTGAAAACAAGAGGCCATAAAACACTGTCACCATCAACCATATTTCAGTAATATTTAATGTAAACAAATGCTTTTCTTTTCAACATTTCTCCAGATATCGCATGTACAGAAAGAGTCAGACCACTGGCTTCCCTTCTCTTATCACTATCTTCTCAGCTCCAAATTATCTAGATGTCTACAACAACAAAGGTAAGATTGTGCAATATGTTGGCTTGTGGCATCACCAACACTGTGTCATGTTTATGACTTCCCTCGGGGGTGAGAAAGGGTTCAAGGTTGAGGAGTTGTTGTTGCTGATAGCAATGGAATTTCTCCAGTTAATTTTCAAGTGTTTTTATTTGTGTCGTGTACGCTGACAGACATACGGTTTGTGTAGAGAAGGCCAGGACAGTTGTTTAAAAGGGCAGCTGGACTTTGTTTGTTTTACTTTTTGTTGAAAATGTCTCATCTTTCCCCAAAAAAGCTTTCCAGTTCTGATTATAGGTAGAAGTTCCAGGTTTATATTGTCCCTTTTCTACTAGGGTCGGCAAGATACGGGTAAGTTCAAACCCAGTCCGGTGTGTTTCCATTACCTTTATCAGGGCCGACCCAACCCCTTTTTTCAGACCACCTCTGTCTCAGTCCGAAGCGTACTGAAGCGACCCAACATGCCCACCTATGGACTGATTGGTCCAGTGAAGTGATGTCAGTTACACACCTACCTTTGTAGTGGTAGCCACTGATTGGCCTGGCAGTGTGCTTGTGAAGTGATGTCACAGAATCACGCCTGATCAACATCAAATGTGATGTCTTCTCGCATGTTGTGCAGAGTTTTTTCTTCAGAAAGAGCCACGGTCCGAGTACTAAGTACAAAAGTAACTCGTTTGTTTCATACCATACCATAGTATAGCATACCATACCATACCATAGCATAGCATAGCATAGCATACCATACCATACCATACCATACCATACCATACCATACCATACCATACCATAACCATAGCCTAGCATAGCATACCATACCATACCATAGCATACCATACCATACCATACCATACCATAGCATTGCATACCATACCATACCATACCATACCATAGCATTGCATACCATACCACACCATAGCATTGCATACCATACCATACCATACCATAACATAGCCTAGCATAGCATACCATAGCATAGCATGCCATACCATACCATACCATACCATACCATACCATACCATACCATACCATAGCATTGCATAGCATAGCATAGCATAGCATACCATACCATACCATACCATACCATAACCATTGCATAGCCTAGCATTGCATACCATAGCATAGCATACCATACCATACCATACCATACCATAGCATTGCATACCATACCACACCATAGCATTGCATACCATACCATACCATACCATAGCATACCATACCATACCATACCATACCATACCATACCATAACCATAGCATAGCATACCATACCATACCATACCATAGCATACCATACCATACCATACCATACCATACCATACAATACCATAGCATACCATACCATACCATACCATACAATACCATAGCATACCATACCATACCATACCATACATACCATAGCATAGCATGCCATACCATACCATAACCATAGCCTAGCATAGCATACCATAGCATAGCATGCCATACCATACCATACCATACCATACCATACAATACCATACCATACCATACCATAGCATACCATACCATACCATACCATACCATACCATACCATAACCATAGCCTAGCATAGCATACCATAGCATAGCATGCCATACCATACCATACCATACCATACCATACAATACCATAGCATACCATACCATACCATACCATACAATACCATAGCATACCATACCATACCATACCATAACCATAGCATAGCATACCATACCATACCATACCATAGCATACCATACCATACCATACCATACCATACCATAGCATAGCATACCATACCATACCATACCATAGCATACCATACCATACCATACCATACCATACCATACCATACAATACCAAAACATACCATACCATACCATACCATACAATACCATACCATACCATACCATACCATAACCATAGCCTAGCATAGCATACCATAGCATAGCATGCCATACCATACCATACAATACCATAGCATACCATACCATACCATACCATACAATACCATAGCATACCATACCATACCATACCATACCATACCATACCATACCATAGCATACCATACCATACCATACCATACCATACCATACCATAACCATACCATACCATACCATACCATACCATACCATATTTATTTATATAGCACTTTCTACACAACCATACGGTCCACTAAAGCGCTTTACAGTAAAACGGAAAAAGCAAATATCAAGATGCATAAACGAGATCCTTGAACAATAAAACAAAAAGATGTTTAAACAACAGAAACAAATTCAGCAGAAACAACAGAAGCTGGTAAAAACAGCAGAACCAAAATAAAACAAGTATCAAGATACTTAAGCATAATAAAACAGATACAAATACAGAAGAGCTATTAGAGGCCAAACAAATCAGGGTTATAGATTGAGGAGAAGTGTGTAAAACAGACCTCAAGGTTATGAATTGCGCACTTTCTTGTTTGTTTGATACTGTTGTGTCGATTATGAATTACATCACAAACCTTCCACCCCACTTAAACTGAGCACGCTCGTGCCCCGACCCATGTCCACATTCCTGAGATGGTAATGGAAACACAACTATCCCATACCGTACCGGCCCTAGTGGAAAAGAGGCTTTAGTTCTTATTGGGACAGAAACGTTAAATGGGTCATCATGTCTCTGTCCCAACAGTTTGGGTTCTTTTAAGCTACAACACTGAGCTATAGATTTATTTTCTATTTTTTTTTATTAACAAACACCTCAGATGTTACATTTGCTGTCAGTGAAAGCAGAGGGCTTGTTTTTGCCCAAAAAGACACGGGGCTATTGAGGGCTAAGAAAGTGTAAAAATAGTCTTTTTTCAGAAGTCAAATTTGTTTTTCTAAATTAAAAACTTCAAAGAATGTGGAACTGGCTATGATGCTTCATAAATCTCTCTCTCAGTCCTGTGCAAAAGTCTTAAGTCATTCTTTTATACTAAAGTCATTTTTTTATTCTCAAATCAAAGTAGCCAGAATTTCTTGTAATTCTTTGAAGTGGTCTACATCAATAGTTATTTTGTCTTTCTGAAGTTTTTAAGTTAAGAATTTGACAGATATAAAATCAGTATTTTAGTAGGTGATTCCCAAAGAGTTATTAAAGTTATTATTAAAGACAAACAAACATTATTTGAGAGACAGAGGAATCGAGCTCACTTGAAAAGTACAAGAAAGTCTGGCTGCTTAAAGGAAATAAAGTCAATTAAAGTATTTTGCGCAGTACTTTCTGACACAACTATTTGTATCTGAGAATTAAAACGGTTAATCTTGTTTTCTTTGATTTGTTTATGCAGCCTCTCAGTATCCCAATAGAAAGCCAATCGACTTGATGTCCACAAGTTGGGTTGCATTGTTATTATGAGATGAAGTAGATGGATGTTGGTTGATTTAGCACGTGCTGCTGCACCCAGCATTAGGACAGGCTTGCCTTTGTGCTGTGAGTCAGCACTTTCCTCCCAGAACAGGCAGTCTGTGCTTTAACTGGGGGAAAATATGGGATGAATTCGGCTTTGGGCCAGCCACAGGAAACAGAAATGGGAAGGAAAGAGTGATGGTGCGAGTGCATGCTGTTTTGCAGTTCCTCATGTGATGACATGCCATAACACTTCAGTGTGATACAACACTCAGGAGTCACGGATGTCCTTTGTAGTTTTTTTCCCCACTGGCCTATTTGTAGGTACACAATCTTTGATGTGAGGTTGGGTTACTTTGTTTACTCCTTTCCCCACAAGCTGCCTCCGAGGTCCTTCACTGCACAGTTAAAGCAGTGAGACAGTGTCTGGATTGTTGTTTATTATTGGGGAACCTTTTTGTTCCATCCCCACAAATCAAATAAACAAACTGATATTAGGAACATATTGTATTAAGTTTTGACTTTCTGTCAAACCAGTTCAAACCTTCAGCTGGTTAGAAGACTTGATAGGTTGTTGACAGTATTTTTTAATTAGTACACATGCGTCTTTCCAAGCAGGCGATAACTCCTTCAACGTTCTACATTTTTCTTTATTTGGTGAAATCTTGTTAAGAGAAGATCTTTGGTTTGATGTAGAAGTATCACGTCCCTCCAGCTAAACATCTGCCTGATAAATTAAATGCTGGAGCTTTTAAAACTTGAGTCTGATGATTTAATCCAATGAGTCAAGTTTTATCAGTCCTGTGGGTGGGGCTTCATCTGAGAAACCAGAACCTCCAGCAATGAATCGCAGCGCTCTGAGCTTCATGCTGGATGCTGCAGGCCTGCTGAGCAGCACAATAAGTGATTGATAGCCAGTAGAGTGGGCACATAAATCTTAAAAAATGCAAGGCAGAGGCATCAGCAGTCCCCATCAATCCTGCGCTGGGGGAATCATCCAGCGTGGCCAATGAGAGGTCTCCACGTGGGAGGAAATGTCATATAAGATGCACCTACAATCAGAGAGGAATAAAGGGAACTTAAATGTTAAAACATGATGAGATGTGCAGCCTGTGTATATAAACCCAAAATCTCAGCTAATGCTTTGTTACGCAAAATCCTTTTCCTCACACCCTGAGAATCAAAGATCAGCTGATTTGGATCAGTTTCAGCTTCCTCCCCTGTGTCTTTTATTAAAGAGGATGGAACAGGAGGGCACTGATGGAGTGGAAACTTAAGTGAATAAAAAGGTGAAAGGATTAGCCATCCGTCAGGCTCAAACCATACAGGTATCCCTTTATCCTCCATTTCCTCTGCGCACAGAAAAAGAGTGGGATGATTGGCTTCTGGCCGCTGCCGCTGGAATACATAAGGGCATCAACAGCGACGATTGCAACACAGCAGGGAATACATTTCTCCCTCCTCATCTGTCAGACAAGGGAGAAGTAGAAGACTGTCCCTGCCTGCAGATGCTCGTCCATCTGCTATCACTCCGCCTATCGCCGGATTTCACAGTTCTCTCACAAAACTTTTCATGTCGTGTCAAACGTGATATCACGCAGGACAGACAGACCTTCACTCAAGTTGTTTGGTTTGATCATTTGAATTCTTTCTTTGCAATTACCAGTAAAAGATGGCGACGCGTCGCGGGTTGTGTTGCATTGGTGCGCCCTGCTGCAGTCTGCTCATTGTTATTACAGACAAGCTGTTGCTCCTGTTCTGTTGGTGCAGCGGTTCAGTTTCGCAGCATTGATACTCCGCTATGCTGCTGGCCTGCACTCCTCCCTGCACGCTGTAATTAGCTTCTGTAGACGCGTTGAAGTAAATGAAAGTGGACGAGGTGCAACAGGTTTATGATGATGAGAAAAAAAAAATTGTAAACATGAAAAACGACTTAATTGTGTTTAAAAAGCAGTGCAGATAAGAGCTACTTCAAATGTTTTCATTGATTTGTCACCTCATAATAAGTGCAAAGAACTAACAAATGGTCTAACAGTTCATGGACTTTATTTAGTCCTTTTCATCCTCGTCTCTTAGCTCATGCTGAATGTTATGACTGCTTTTGAATTCTTACCAAGCGAAACTTTATACTAAAGGAATTAGAGACAGATGCGCAGGCTGTATTAAGCGTTGGGGAAGACAGAGGGAATCTCCCCGTGGTCCCAGAGCAGATTTAACAGGGCTTGTTACCGGGGAAACCGGCTTGAGGCACTCCCTTATGAATAATTGATAAGCGGGTGTTGCCTCACAATATGTTCGTGTACCTGCGGCGTCGGAGCAGGAGAGACCTCTACTGGCTGTAATGTAGGGAGATAAAACTGAGAACACACACCCTGTTGAATGAGTTATAACTTAGAAATAAAATGCTTTTATCTTAAGGAGTTTTCTGATAACAGAAGGAGGGAGGGGCTAAAATCATCCTGGTCTCAGTAATCATTCCGATTTGAAGGCGCAACAGCAGGAGATCTGATGAAATCTGATGTTTGTGCAGCGGCTGCCTACGCGTGCGATCGCCTTCATGTACATCAACACACGGATAAAAAGCCACTGCTCCGTCTGAGCAAAGTGTGTGAAAGGAATCCAGTAGATTATTATCGGGCATATCCCGATGTGTCCCTGTGCAGCACCAGTTGGAGACAACAGCAGCAGGTTGTTGCTGCATCCTGATTCTTGCAGTTCATGAAAAATGCTGCATGTACTGAAGTGTGACCTGATCCGTGTTGCACCTGAGCTTAAAGCATGCATGAAGCAGGAAAGTCCCCCATGGCGGCCACCTCGTGTCCTCTTTCCTCCGACTGTCCTCATGAACCCAAGAGGCTGCACCTTCTATATACAGCACAGATATATTTATGTCATGTTTGCTTCTACGCCCACGGTCACTCCGTGTCTTAATCATGGGTGAGGTCACATGAGGCACACAGCAGTCAGTGTTCCTATGTGCATGTGATTATTATGTTATTATTACTGTGCATAAATCTTGAGGCATTCCTTCTGTTTGAGCCAATAACATTCCTGTTATTTTAAAGTGCTCTTGATCAGAAGTTCTTCAGGTTTTGTGAAGGTTCTTTAAAAGTTTTATTTAGATTTTTTGCTTGTTTAACTTATTTACACTCCAGTGCCCAACAGAGTCCAGCAATCGACTCTGGCATTTCAAGGTTTTTCGACTATTTTAAGAAGAGTCCCTGAAATATAAATAATTCCTGTATAAAACCCTCATACACCCAAAATGTTCACATATAATGACTAATAATAATGTTCAATTTGATTTTTAGTGCTAGCTAGCAGTTATTTGCTATGTGCTAATATTCACAGCTTTTACTTTTAGTATGGTTTATTAAGCTAGCTAACTTGCTAATACAGTAACTTATGATCTAGTTAACTTTGGTAAGAGCAGCTTGTCCCAAAGACACAATTTCTTAGTATTTTTCTTAATCCATAAAAAACAATAACTCAGTTTAACTCTTAAAAAACAACAACAAAGAGATTTCCTCTGAAAACTTGAAGGATGAAGCGTCTCCCACCGTCTGTTTCAGATCTTTGATGGATTTTTTTCTGTTTTTTAAAGACAGACCTTTTACATTCCGTCTATCTCCTGTAGATAGTTTCATGGCCTGACACTCCTTTATTTGTCCTTATACAAAATCCTTCCTAAACTTTAATTCTTTTATCTAAAGTGAGTGGACTTGAAAATGAGGGAAAAGCTTTAATGGAGCCCGAAGAACTATTGATCCAGACCCTGTTTAGAGAACACAGGAATAATCCAATGAAACTCTTCCATCTTTAAAACAGAAGTTGTTCCTATAATCTGGGCTGAAAATATGAGTTGATGTCTGGAGATTATTGATATAATCTTATGCTGAGCCATGTTTCTGTAAAGTTATTCATGTTTTTAACAATGACAGAGTTGTTTCACCTACTGGGGAGGCAGATAATCAATACACAGAGGAAAAGACCCTCGACAGGGAGAGAAAAGAGTCATGTTATTCCTTACAGACTGTTACCTTTATGCTGATTGGGTCATTTTCTGACCCAGATTTTCACAACTAAAGTTGTGATTTTGCACATAGATTATTTCTGCTGTCGCACTGAGAGATTGACAGAGACGGTGTAAATGAGATCTGGCCTTTTGTTTTTTATTTGGGTCATCGCTGGAGGTTGACTGACAAAATGTTGAGCTGTATCCAAACCTGTACTTGATATGGACGTCAGTTTTGTCAGTTTTACACTTTAAAAAACAAGTTTTCCAGCCAAACGAAGCTCTTTAACTAGCTTGTTTTTGCTTTTTTTTTTAAATCCAATTTTAACACAACACCTGCAGTGAATGAATCAGTAGCTTCAACCCATTGTGTTACTTTATCTTTCATTGTGGTTTTGTGGGATGAGCACAACTTGTTATGATGTCATGATGATTTCCCATCTGTTCCCTCCGCAGCGGCTGTGTTGAAGTACGAGAACAACGTGATGAACATCCGGCAGTTCAACTGCTCCCCCCATCCTTACTGGCTGCCCAACTTCATGGACGTTTTCACCTGGTCGCTGCCTTTCGTTGGTGAGAAAGGTGAGTGTGCAGAAACAGTTTATATAAATCTAGTTTCAACCAACCGAGATACACTAAGAATCTGTTTGTATTGAAAACAGCCTTAAGAAGTTCTGCACTGTCAATAGCTGACAGTGACTCAGTGACAGGAGGTTTTTAGCTGTCGAACCACCGACAGATCTTTGCTATGAAGTTCTTTGATGCAGCTTCTGTTGTTGTAAAGTGTTACAGAAGTAAAACTGATGTTGACACTATAAAGATGGAAGATACGTCTACATCTGTGAAGCTATAGTATCCCGTTTACGGGTACTGCTGTGTCATATCCCTCGAGCCAGAGTCTGAGCTGAGGGTAGAGACATGTGGCTGAAAGTCCCGCCCGTTTACATGCAGGAGGCGGGACTTAAAACATACTGGAACCAACCACTAGGGGGCGAGAGTTTTCTTTTCTCTTCATTTTCTGCGTTACGTTCTCTTGTCCAGTTGTTATATATGTCAATAATAACACGGTTATTTCCCATGAAGCTTCCTGTTGTGGTTGTTTATTTTATTATTTATTCATGGAAAAACATTTTAATGACCAAACAGAATTTCTGATACAAAGTTGTTCTGAAACTAATCATAAATATGTAATATCTTATAGTTCTTAGGGCTAAATTTAGTCTGTAGAAATTAATGAAGCCTATAAATAAATGTTGAAATGTTGCTTCTTTAGAGTTGCAGTTTAAAAAAATGGGAAAATAAGAAAACTGCGTTGAAAGATAATGATTTCAAATGCAAAGGTAATTAAAGCTCTGGCTGTTTTTTTTCTCAGAGCATTTAATAGCCAAATGAGCTATTGTGTTACCACAACATCTCATAAATGTGCTCGAGTCAATATGTAGTGAGTCTTTAATTGCGTCGGCAGCCGATGTGGAGGGTTGTAACGTGTTCACAGAGCTTTGTCTATGTCAGAACAATTGTTGCAGCATTTAAAACCAGCTGCTAAAAAGGTAAAGTTGATTGTCTGAGTTTAAAATCATAGTTTAAAGGAGGTCCACAAGGCTTTGACACATCTGCGCCAATTAATCACACATAACTGCTGCTGACTCACTGACTGCAGGAAGCCCGTTTTAGGTTTGACCCTTTAGCACGTGGCCATTCCTAGCAAGGCTACAAGGTCTCTGATGGATTCTGTTAACCGGGTGTGTTTGAGGAAGCAGGAACTCAGAGAAACCTTGTCCAACAAACCTTGTCCAGGCATTTTAATTATGAAAGATGCTGCGATTCCCTAAAATGAATGTAAATTAATTGTTTTTTCTCTTCTTTGCAGTGACTGAGATGCTTGTGAACGTATTGAGCATTTGTTCCAACGATGAGCTGACGACTGATGAAGAGTTGGACGGTGAGTACTGCAGCAGGACTTTTTCACTGTAGTTTCCTTCAGAGCCACCAGAGGGAGCCCTCCTTCCATTCGTTTCTGTAAAACCAGATGCATTTAAAAATAATAATATGTATCACACATAAAGTTGGTAGGAAGTTCAGTTCCTTTAAACGTTTGTATTGCCTTTAGTATTCTAATGTACTTTTAATTTTAAAGTATGATGATACTTATGTTTTGATCATATATGTTGAGTTTGATGAGCTCAGTTAGATGGTCATTTTTCTTCTCACTGCTCCAGCTCTGACCAGCAAACAGGAAATAATCTCACCGTCCCTCCCCCCTTCCTCCTCACATAGTTTGACTTTTTAACACATGGGTGGGGCGTTAGGATGCTGAAACATCTGAGTCACTCTTAAAAAATGTCTTGACTTTAAATACAGAATGTTTCTTCTTATAAAAATAATCAATTAAAGCAGATTGTGTTCTGGTACAAACTGGCAACCATGTGTTAGGACTTGTTTTGTCTTTAAAACATCAGTTTATGTTATTTTTACTTTTGCTCCTATTTTGAAATAACTTTCCAATTAATCCCCATTTTAAACATTTAATCTAGATTTAAGAAGAAAATCTGGGTAATGCAGATAATCTAATTTTCAGGGCCGTCCTCTAACATCTCTTCATATGTCATCGACTCCTTCTCTCTGGGGTTTCAGTTTGTGTTTTCTCATCAACTCTTTTGCAGTTTTTCAGCCACTTCTACCACTTTTTAAAATCAGTTTTCACTAGGGCTGCACAATATGTTAAAATACTACAATAACGAAATACGCAGTATCTATACTGTGCAGGATTGTAAGAAACTAACACAAAATGCTTCACTGCATCACGATAATATTTGTGGCTCCACAGGGTGTTCAGAGCTGATGCTCCTGGCCATCAAGCTAACGCCAGTAGACCTTGTTGAGAGCATCATGCTGATGTGGCCGATGATGCTGCAGCTCATACGCAGTTGATACATGGCTGATGTCGCAGCTGATAGACAGCTGACGTTGCCGCTGATAGAGAGCTGACGTCGCCACTGATAATCATCTTAACTTAGCTAATATCGCAGTTGAGGTTGCAGCTGATACACGTGTTGTTGCTGATATCTCACACAGACGCACAGCTAATATACAGCTGATATGCAGCTGATATGCAGCTGATACGCAGCTGATACGCAGCTGATATGCAGCTGATATTGTAGCTGATATGCAGCTGATATTGCAGCTGATATGCAGCTGATATTGCAGCTGATATGCAGCTGATATTGTAGCAGACGCGCAGCTGATATTGCAGCTGATATTGCAGCTGATACGCAGCCGATATGCAGCTGATACGCAGCCGATATGCAGCTGATATTGCAGCTGATACGCAGCTGATATTGTAGCTGATATGCAGCTGATACGCAGCTGATATTGCAGCTGATATGCAGCTGATACGCAGCTGATATGCAGCTGATATGCAGCTGATACGCAGCTGATATGCAGCTGATACGCAGCTGATATGCAGCTGATACGCAGCTGATACGCAGCTGATATTGCAGCTGATATGCAGCTGATACGCAGCTGATATCGTAGCAGACGCGCAGCAGATATTGCAGCTGATATTGCAGCTGATACGCAGCTGATATGCAACTGATATTGTAGCAGACACGCAGCAGATATTGCAGCTGATATTGCAGCTGATACGCAGCTGATATTGCAGCTGATATGCAGCTGATACGCAGCTGATATGCAGCTGATACGCAGCTGATATCGTAGCAGACGCGCAGCAGATATTGCAGCTGATATGCAACTGATATTGTAGCAGACACGCAGCAGATATTGCAGCTGATATTGCAGCTGATATACAGCAGATATTGCAAAATTCTGCATCATTGCAGCCATGGAGTCTCTTGATATTGTGCAACCTTAGTTTTTACTGTTGACCTTTGTATTTTTTTTATTCCATCACATCCCTTCCCTCATCATCTCTGATTATCTTTTATTCTGTACTTTAACTGCTGCCGTTGCCATGGTTTCCAGGCACATTGATCTCCTCAGCCTCGCTACACCATCTTTCTCTCTCATGCTGTAGTTTTCTCACAGCTTTTGTTGACTCATCTAATTTCTATTTATTTTTATATTTTCCAGAGTTTTGTGCTCAAGGCATCGCTTTCCCTTTACTCTTGTTGTGCTTTTCTTTGTTTCTCTCACCTCTTTTTTTCCTTCCACGTCATCTTTCATTCTACAGCCATCCACTGATTTCTCTGTCCTTTCTCTTTGTCTTCTCTTCGGGGGGTGTTTCATGAGAAGGACAGCTAATATATCCCCCCAAAAAAGGTACAAACACTGGCCCTTCTGGTGTGTGAAGCAACAGTTAGACTTCTGCTTGCCTTCTGCCATTCTTACTAATGTCACTGTTAAGAAAATACCTTCTAACACCTGTTGTCAATCTTTTCATTGTTCTCATTCAAGCTGGAGGATGTGTCAGCAGTGTTAGGTTTACTTGTTGCTCCTGTTTTTGACAGAAATTACAGAGTAAAAAATGTGACTCCATCAGTCTTTTACTGCAGTATCTCACCGGGCTGCAACTGTCGGAGACAAATGGGAATGGCGACAAAAGTTCTGACTTTCCTTGTCTGAGTTCCGGAGCTTCACTCGATGGAATTTTTCACATGTTTGAAAAAAAAATTGCGAGATAAATTTTCTTTCAGAATAGTCATCGCAGACGTCTGAAACACATGTCGAGTTAGTTTCCGTGAGCGAAAGGGATCCGTCAAACTACGGGGAAACTGACTGAAAACAGAAGACACATTCTGTTTCAAGTCTGTTCCAAGTGCCAGAAAATCTCAACATTGGAATAAATTGCAAGCAAATTTAAACGAAATCTGCACTGATGTCAAACTTGAATGTTGCAGTTCTGAAAAAAGTTTCGTAAGTTCAAATTCAGCGTCAGTCAACGAGAAAATTCACATATTTTGTTACAGTTGTGTGTCTCTAAGAGTTGCAGCTCATCTGATCCTAACTGAGTGAGTGAGAAATTTAACGATTGAATAAAATGATCTCAGATACATTTTTGACATGACTTCAGCTCCGTCAGTCATTTTTTGTTTTTTCCAAGCTAATAAAAAAGTAATGTAAAACACAGCACAGGAAACATCACAGCATGTCAACAAACATGTTTAAGACACATGTTTGGATAAAGACCCGACCGTGTTCGGATGATCAAAACTAACATGTCTGAGTTTTATCAGCAGAATTTAAAGAGCCGTAACACAGACAGTTGGCATGGATGCTAAAAAACACTCAAGATGTTGTGATGTGTTTTCACGTAAAGTCTTTCTACAATCTGAAATCCAACCTTAAATAACAACAATGTGTTTTTAATGTTTAAACTAATAGCGCAATAAAATCACATGATCTGATGAGAATCAAATGATTCAGAAAAGCTTTTAGATGCTGAAACAAACATTCAGTTCTTTTGTTATGAAACACTTTGACAGTATTTAGTCAGTTTGGGACGTATTAGACTTTGTGTGATTATTTGTTTTGACCTTTGACCTCTCTAGGCGCCACAGCTTCAGCCCGTAAAGAAGTCATTCGTAATAAGATCCGTGCGATTGGGAAGATGGCCAGAGTTTTCTCTGTACTCAGGTATGTAAACACCTGTTACCTTCAACTCTCCTGCTTCACTACAGACTCAATCTGCTACGTTATACAAGAGTTGATTTTAACAACAATTTAATTAACAATAAATCTGAGTTTAGGCAACTTAAATTTTTATAGTTGGTAAAGTTTTAGTGTTTTTTTCTGTTGGTTCTAAACGTGTGGTTTGGGGGCCAACAGTGTGTCATGAAACACCAAATTAAGGGTCTTCAAATAATCTCCAAGAAATTCAACTGAAAGACGAGTGTTGGTATAAAGTTTTACCACAAAACTACAAGAGATTAAGAAAAATACTGATAAATTGTTATTAAAAAACTGTTTGTTTTTTTTAATTTTATTTAATAATTGTATGTTTTGCTGTAGTTTATATCTATTACTGCTTTTGGTGATTTTTGCTTTAGTATTTTATAACATCTTCTGCTTTTTGATCAAGTTCCTTTTAAATAAAATGGACCAAAACAAGAAAAGCAGGAACTTTGTTCTTTATCAGCTTGTCCTTCAGTTTTTATTAACTTCACCTGAGAAGTCTGTTTAAAGCTGGTTTGGAGAGAGTGTTACCCTGGAAACCATGTGTGTGTGTGTGTGTGTGTGGGTTTGTATTTCTGACCTCCTGAGGACCCGTTTCCTGACTTTTACTATCTTTCTGGGGTCCGAGGGTTCTTGTGGGGACCGAAGCCTGGTCCCCATGAGGGGGACTCCCCTTTTTAGGGTTAGGGGTTAGGTTTATAGGTATGGTGTGAATAGAGTTTTAGTTAGTCTTAGGGTTAGTTATAGATCAGTAATGGTTAAGGTTAGGAAAAGGGTTTGGGTTAGGTATAAATCTAGTTACTAAAATCAATGGAAGTCAATGGACGGTCCCCATAAGGATACCAAAACAAACGTGTGTGTGTGTGTTTCAGAGAGGAGAGTGAGAGTGTGTTGACACTGAAGGGACTGACCCCGACAGGCATGCTGCCGAGCGGAGTGCTGTCAGGTGGCAAAGAGAAGCTGCAGAATGGTAAGACTGTCACAGTGAGCATCACTAATCCCGCCCCCCCCCCCATCTCACAGCCCCCCCAGGATGCCACACATTTCATTTACACACAAGAGTATTATCTGGAATATACTGTTTGATTTAATGCTACAAGACAAAAACTGCATCTTCCTGTGGCTTGTTTCTACAGTAGAAAGTTCCTCTTCCTCATTCGTTCCTTTCGTCCTCTTGAATGTTTTCTCTCTTATCGTCCTGCATTAATGCTTTTGTTTTCCAGTCTGTTTCCTGAAATCCACTCAAATGTGTCTTTTTTCTTTCTCCTTTCTCTCTAGAAACTGCAGGTATAATCGGTTATTGTGCAAGTATTCTCTTTTGTTATCTTGTTTTAGCCACAGTTATTTTGTTTATTATTCTTATTAGTTTTGAGTTCATTTCACCTCCTTGATTCCAAAAACTCCCTCGGTGAGTTTGACAAACTGCTGCAGCTGTGCGGGTTAGTTGGATTAATCTGGTTTTAGAGAGGCGGTTCTTTAGTTTAGTGGGTTAAATGGAGTTTTCTGGACAAATTGACACACTTAGTTTTGAGTGGTTGAGGAATAGATGCGCTCTGCTTCACGAATTTAACAAGAAATCCAGACAAGGTCCTTCTCACAAGTTCTCACCCAGGATCCACGTCTGCTGTTCAGGATGTACAATAAACTGTACGTCCTGCATCTGCTGCTGCTAGCAGCAACATGATGATGTCATCATAGACTTTATAAGAAGGTGATTTGCTAAAACCCATATTACGGTACTATATATGGTACTTTTTTTCATTTTTGAATTAGAAAATTTAAGATAATTTAAAATTTGTTTTTGGTTTTAGAGTTTAAACTTACAGAATTAGGTTTTTTTTTTTATCTTTCACAAACGATGTTATTAACAAGTCTCCAGTTAACGTGCACGCTTTCGAATTTCATTTTATATTTAGAGATGTCTTCTTCCACCCAATCTGTTGTCGGATTATCTGTTCACGTTTATCCCATAAAAATAATCCTGTTTACAGACTAACACCATTTCATTTAAAATGTGTTTTAATGACTGAGTCCTGAAAGGCTTTATGAGAAAACAGATTGACTGTTGGGTTAGAGCTCAACACAGGAAGTGTTTCCTCTCGTCCTTGTTTATCTTTTGCTTCATTTTGCTCCCCAAACAATAGAATTTGTTTGGGATTATTTCATTTAGGTAAAAAAAAACAAAAAAACATTATTTTTCCATGGCTCTACTTTTTCTTCTAACTGAGCTGCTGTAACTTTAAACTTTGATTGTAAAGCATCAAAGTGAACCTGAAGGTTTGGCTTCACTGTCTTTTTGAGACATGATATCTGAACAAAGGAGTGGAAACAGTCACAGTGTGAAAATGGATGTTAATGTTTTAATAAAATAGGATCCAGTAAGCAGATCCTTTTGTTTCATGGCAGCTTCAGGAGATGAAGGATGAAAGTTTGACCAAAAGTTAAAGACGATTAACTGTAACTCTGACCTGAGAGGTTAGAAGATGATCCTTCTGATGGACATTTAAAAGCAACAGTCACTATATAAAATGACTAAATCTGCATTTTTTTACATATATATCAAGACAGATGATGAAATAAATGACAGTAAAGTGATAACCTCTGATTACCAACTCTTACTGTAACTGAAAAAATCCAGTTTTGTGAGAACTTGTGAGAGGATGAGTCAGCAGAATTTCACAGCTTCATCTTGAGTTTTTTTCACTTTGGCGTGCCATTTAGTTCAGTGATCAGGTGACATGTGTTATGATACGAGGACAACATCTGAGAACATCTGGCGCTTCCTTCGGGTAGAAGCAGAAACAGAACTGACAGGGTCTCTGTAGAACTGAGCTGCTGATTCGTAGCTTTACATTTATCTGTTAAAACCTTTAGCATCGTTTTGAGACATCAGCTTGAAAATCCACCCAAAATAAACTGAATATATTTCAGATAATACAGGGTGTATTATTCTGGACCCATTATAAAGGAAACACACATGAGATCACTCCAGAGGTGTGAGGAGTACATACAGATGTTGCTGGTCAGAATAATGGAAAATTGCTCACAACAGAGAATTCAAGATTTAAGCTGTGTAACTTGAGCTTTAATATATTTAAATTTGTTTAGTTTGCTTTTACTGTTGGTCTGACCTCTCCTTTCCCCCTGGACACGTAATGGGTGCATAGCTGCCATTAAACTCAATGTGACTGTTTCCACTCGGCGCCAAGCAACACCACCTGTCCACGTCTCAAATGCATAGTGTCGCGGCCTTTACGTGGCAGTTTAATTATTTTTTTTCGCTTCTAAAGCGCGTCAAGCTCAGCAGTTTAGTTTGAACCCGACAGGAAATCAGGCGCTGGTGAAAACTAAGATACCCAGAAGTTTCAAAATAAAAGGACACGTGCAGATTTTCGATGAAACAGTACAGTACCTGTGACGGGTGTGAAAATAAATCGAATACCTTCTGGATACATGTTGTCATCTTTCTCCCTGCTTGTTGTTGTGTGTACTGATGAAATCACGTGTGGTTTTGCAATTCTCATGTGATTTCGTGATCTCCCAGGCCGGCTAGAGGGAACGCTTTTGAGAGCATCTAAAACGCGACCTGTTAGAAGGGACACGTAGCTAATTTCACAAGTAAAATGCGCCGCTATGCGTCTGGTGGAAAGGAGGGTCACGGGTTATTTTGTTCTGGTAGAATTAGTTATTCAAGTCTTTTAGATGAGTTAAATGTGACGATTGTTGTGGATGGTAACATGATGTCGAGAGCTGCAATCTTAGTGGAATCAGATTCCTCCTGTTTTTGTGGCCGAACATCTGTGTTGCTCCTGTGACGTTGAGTCAATCCATCACACTAAGTCTCTTGCTCTTGTGCTTCTGTTGTCATGACTACATCAGTCTCCTGTACTATCTGTATGAACATTTTTAATCTCCAGGGTGACAGTTGTTAATCGGTAAGTGGCTGTAAGGTTATTCCCCTTGAAATCAACTACATTTAACCAGCACTTTAGATATGTTTTAATCAAAAGATGCTTACCCTGTATTTTAAGATGCTACTCTACGTACTCCATGTGTCCACAGTATGGTGCTGATATTCTACATGAACAAATGAGCAGCAACTATAAAATCCACATCATTTACACCTAAATCATATTTTTGTCCCACATTTTTTTTTTTTTTACAATTTTCAGTTGCTTTTATTTTTTACATTATTGTGACAGATTTGCTGTAAATGTTCATTCCAGCTGTATTTTTTTTTTTGTTCTGTTACAACAATCACCCTCTTTTTCAAAGAACCTTCAGTCTTCAGTGGGTTCTATAAAAGTGCCACCTTTCCTTTTCTGACTACTTCTCTTTGCTAACATCCTTTTCTTTTTGTCATAAACTGTGGAGATGACGTTAACCTTTTGTTGTCAGTATTGGCTGTCTCTTGCTGCTCATTGACTTATTCCTGGGACAAAATAAACTCCTCTTGCTTACTTCTCTCATTCATTTTGCAACCTCTTCTTCTCTTCAGCTACTATTGAAGCTATTGAGGCTGACGAAGGTAAATGGGTCTGTCCTCCCTCTTCTGTTGCTTTTCACAGCAATAGACAGGGGGGCTTTGGTGGGTTCTTTCCATCCATCTCGCTGGTGCTTGAATAGAGTGTGTTTGGGCTAACAAAATGTGGCGTAGTTTTTAACAGAGTAAAAAAATAGTAAGTAAGACAATCTTGTGGTCGCTGGTTTTAAAGGGGAATGTGTTTCATAGCACAGATTTCATGTTCACGCGCTGTGATTTTGAGTGAGTGCAAAGCAAATTGAGGTATTTCAGAGAAATCTGTAGCTTCAGTAACATCACAACATGAATATTTGTTCAGAGATGAATGCAGATTAATGATAAAATCTGTCAGAAAAGAGATTGCACTTAGAGAGACACATTCACACTCACACATTGTGGGAGGTGTAAATACATGGTATCATCGGGTCATATTGCTGCGGTACTTCCCCAGATACTGGAGGAGCTGGCTGGAAAACAGCCCCTGAAAATCTGGCTTTTCATTTTACTATTTGCTTCATTGCGGTAAACACAAGAAAATAAGTGTTTGACATGGCCTGTTCTAAATATAACTCCTCCCACTTCAAACCAAACAAAAAGCAGGTAGGAAGTCTGATGTTGGAAGGTTTAAAGAAATCTGGTGAAGTAAAAGTATTATTAGGTCCATTAAGTTGTTTAAAAAGTCACAAATCTAAACCAGTCAGTCATCATCAATACCTGCTTATTCCTGTTCAGGGTCACAGGGAGCTGGTGTCTGTCTCCAGTGGTCATTGGGCGAGAGGTGGGGTCATACCTGGACAAGTTACCAGTCCATCACAGGGACACAAATCCATAACAGATATTGAAAACTGTTTGGGGTCAGTGACTTGTCACATGGTCATCGTTCACATTGATTTTTAACTTTCCTGCAACATTGGGCCCCTCTCCACAGGTCAGAAACCACTGGGTGATCACAGAATGACCAAAACTATGCCAGATTTTAAACCCACCCTCAAAACCTGTTTCTGTGGAAACACGCCAAAGTTCTATTTTTTGTAATTCTTTTGGTGATCACAGAGAATACAGTGACCATTCCTCCCTGGAGAGACCACTGAGAGATGATGAAGCACTTATTTTGTGATAAACTGTGCTGAAATCCTGAGGTGATTGCTGAGCACGTCTGGTAGACCACGTGTCTCCAGGTATGAATATGAACTGATTCTGGTGCTGATTAATATGCATCTCTAGAGGTGAAATCATCCAGAATGAACAATGAAGCCTTGACCATGGCATCCTTCTACTAGGTTACCAAGTACTCATCCAGAACCAGATGGGTCACCCCTAACTGAAAGTCCAGTTACTGCAGCCAGTTAATGAGGCTGTAAAGTGATGATGGCTCCTACAACTACCTGTTCATGGAGCCATACATGTGTGCAGAAGTCTTACAAAGCGTTGGTCCTACAATCCCTAAAACCAAGTGGAGAGGAACTCAGCTGAAAGATCAACGAAAGACTGTTGAGTCTGTTTTGAACCAGTTAAAAATCTGGTGGACACCATGGAGACCATAGCATTGGAAGACCTCAGAAATCTTTGAGCATTCACAGAATAAAGAACCCTTGAAATACTCGTCCAGTGTTTGGTCTCTATGAATACCCATTGGTCTCTATCCTGTGGTAAGGTACTGAACCAAACTATTTACCAAAGCAAAACACACAAAAATAACACATCAATTAAACTAAATACCATTTCTGACTAGCTTTGAATCAGTTTATGCAATGAGCATTTGATAGACCAACCCTAGAGACAATACTATGACCTTTCTGCTTTGGCAGATTGTCAACAATTGTCCACAATGGTACACTGTTTACCTCTGACTGCACCTGGGAGGAAGTATGTGAGTCACATAGAAATGAAAACAACTTAGATTTGATTTCTTGTGATGAAGAATCTGTTTTTACTGCGTTGGATAGTCCTTGCGCTGCCCTCACACAATGCTATGAAATCTTGCTATGAAAGCTGGTCAAGTTTTTTCCCCTTTGAAACAACTCAAGCAGTTGTGCATTGTTGTTGCTGTTATATTTATCTTCAAATTTCTTTCAAGCTGAATCTGATGCTTCATGGGAGAAATCCAAATTAGATTCTCCTTTTCAAACTAAATCTGTTTTTATTTTACATCCCCTTTTTGCGCAAGAACAACCTCAACTGCGAGCTAAATAGTAGTATGCTAGCTGCCATTTACGTTGAACCTGTCCAGTACTTCCTCTCACACCCCACAGAGGACAGTCCACTGTAGTGTCCAGGCTCTTCTTTGCTTTTTCTTTTTTCATGTCGATCCTCTGTGGCCCTGCTGTGTCGTGTTTCCTCTCTGTGAGCTGCTAATAACCTGTGTCTGACCTGTGCAATGCAGCAACACAACTCTACCACCCATCACGCCCTTCTCCCCTCCTTTAAAACGACGCCCCTTCTCCTCATAACAAAAAGGACATCTTTTTTTTTTTTTACCAACCATACTATTTCTTCCCAGTAAGGACTCTCAGAGTGCATGAGAGGTGGAAGGAACTAGATTTAAATGATCTAAAACGAACGTCAATCAAGCTGAATATTGGAATATTTAAATTCTCATATTCAGTTCAATTGAATTTGATCCTGTTATTAATTTAGTTTCAAACTTTCAGTGACTTCCATCCTTCATACTTGACAGTAAATTCTAATTGCTGCATGCTCTAAGCAGACTGAACAAGTCGTTAGCACCCCGAGTCTCTGTAGTATTTCTGTCCGTGAGCTCAGTCTCAACGTGGTTTCTATCTTGTGGAAGTGAATGTCTCAGTCGGCTCCACTCTTCTTTTTTTTTTATTTCCTCTTGTCCTTCTTTTTTTCATCATCTCCTCTCTCCTTTTGGTCATTTTAAACTGTGATGTGATCGGGTACTCTGGATGTTTGGGGTCCTCAGGCATTCGTGCTTTGATATTAGAGACATTTTCACTTTTAAAGAGTACAAGATGTTCTGTAGTATCGATGTCTTTCACATAAAGTCACTAAAACATGGATTGATGGTAAATTGAAAACCTGTTGACCCTGATGCCAGCAGCCCCTTGTATAGATTTAGAAGGATTATTTAATCCTTTTGTCTGTCTTTAAACTCCGATAAATGGTTTTATTATGTTGTCATTGTCACAAAGAGAGATATTTATACTTGTTCATATTAAACTAACCATTTAACATGATCAAGGTGGTAAAATATTTGCTTTTGCAACACATTTAAGCAGTTAAATCACTGGTTGGAGAGTTATATTAGGTTTTAATAATCCTAAAGTTGTTCCTGATTTTGGAAAAAATCTGAAAAAAGTCCACTCTCTTTTGATTTTAGGGTTTTGTTTAATCACATATAAAATGATTTGGTCTTTATCAGGTTCTAAATTTATTCAGATTTACCCTCACAGGAACAAAAGCGCTACTGATTCCACCAAGTGATCATTTATTTAAAAAAAAAAACAAAGACAAAATGGAAAACTGTGGAAAACCTGAGTCCAGTCCACGATCCAGTCCAGGTTCTGTTGCTGCTCCACAGGCCCAAATCATCATCCCTCCACCTCTGTGCTGACAGCTGGTGGAAGGTGATGTAATGAGTTTAGGTTTTATAAAACATGCTGCTGTGCATTCTGGGTAAACTCTTCTAAACATGCTGCCCTCGTTTAGTCTTTTCTAATTTTCCTGTCATGAACTTTGACCTTTGACCTGCTAACTGTAGAGCCTGAAATCTTGTTCCACGTGTGAAATCATTCTCACTGTAGAACGAGGGACTTCACATTGTTTATAAATGACCTTTAACCCCAACTGATGGGCAGCAGCAGTTGGATCTCTGAGGTCATCGCTGAAGTACTTGTGTTAACACACACCTGTAGGCTCCAGACCAGCAAACTGCTGCTTTAACAGAAGCAGTAACGCTCACTGACCAAGACTGAACCTGCTTTTCCATATCGGCTTTGTTTTATTTGAATAAATAATGACATGGTGGAATCTGTTGTGTGTTCCTGCTAATTTAATGTTAATCATTATGGAACCCGTTTAAGACCAAATGATTCTTTTCATGTCCTGATATAAAAAAAACCCTAGAATGAAGCAGGATGGATCTTCTTGTTCCTGTGACTGTAGATGAGAAGCTGTAACTTGTGAGGGTTCATGTGTCATTTCAAATCGAAGCTACAGTTAGCGGCATAAACGTTAAAGAAACATTAGATCACAGCTTCTGTTTTAAAGCCTCTCGTGAAGTCTTAAACGGTAACAAGTTTGTTTCCATAATTCCATTAAAGAAGATCAAACCAAAAACAACCAACTCTGGTGATGTGTTGCTGAATATGAACAAACGGCAAGAGCGAGACTCCTCCCCTCCTAAACGTGCTCCTGATTTCTCTTCTTCTCACTTTGCTCTTCTCACATCTCAACAGCCATTAAAGGCTTCTCACCTCAGCACAAGATCACAAGCTTCGAGGAGGCCAAAGGTCTGGATCGCATCAACGAGAGGATGCCGCCGCGGCGGGACGCTTTGCCCATGGACGCCAGCCTCAACTCCTTCAACAAGGCCCTGTCGTCAGAGACCAACGGCACAGACACCAAGGGGAGCACCAGCAGCAACATCCAGTGAAGACCGGCAGCAGCAGGCGCCGCTCGGGTCAACGGCACTGCCTGAACCCCCCCAGCCTCATCACGGCCCGCCACCGCAGAAGAGGGGCAGGGGGTGAAGGAGGGGGGAGGGCTTGAGTGTGGATGGGGGAGGCAACTAGGGCTGGAACTTGGGGGGCATCTCATTTGTTAGTCTTTGGAAATGCCTTTTATATTATTAGTTCATAGTCAAATCTGCTAAGTTATTGCTAGGTCACATTTCAGAATGATCAGAACTTAAAGGCGCCTGATCGGTCTCCACACCGCGGTTTGTTAGAGAGACACAGAAAGTTCATTCTCTCTCTCTCTCCCACTCATTTACACCGAAACAGAAAGTCGTCTAATTTCTTACTAACTATCGTACGTTTACAAAAACACAGCACTAAAAGGACAGAAGAAGAGATCATGTTTTGAACATATAAGGGTGTACAAACTAAATAAGGACTATTTATTGATAACTTTGTTTTTGCTACTCTTATGAAATAGCTCTGAAATTAATTAGGCAGTCTTAAACAGAATGTTGCAACGTTGTGGAAATGCCAAATAACGGAGCGTGTTATGGTTTTGTACATATTAAGCTTACCTCAAGTTCTTTTGGCGTGTGCTTCGACCTGATTTTTTCTGTATAATGGTTCAAAAACTCGATAATGAAGACCTATTTTCTTGAGTTTCATAACTGGAATTTACATTTACCTATCTATCATTTGCAAATATGTTTATTATTTTTGTTTCTTTTTCGGGGGGAAAAAGGGTGGGGGGGTAGATTTATTGTGGCTTGCTGGAATTGAGTGTTTTTCTCTTTTTAAGTATTGCGAACAAAGTAAAAATAGAGAGCCTATATTGTGTAAAAAAAAAAAAAGAGGAATATAATAAAGTGTCTGCCTATGCATGTTTTATAAAAATCAAAGAAATGAGAAAATCTGAATACCTTCGGCTGCGGAAGCCTGTTTTGAGATATATTGCGCTTTAGTGAACATATACTGGAAATGTATACTTGCATACTTTTAATTCACACATGATGCTCTATGCCTTCAACTCCTTTTGTAATTGAAGCATTTAATGATCGAAGATTGACGAGAAATTATATTTTGAACCTGCGCTTGTAAGTGCACACAGTCCAGTTAAGCATGTTTGACAATTCTTGTGAGCTGTACGGTAACATGTGGAACTCCAAAATGCATGATTAGCTGTTTGTGTCATATACGCTGCTGTGAAAAAGTATTTGCTCCTTTGGAGGTTTTAGCCTCTTCTTTTTTTTTTTTGTTTTTGTCACACCCAAATGTTTCAGATGAGTAAATTAATTTCCCTTTCAGATAAACAGAACCTGAGTCAAACCAAACAGGTGAGTTTATTATTTAGGAGAAACAGTGTCTCCAAACCAGCCTGGCCTTGTGAGGAACTAATTGTGCTGGTGTGGATTTTAATTTATATTTACTCTTTTGAATTTTAACTAACTTTTTAATACAAAGGTTTGTCTTTTTGACCTGGTCTCCCAAATGCCTTTGAGCTAATGGTCAAATATTCTCCTGCAGGATTTTCTGTTAGAGAGCAGAGTTCATGATTCTGTCTATTATGAAACAGCAAAGCAGCCCCAGATCATCACACTACCACCACCGTGTTTCACTGTTAGTATTCTGACCCTTTCCAGGTGGATAGATGTCAGTGATTTTGTCTGTTTTTGAGTAGGGGGCAATTACTTTTCCCCACAGGCTCAGGTTGGTTTGGAGAATTTGTTTTTCATAACAAAATGAAATGTGCATTTTTAAAACCGTCTTCATTCAAGTTCTCTTTGTCTGATATTAAGATTTGTTTACTTATTCGAAACATTTAAGAGTGACAAAAACAGCAGAAATCCTTAAGGGGCAAATACTTTTTCACAGCACCGTATCAGGTGACTCCGTTTTAGTTTTTGTAAATGTGCCACAGAAAGTGTAATTTGATTCTTATTATACTATTATTTGGAACTCTGCTTTGTATATCAGTTACAGGTTTGATACTGCTCTCTACTTTAAGATTGAAACAAAAAAAATATACTTAGGTCTTTTTAAGAACTGCTTTAAGTGCCCAGGTAATTCACTACATGACATGAAGCCTTGCTTTTGTAATTTAACTTCTAAACTGTTGGCAGATGAGGCATGCACTTGCAACTATGAGAAGTATTTTATATAACTGTTCAATAAAAATGTGCATGAATTTCAACTTGAAATGAAGCTGTTTGTCGTGTGTGAGAGAGCTGAGATGATTACAGTCATCCACCCACAAAGGGTCAGCAGTTTGAAATGAATGCAATCACACACCTTGTTTTTCTCTTTCGGTAAGATAACAGGAAGCACACTTTCAAACACTCACAATTTAAAACCACCAGGAAAACATCAGCCTTCGAGGACAGAGCCAAAATATTTAAACTCAAAGTTCAAAATCAGAACAAAGAGCAGATGATTTATCGTCTTGACACATGCTTGACACAACAGGTACAAACTGTCCCCCACTTCTTTGTATTTAGCTTCAAATGAGCCAGATTTCTTGTAATTTTTAACATAATTTTAAGGGAAAATGGCAGATTTTCTCCAGCTCTTTTAAAGTAGTTTTTTTTTCTTTTTTTAGACATTAGCTAATGTTGCTGTGCCAGATTGTTTTAAGAAGATTAATGTCTTAATATGAATTTTATTTAGTCATTTAACTTTATTTACCCTAAAGATAATTCAGTCTTTTATCAAAACATAACTCCTCATAGAAATAGCTAAAACATAAAAGCTAATATCCTAGCAAGTAATGCTTGCTAGCTAAAGTGCTAGCTAGTCTCTTCGATTGTGATGTGCTTGCTAATAAGTTTAATAAAAGATACCAAGTTATTAGCCTATTATATTCCTATTTATTTGGTTGAAACCAAATATAAATACTAGATACATCAGTTTGACAGGCACAAATTAGTGATTTAGCACCAGCAGTTTGATACCCAACAAACTGTTAGCTGAAAACCTGAAGTATACAGATGAGACGTGTCTCAGGTAAGTCGTGATTTTTTTTCCTCTAAACCAAACTGCTGCGTTTTTAATATTTTTCTTTTCTTTTTTTATTTGACTGTCAGATCAGTCTGTGTTTATTGTAAATCCAAAATGACAATAAACCTTGAATTATGTGCTTAGTGCTTTAGGCCCGATTGACTTTTTTTGTCCTCCATTTTATAACTTATATCGGTCGAGTACAAGTTCTGGACAGAAAACTGTAGAAAACCTGTTAATGAAGACCACTTTAAACAAAAAAAACAAAAAAAAAACAAGTTTGAATCCTTGAAAGTTTCAAGTTTATTTATTTATAAAGCGCCAGTTCATGAAAAGGTCATTTCAAGGCACTTCACAGAAAAATCAACCAATTAATAATAAAACATTTTCTATCTAAGGAACCAGCCGATTGGGCTGAATTGTTATTTCAGCACAATCCCCAATCCTGAGCAGCACGATTGGCGACAGTGGAAAGGAACGACTCCCTTTTAACAGGAAGAAACCTCTAGCAGAACCAGAACCAGACTCAGGATGGGCGGCCTTCTGCCTGAGCCGACTGGGGTCTGAGCTGACAGGAAAGAGACACAGACAAACACAGATGTATTTTGGCCAGTCGTCATGTCTATAGAAAGATAAACAGAGAAACAGTTAATGGTAGCAGTAACAATCAAAGCAATAACAATTTGATGGTTCTAGTGGGAATATTTCATTGTTTGTTTATGTGAGAAAGTGTAAGGAAATTAAGAAAGGTTTCAAACTTTTGTACAGTCCCATATGCAGTGTGTTTTTATATCATGTGTACTTCTTGCTGTGTGAATGGGAAATCACTTGTTGGCAGTTCCTCAGCAGAAGTGTTTCCTCTTCATCAACCTTAGTGACTCCTTTGATTAAACTCGAAAGATGAAGCCAAGATTAAACAATCGCACCTGCGTGCACGAGCGAAAAATATCCGCTCCTCCACACAAAGGTTAGAATCCACCTTTACACAATATCAATCAAATCACATCAGTCTGTTTATAAACTCAAAATGGGATTTAAAGGATTTTAGATGAACGTCTTTAAACTCTTTCTTTGGTCTTTAGCTGCTTTCCAACACAATGCTCACATCAGAGGAAATTAACTCTCACATCCTGTTTTCTAACTTTATTTTTAAACAAGCTGGAGGTTTTTTGGAGCTACAGAAAGACTGTGAGAACCGCCTGAATTTGCTCATTGTGAAGTTGACAATGAATTAAAGAGAAAAAAAAGACTGCCGGCATTCCGTGTTGGAAATTTCCCTCTTAAACTGATCCTCGTTCTCTCATCAGTCCACATAGAGTTTCCAACAATGATAAAGAAATACTGATATCTTAATATTAAATTTAAACTGATTTACATCCTGATTGACCAAACGTCAGGCCGTGCGCTTAAATCTGAAGAGATTGTTCCAGAAATAGAAGAATATCGGAACATCACTGCTGGTATTCGAGTGTTTTATCATCTATCTGTTAGGATCATGTGTCACTGATCTCAACTAGAAATTTGTGGAAACGTTTGTTGTTTTATTTTGAAGGATTTTTGTTACATAATCACTTGTGTTCTATCCTGGTCTCCCAACTCAGCTCTATGTTGTCACAACAGGAAAAAATAAGCGATGGGAGTTGCCTTCAAACTGATATTATTGTTCAACGGACTCAGGTTTGTACCAAGGAGGGGGGGGGCGGGTCGCCTTGTGTGAGTCTGCACATCCACCCACTTTACGTCAGCGCAGGAAGGGAAGCCGGTGGATTTCCTCCCCCTTCTTTATCTAAAGGAAGTGTGAAAAATAAGCATCAGCGGCGCAAGCGGCCGAGCTCGGACACCTTTCACACTGACCGCTCACCCCGAGTCTGCTGGAGAAGTCAGAGGAGATCACCATGAAGTCCATCAGGGTCCAGGTCCTCCTGCTATTAGTGTCTGTCCACGTCTTCACACCAGGTAGGGTCCAGAAACAGAAAGGGGTTCTGTTGTGTTTGTGTATCATATGTTTAAATATATATATATTATTTTTTAGTGTCTAAAGAGTTCAGATCTCCAGTGACGTGAACATTGAGTTTCTGTTGTTTAAAGATAAAGATGAGATGTTCAGTGGAACACAGAGTCATTCCTTTAATTCTCACTCAGATAAGACGTGTGTGCGTGTGTTTCTCAACTTTTGATCCAGACTTTTTCCTCATCAGGTCCGAGTCCACTGAGTTTCTTCTCATGTAATAAAATGTTGCATTTCAGAACGTTGCCTGATTGATTTGTTTGTTTTTGGAGCTAGAAGAACCTGTTCTGGGCTGATAAGGGATCAGACCTCAGATAGGCTCTGGGAACCGGACTCGGCACCTCTCTCACTGAGACAACAGATGATTGTTCTGAAACCAGCAGGTCCCAGATGGCAACAAATCTACTTCCAGCTGTAAACATCTGGAGGAAACACCCTCTTTTTTGATATAAAACTGTTTCAGATACCGCAGCAGAGTCTCAGCTCAGTCTCACCCCCCACCGAGCTCGATCAGGGTTTTTAAAGATTTGAGTTAAGCTTCCCAATCTCGAACACAGACAAGTTCAAGTCTCTTTAAGATTTAACCCCCAAACTCTTCCTGACTCGTGCATCCTGACCGACCTGCTTCAACCCACATGTGCTCCAAAATCCCAGCAGACACGGCTGAAGACAGGAAGACTGACGCAGGCCGGGGTGTCTGACAGGATGCAGCTTGTCCTCCTCGACATTTCCTCAACCTCAATCGTATGTCTCGACTTCTCATCCCCGTCTGACACGGAGGTGTTTGTCTCTGTCGTCCTTCAAAGGGATCTCGAACAACGTGACACTCGGGTTTCTGTGTGGCTGTTTGGACTCCTCTGGTTCTGAGACCAGTACCAGCTGTGTATCACATGTGGTACATTAAACAAGCACTTCTGACTCTGTAGAGGATTTCTTTAATGTAGCGTTTGTGTTTTTGTTTTTTTTATAGTTTCATCTGAATCAAATGAGGAAACGTCCCCGGCAACAAGTAAGTACAGGATCCGGGTGAGACTGAAACCGGGCGGGGTCAGGTGTTTTTATTCATCTGAATGTCTGCTGTAATGATTGTTTTTATGTTTTCAGCAGGATTCTGTTCTGATTTTGATCTCTTGTGTTTGTGTAATGTGTCTGTTGTTGTTGTTGTTGTTGTTGTTGTTGTTGTTGTTGTTTTCTTTGGGTTACTGACCCTACCTTGTTGGTTTTTCTCTCTGTGTTCTCAGTAGTTTTCATCAGATTATAAGTTTTATTATTTAAGTTGTCCGATCGACCATCCATCCATCCATCCATCCATCCATCCATCCATCCATCCATCCATCCATCCATCCATCCATCCATCCATCCATCCATCCATCCATTCATCCATCCATCCATCCATCCATCCATCCATCATACCTTTAATATCTCTGCACACTGTGTCACTTACAGCTCTGTAACCATGGTAACAGCTGTGTTTCTGCCTTCTAGATTCTAACGCGTCACTGCCTGAGACAGCTCCTCAACCACCAGCAAATCTATCAAGTATGTATGAAATGAAGCGTCTGCTCAGAAACAGGCAGGTAGAGAAGATGGATGGAGGGACAGTCTGGGATCAGATAGATCATCTTTGTTCTTAGAGAACAAATTCTAAATATGAAACCAGTTTGCTTTCTTGCATTAAATGTTATTAAAATCAGTCAACGCTCTTGTTTTCAGGGGAAGTAGAAGGTTAAAATCAGAGGAAGAAACTTGAGCTGGAATGTTGTGATGAGCCCCGGTAACGTTATATTAACATGATTCTTAACTGTTATAAGAATAAATTACTGATACCGAGTGATGGATCTGTTTTCATGTAATAAAATTATACAGAATGACCAAACGAACATCTCTGAAGCCCCGAAATGAAGGAAAATCAACTGGATAAATCTGTTCAGAAATTATTTACGGCTAATTTTTAACAATTTTTCTACTTATATAATTAAATGTATTATATATTTTCTTTATCATAAAAGCATCAACAACCTCAGAGCAACTTAAACCCCCGACATCTACACCAACACCTCTTGGTACCAGCAGCATGACGTCCACGTCCTCCAAACGTACGTTTATTCTCATTTATTAGGATTATTTTACAAGGATCTATTATTATTCGCTTGCCGACAGAAGAACGACAGCTGCTCATCATAAACTCCTTCCTTTTGTCTTTCCAGATTTTTCTGAAATGACGACCACTACTAAGAATTCACCATCAACAACAGCATCCACACTAAACCAGAGTGTGAGCACGACGTCATCAGCGGCCCCGACCTCCACACAACGTCAGACTTTCCTTTATACACGTTTGTTGAACAACTCAAATTCATATTTGCTTTTTTTTTGACAAATATCTAATTATAATTATTATAATTAGCTCCTACAACCAAAACTGACAGACCATCAAACGATCTGAGCACCACCACGAATCAGCTTCCAGGTGAGACGTGACTAACAGACGTTACATTATTAACTATTTATTCAATTAATTGATCATTTGATTGAAAGATGAAGAACTTCATGCATTTTTTTTTAAATTACAGCTGTATTTTAAAAAAATATATTTTTTAAAGTTTTTCTGCTCATTTTCTTTTTAAATGCTCATTTTTAAACATGAATTGTCTGTAAGTCCATCTGTTTATATCTTATGACATAAACACCCTCCGAACAATTATTAAATATAATATTGTTTAAATAATTCATTATGTGTGTAGTGTTTTATCAAACTGACTTTTTCTAAAATATTAACTGAATATTTTATTTGGAAATGACAGAATCCGAGAAGCCGACTCAGGAAACGCCTCACGAGTCCAGTGAAATGAAAAAGGATGTAAAACCTCCACAGAAAGGTGCCGGTACGTGAAGCAAAGCTCCGCCTTAAACAGTTTATATAAAAGAAATTAGGTCTTTAGATTATTATTAATTCCTGAGGAGTAAAAAGATCAAAAGAAAACATGGTGAATTTGTAATTTGATCTATTTTTGTGTAAAAACTGACGTTTTTAGGAGCGTTCATTCCCTTTACAGCCTTGGTTAATGATTTTTAAATGTTTTGGGAATTACAAAGAAGAATTGCATCAAACTCTTTGAAGTCACACATTTAAAACAATATTCTAGTATTTAACAACATAATTAAGCTAACAACATCTAATAGTTTGGACTTACTGTAACTAGAAAGTGTATCACTCTCGCCATAACAGATCATCTATAAACATAACATAAAATCACATTAAATAATAAGATAAAGCAGGGGCGTGTCTAGAAGATTTTTGTAGAGGGGCCGAGTGGGGGGGGCACAGAATTATATACCCTTTATCATAATTTAAATTTAGATTAATTTGTCAAAGCACAATGTCAATAGTTCACTTTTGTTAATCATTTTCCTTGATCACTGAAAAAGTATTGATTGAATTTGATTGGCTCAGTTTGGGGGTGGCCAGTCTGATTGGAAGGGGGGGGGGCGTGCCCCCTGGGTCCCCCTTTCAGACACGTCCCTGGTAAAAAAATGTTTAGAACACAAAAATGGTCAAAGTTTATTCTCACTATTAACGAAATACAATCAATTATTTAGTAAAATTATATTTACAATAACATTTTGTTTGTACTATTCCTGGTTTAGTTTAACATCTTTTTTATAGCCGCTGTAACGTTTCTCGTATTAACCGTTGAAAATAAACACAGTGTTCATCAAGTTATTACATAATATATGTAACGTAACCAAGTTACCGTCGCATCTTAGACTTTCGAACTGCTCGGTATTTTTTATTGAATATTATTTGTAATTTAGCAATAAATGTTTTAAAAATACAAATGTTGCCACTTTAAGTCTGATGAGGGTTCAGATGAATCAGTTCGGCGCTAACTGACTCAGTTGAGATGGCGCTACCGCTACATGCCGATTGGTTTTATAATATTCAACCAGAGACGTGTTGAACTAACTGTTACTGTTAATGTTTTAGCTTCAGACAAAAGGCTGTGGTGGATTCTGTTGCCTGCCATCCTGGTTGTAGGTGCGATTGCCATCATCTTCAAATTCAAAAGCAAGAAAGTCCATGATCACACAGGTATGACTGCACAAACAGGACGGACATGCATCCACCGTATGAATAATTACATGGAATTAGTTTAAGGTTTAATTAACCCTCGTTTCTGTTTCTTATTGTTTCCTGTTCGACAGAAACTATTGATACTGGAACTGAGAAGTAAGTTGTTATTCAGATAAATAAATTCTATGTTTTAAATGTGTACACACCAGATAATTATCCCCCCCCCCCCAATAGTGCATCCTTCCAGAGTAGGCCCGAAAGCACCAAAGATGGAGTCATGCTCCTTGGAGTGAAGTCATCAGGCGGAGAGGAAAATGGTGAGTGTCCTTCTCTCCACTTCCTGTGACAGCTCCTCCTGGTAGCGCATTCCATCCATCCCTGGGTAAAGCCTCTCCTCCAGACACCGTCTCTCGCTGCTTTCAGGGAAGTGACAGGCTTTTAATACCTCATTGTGCTGTACGGGCTTTAGGGGCTTTGCTGGGCAGCAGAAGGTGTTTCCTGTGATTTGTCGCCCCCGCCCTAAAACAATCAGCAGGGATTGAAAGATAGGGACTTCCTAACATAAACACAGATTATTTTGGACAGAAGCTATTGTGTAGCCGGTAAATGTCACCGCAGCCCTGATGCTGGAAAGTGTGTGCGCTCGTTGGGTGAATGCACGTGAACATTCCTGCATAGTTTGGACGTTCCTGTCCTCCCTTCCCTCCAATACATGCAAAAATTAAGAAAATTCAAAATGTCTACCACAATCAGGGGTGGCGGTGTGAGTTGTTACGGAGGGAAACTGAATCATTCAGTAGGAATCCCGCTGAAGAGTGTTTATGTTGCTGCAGACTGCTTGATGTTTCCCGTTTGTAGCTTTAAGGAAGCAGCGTTAGGAACTTCCAGATCAGCAGCTGCCTGCGTTTATTCATTCTGGAGTTCTGGTTGTGTTCTTACTCTCTGTTGTTACGTGTGTTTCAGCTGCTGCGAGCTAAAAAGGATGAACAGAAGAGCCGTGAAGTCCAGATCAGCGCACGGTGGAGTTTTATGGGTGCTACGGGTCAGCAAGGAGCCAGAGGCTTGTTGGATCTCTTTTGTTTTTATTTTCTGAAACAGTTTGCCAACCGGGATTTTTTTTAATCTGTACATTAAAACTGGAAATTGAGATTAACACAGCTAGAACTGCCACCCTTCACAGAGTAAGACTGCACAGTCTGTTGTGATATTATCGAGTATCGCGATAACAATATCGGACCCGATACAGACTTATTTTCACAACTCGTCTCTTTCTCACTGCGGCTCTCAAGTCGTTCTTCATCTGCTTCACCATCTTGGTTAATAATCTAAAGTCATCTGAAGGGAAATATAAACAGTTACAGTTTGTGTTTATTCAACCATATTTATTAGACGATATTTTGCAGATCGATGCTGCGATAAACCGATATATTGTGCAGCTCAGACTATGCAGAGATCTGTTTTGCAGTTTTTCTTTTAAACGCGGCACAGCGGACTTCATCTTCTGTAAATCTAGATCCACAAAACACTTTTTTGTAAAGTGCACTGACCTCAGTTTCATCACGTATTTGATGTAATAAATCACTTTTCATCTTCAGAAACCTATAGCCAGTTGTTGCTCACATTTTATCTGTTTTTAAGAATGTTTTGATATTTTTTTTATACTTAAACTTTGTTTTGAGAGGTTCTTCCTGACAGTGTTGGTTTGAAAAACAGTTCTCCTGGTTTTCCTGGGTTGAAGGTGTTTTTCTGCTTTTGCACACCTGATTTGATGGTTCTGCAGAGGCCTTATTTAAACCAGGAATGTTGCAGCAGAGGAACATCTAGAACCCACAGCACCAGGACTGGACACCACTATCATGCAGGTTTTTGGTTTTCAGTTTAAACATTTTTTCTCAAACCAACACAAATGTAGATTAATTATATTTACTGTAATGTGACTCAAACTGATTTGTGGCTGGAAATATTTACTGTCAGTTTTATCAATAAACCTTTGGAAAATTGATGTTGTGCAACTTTAATGGATGAAAACGATCAGCTAACTGGTTTAAAATTGTTTTCAGTCTTTTTAGATGTTTAATTTACTGCAGATTTATAATAAAGGTTCATTTCAAGGGAAAAATAGACATAAAATATATAAAAAATCAAAGTCATAAATGAATTCAGTTGTTGACTGTCATATCGACTTGCTTTTGTGGGTCAGTTTACAAGTGGGGGGGGGTGGATGTGCAGAGATTCTCCAGCAGAGGGAGGCCACACTCAACAGAAGTCTGTGTTTTTTTATGAGAGATTTCATGCTGCAGAGTGACGACTCAGCTCCCTCCCTTCATATCTCACCTGGTTTGTGTTTATCATGTCAGACGAACACAGAAGGCTGACCTTTACACACCATGAATAACTATCTGTGGTCTTTGTAAGGTGAGTGTGTGTAACGGTACGTTTCCATCTCAGGTCAGCATGTTAGCTAAAGGCCTGTCACACAGAACCATCGTGTTTTACCACCTGCAGCCCGGGTCGAGTTACAGTCAGAACATCACCGCACAGCTTCTTCTGCTGTACAGGAACCAAAACTTTATGAAACTGTAGTTCCAAATTATTATGCAAAAAAGTAAAAGTTTCAGATGTTTTGATATTTTGTTGTCTTTTACAGTTTATTCATCTTATTTAAACTTTTGCTGATTTAGTTTGTTGGATTTAGGCTTTGGTTTGATTTGGGGTTTTGTTTTGTCACCATCTTCACTTGTGCTTTTATTTTGAAGAGACTGTATATCAATTTCTGATCAGTATTTTCAGTTTCTTCAAGTTCTCCTGGCTTCCCCAAATTTCTGGAACATATAAACACAAAAACACACCACACAGACAAAAAACTTAAATCTCTGTTTAAAACTCTATTTTCCTGTGATGAACTGAACCAGCAACCTGTCCAGGTGTAACCCCGCCTCTCCAGGTGTAACCCCGCCTCTCGACCAGTGACAGCAGACACTGACCACTAACTCTGCACAGGAACAAGCAGGTGCAGCAGATGGCAAGACGGATGTTCCTCTTCTTGTTTTTGACTTTAACTGTAAAACACTTTAAAATTAGCTACAAAAATCAGTTGAAAAATCTGTTTTTGTTCATTTTATTGTTTTATTATCCTAATTCTGATCGGTTTCCACTGCAGGAACTTTTTCAGGAGCCAGGGTCTTCTTCTGTTTATCCAACCCTCGTGTGTTTCCACAGTGAGAACCAGAACAGACGATCAGGGTACAGATTCACCCCAGATGGTTGACAATGCTTTAGAAAAGTTATTTATAACAGATCCGAGGAGGTTCTTGGATCAGGATCTGCTTAAAACTCAAGCCTGTTTCTCACTGTGCTGCAGCAAATTGCAAACAGCTTTCAAGAAAGAGTTTCCAAAATGTCCTGAAGTGTCCAGCTGGGTTCTTGAGTTCCTCGCCTCAAAGCCTCACTGTCATGTTGCTTAAATATTGAGACTAAGTTCCTTCTAAAATACATGCAGTAGATGTGCAAATCTGGAACTCGTCTCAGTTTCCGTGATGCAGAAGTGGGACGACTTTGGTGGGGGAGATGGACGTGCTGGTCACACGCCTCGTTTGATTGGTCACATTCAGAACAAGTTCTCAAGAACCAAATCAGCTTTATTTCAACTGGTGTTGTGTCTCCATGACAAACCGTCTCAGATCAGCGAGTTACTGGTTTCAGTGAAACAAACCAGGTAGAAATGTGGACTTTGTTGTTCAAATAAATAAATGTTTCTGTCTTAATAGAGACACATGCAGGCACTTCACCTCCTTCCCTGACACAGATTATGACCTCTTTAATTTGGTTTTTATTGGGTTTAAACAAAACCTTCTCAGAACTGAAAGAACGATATCGTGTTCCACCTGTAAGAAGATGCAGATATTTACTCTTTGAGATTTCTATCGACAGAAAACAAGAGAAGCGTCTTGACTTTTAACTTCTAGGTTTGTAACAGACACCTCGGTTGCTGTGTACATGTGTGAAGCTCATGTATGCAGCTTCTGCACAGACGTGTGCATCTGTGAAGTGAAGTGCAAGTCAGCAAAAAAGGCTGAACGAGCTGCACGTTTCACTGACAGCAGCTGGGACACCAGATGACAGAACGATCATCTGAACTATGATGGATTAGTAACCTGAAACCCAACATGTTTGAAATATTCCAGCATTCAGGGATCCAGAAGGCCGAGGTGAAGGTCATAAGCAGACGTGTTGCTGTTTCATGTCACATGTTTGATTCCTTTTTACTGTCATCCACTGTAAAAGATTCTGTACTATTGTTTTAAAGCATGAACTGCACAACAGAACCCTTTTCTATCTGATCTGTTACACAGCTTATATTTGTAGCTACAGGGTGAGCAACACTAAATAAAGGCATATTGTTGTCCCAGTGTGACTGGGAGAAACTCTCCAACGCGCCCACCAAATTCTTTTACCAGTCCAGCTGCTGTGGGCAAGCGAGACAGATCCAGTTACTGCAAGATAATCTATGTTGAGTCGATGTGTGATGAGAGATGATCTGCTGATGAACCGTACAACTGTGACCTGTCTTTTACCTGACAAATATTTAAACACATGCTGCATTCAAAGACAGCAAGATGAGCCGTTTTGGCTCAGGAATCACAGTGAAAGCGATTCCTCTTCACCCACATGCTAAATTTACTGCAGACACATTAGTTTATTTGAAATTAATTGGGTCAAAATTCTAAAATTATTAAGGTTCAAATTTTGTGTTCCTGAAATACTCTAAACTTCAAAATGTGCTAAAATACTTGAGCGTTTGATGAGACATGTGTATTAAAAAGTGCTGTATACAAAAAAATATAAATAATATCAAACAATCAAAGTTTACCTCGCAAAATGATGCTGACAGGTCACTTCTACCCCGTAGCAACACAAATTTGATCCATGACTATGATTGGAGGATTATTAACACATGGACTTTTCTTAGCCAATCAAGAACGAGCAACTGAAGCGGGCACATTTAAAGCTGTGCTCTGATTGGTCTTTTTATCTGCGCAGCTGAGCAGTAGAGGCTATAAAGATTATTCAGATGGTTTAGTTTGATGCAGAATGTTTGTGTCGATGAATCGAAGTTTAAAGGGAAAGTAGCGCGTGAAAGTTAATTTATTTATGAGAAAAGTCGCGTGAACTAAAATATTTTGTACCAAGTGACCCGTTAAGGTGAGTATTTGAATTGTTACAGGAAATTTGGACTGTATTTTAGTAAGTTAGCCGTGAGTTGTTTTAATGAGTTTCGCTGCGTTGTTTTGTCTTTTCCGGCAGCTTTTGTTAAAAAGTCAGAATGGTGGCTACAAATAAACTGAAGACCAAAACCACCGAAGCAGCGGTTGAAAAGAGATACGAGCAGGTGTGCATCGAGAAAGGTAAGATTTCTGGTGTGCGCGTGAGTTCTTTAGTTGTTTGTGTCTGTGTTGTGCACAGTTAGAGGGTTGGGGGGTAATGGATACTTTAACACTTCATGTTAAAACAGTTGAAGGAAAAGGTTTACGTTTCCTGAAGCACTTCAGGTTTTAATGTCAGAGTTGAGCTTTGTGAACCTCATCCAGGTTTCTGAAGGTCTTTTCCATTTCTCTCTGGAGTTTGACAGTTTTTCTCTGATTTTTACTCCAAAACTTGATTCGTTTCCGATTATTTTCATTTTATGAAACATTCAGGCACAAAAAAGGATTCTAAAACCCACCAGACTAAGTGCAAACCATGAGGTCTCTGGATTTAGCTTTTTGTTTAAATCACATTCTGAAAGTCTAGATTCGGGCTCCACACGTGTATGTTCTCCGCTTTTCACGTCAGTGCTCAATGTCATGATCAGGTGTAATAAGAGCTGAAAAGCAACCATTAGTTAGGCTCACTGTAAAAGTTGTCATGAAACTCCTGAAGTATAAACTGTTTAAAAACATCTCTGTTGGTGAGCTGAATAAAAAGGCTAAAGATTCATCTTGTTTTTCCAGAGCTGGATTTTTGGGATCGCTGCTTGACCGAACCTCAGATGACCGCAGATGTGACGGAGGAGAGAACGTGTCACCAGTTGGCCAAGATGTTTGAGAACTGCCTGTCGCGGGCCAAGAAGACGATGCTCCACTGTTCCTCTGTGCTGGTACCAGAGAAGCTGACCCACAGGGTAGCCGGCGAGGTCCTGCGGCTGGCGTCCTGTGAACCTTGCGGCCTGCGCGGCTGCATCCTTTATGTCCACTTGGAGCTGGATAAGGGTTGGAAGCAGCTGGAGTGCATCACGTACGATTCCTCGGTCGTGCCCACGTTCGAGCTGACTCTGGTGTTCAAGCAGGACGGCACGGCTTGGCCCAGCCTTCGAGACTTTTTTATGGGCTCCTGCTTTGCACCTGCTTTCAGACGCGTACTCAAACTAAGTCCAGGGTTTCGCCTCATGAAGAAGAAACTGTATTCCTCCTCGGCTGGTACCGTGATAGAGGAGTGCTGAACTGTGATTCCACATTTTGGTAAATGCACTTAAACGGCCTAATGTTGCGTCCCAGTTCTTCTACAGTTCCTACGATTTATAAAGAATCTTTTTTGAACCTGATATTTTAGCCTTGAAGTCTCTTTTCGATGAAACTGTTCAGGGTTCATTCTAAGAGCGCTTGTTCAGCACGGTGGAAGAAACGTTTCTTCTTCTTCTTGTAATACTGTTCATATCGACATGTTTGGGCGGGACTTCCAGAGGGGACACCTGTTACAGTCATCTGTACGTTTCCAGACACTTGACATGCAGCAGTAAACACACCTGTCCCTGGTTTGGACTGGCATGTCTTTAGGGGCCACGTGGCTGCAGACTTTTTTTAAGACTTGTGAAAATGCTGTTATGGTGTGATCTTGTAGCACTAAGGAAATATGGATGCCTTAAATGTCCTAGAAACGTTCAGATCACAGAGATTGTTTTGTCAGAATGTTTTAATTTTTTTTTTTTTTTTCAATATATTGCCTACCACTGATGCACTTTCTCAAAGCAGAACCTTTATATAAAATTAAAAGTTGGGTTCACCCAGACTGAGACTTGTTTCTCTTTTGTTTACTTGGACAATAAGATTTTAAAACAATCCACTTGAAGCTCATGTTTTTTCTACAGCTCATCCTCTCTTTCACACACAGAACCTTTTTATCCATTTGGATCAGTGTGGTAATGAGATCCAGTTGTCCAAAACTGCACTGTCACCTGACTACAAACAAAGCAGCACAAATTTGTTGGACAGAAAACAGGATTTATTTTAAAAGGAAATATAAAAATCAATCAGTGTAGTAGATTAAATCCAAATTCACTCAAAGTTTTCTGTCAGTTAATTAAAACAGGCATCTTACTTGGCCTACAATAATGACACATTAAAAAATGGAAACACAACAGAAAAGAAACATGCATCATTAAATAATACAAGTGAAGTTAGCTCATATAAAGATACAGGAGATCTGTATTTTAGTTTTTCATGTCAGTAAATCAGTTTCAGAAGAAGTTTCATTTGATTAGCTTTAGAGTGTGGAGCTAAGCTAGGCTATAGTGTTTTTCTTTCCTTTGTCTTGCTGAGATGAACTATTTTTTACCTCCAATTTTCACGTTAGAGTCTTGTTTTTATTTAAGAAAATGAATTACCATTGTTTTCAGAATATCTGGATAGGCAAGAACTACAGCTTTTAGTGTTTAGCTCTGTATGCTAATGCTAATATACGCTCTTGGTAGTTGTCCTCGAAACTCGAAATTTCCGACCCAGAAATGACGTAAAGAGCTCGTTTGCGTTCCAGCTGAACCAATTCGGAAAAAAATGGACACCATCAGCAAAGCTGCATGTGGTGCTCTATCTCAGTACAAATAACTTTTACCTAGTATTCTTTGCATCTACAGTAAAAAACATAAACACCAGTCAATTTTGGCGGCAACGTTCGAAGGTTTTCATATTTATTTTCATGTTTGCAACAATCTGTAACAACAACTACTTACATAGCAAACGGAACATATAAATGAGGAAAAAAATAAAGATGACAAGTACTACTGGTAGTACTGGACACAGCCATCTTTAAATGGGTCCTCTGAAACTTTCGAGCTCACAGCTCTGAAAAACAAATTCAATGCATCATTTCCGGCTAACTCAGGCTATCTAAAAAAAACGAGTTCCGAGGACGACTGGAACGCACCATAAATCTGTACAGATTTAGTTTTCTGTTTGGCCAGATTAATGCCAGACTTGCTAGCATTCTTTTAGCTCCAGTTTTTGTTTTGAATTTTTGAGCTTATTATCCAACTCTGACCCAAATCAATCCTGTTTTTGTTTGATTCATAATGTCTAGCCAGGCTCATCCGATGTCAGTCACCAGTCTGGGTTATGCTAAGATGTGCTAGCATCCACCTGACTCCTGACTTTAAGCTTTAATCTTGGAATTTATGAGATATATTTTCTAAACAACACCCCCTCTAAGGATGTTTGCAATCCAAAATTAGAAATTGACAGTATTTTGTCTTCATGATTTACAGTTTTTCATCAAGTGAAAGGCTGCAGTATCAGCTTCCATGACTCGTGGGGTTCAACATAATTCACGTAGCTTTAGCCTCATGGAAAACCAGTGGGGGTCACTTCATGCTGCTGTAGCCTAAAGAATGTGAACCCCATGCTGACATCTCAGCAGCTTATCAGCTGGTGGATCCAGTCGTAGCACCTGAGATCCTCTGCGTCAACATGATCCATCCCATCCTGCACAGCGAGGGACTGAAACCGATTACTCACTCCCTCTGCCGACAGATGTTTACCGACTCTATCCCCACCGGGCTTTGTGTGTGTGTGGGGCGGGGGGGGTTGTATTTCTGACCTCCTGAGGATCAGTTTCCTGACTTTTACTATCTTTCTGGGGTCCGAGGGTTCTTGTGAGGACCGAAGCCTGGTCCCCATAAGGGGGACTCCCCTTTTTAGGGTTAGGGGTTAGGTTTATAGGTATGGTGTGAATAGAGTTTTAGTTAGTCTTAGGGTTAGTTATAGATCAGTAATGGTTAAGGTTAGGAAAAGGGTTTGGGTTAGGTATAAATCTAGTTACTAAAATCAATGGAAGTCAATGGACGGTCCCCATAAGGATAACAAAACAAACGTGTGTGTGGGTGAGGTGGGGGGGGGTTCTAAGTCACAGGATAGGTTTGTTTGTTTCAGTGTCCTCAGAGAAATGTTGGGCCTGATTCCATGTTTCCTTCTGACTCTTTAACTGCCTCCTTCTTGGAAGATGGAAATCTGATGAACTTGGCTGAAGGGTGTGCTCATATCGCACCAGGACTCGGTGTTTGTGATGATCTAAAAGTGTTTATTTACAGCCAGCGTGTTTATATTCAGCGTAAACAACATGTTTTTGTTGTTTTTATGTACAATGCATGTGAAAGATTTCAACATGTGCATTATCTTGTCAGTGAAAGATTGTCCACCAATAAATATGAGAAACTAAATGAAAGAAAAACATGACAAATTTGTATTTAGACGTTTCTTAGTCTTGGGCTCTAATACTGTCTGAAATAGAGTTTTTAATAATGTTTCTGCCAAAGTCTTGTGACATTTCTCAAAGATTTCAATAAGTTTTTTCACATAATCCTCAATTTCTTGAGCATTTCTTTTATTCCCCAGTTCAATTTCCAGAAATCCAGAGTTTGCAGATGTCTCAACTTTGACCCCAGCTGAGATTTTCAGTCTAAACTACATCCTAAATGATCAAATCTTGTAGATTTATCTCAGTGTAACAACTTGAAAGGCTTTAGATGTGACGCAACTCTATGGGTAACATCCAAGCGTCTAAGTAATGTGGATCAGATTTTGGAGAGTTGTTGAGCTTGAGCTATCACTTCACATCTTACATGTGTTTTGTCACATGGTTTGTGAAGTTTAAATCTGACACTTACTGTAGAACACAGGAGTGTTCTGAAGTTCAGATAGCTGTAAGTTGGGCTTCATTAACTTAAAGTAGTACAAAATAACTTTTATAACTTTAAGCTACTGTTCTGATACTTGTCTAAGTGGATACTCACCGAAAAACATGTTCAGCTTTATATTAGACACTCTGGACACATCTGGTCCTCCTATATTACACTTAATAACTTCAGTAATTCGGGTCTCAGCCGGAAGTGGTGTTCTGATTATTTATGCTGCCCCGATGAAAAATGTTGCCATAATATGAACTGACAACTTATTTTATCACGAAACGTCATTAGAAGTTTATACAGTATTCAATGCAGACAATGCAAAGAAAGTAAAAATATCCTCATATTTAGTGTTCCTGTCCTGGGAGAATTTATTTGATAGGTAAAATGTATTTATGGAAAAATATAGATATAAACAATAAAAAAACAATAAATCTGTTTATTGAAGTCAAGACTGTAGAACGGCACATGTGCAGAAGGAATCGGTAGCACAGCTCAACAGGTAGCATATTTCTACAGAACACTGATTCCAGCAATGGCCGTCTGAGACACGACTGCAGAAAAGTTATTTAGTACTGCTTTAAAATGCAGTGACGCATGGTAGACCGGGACTAAAGAAATGAAACACTATGTGGTAAAATTTGGAATAAATTAGCTCCAAAAACCAACTCCCCCCATTTTTAAGACTGGCTGCATCTTTCCATCCAAAGTGAGGCAGAAGCTCACTGTGTAACCCTGGTGTTCTAAGTCTTCTGCTCGACAAAGAGATGACCGTCGGCTGCTTTGCTCTGGTTTTAGCTATAGCTTTTCACTTGCTGCTCGCTAGCAGTGAGGCAGAGAACTAGCGAAGCATGTTGATCAGTGCACCAAGACCAAAACGTCCCCGTTTCCTGGGTAACAGAGATGCGAGGAGCAGCTGAAGAAGGAAACACCTGGACCTCATAAACACAGTTTTATTCAATTATATATCTCTCATATATTTATAAAATGACAAATAAATGACTTGCTAGTTGTTATTTGTTTGTAACAGTTACTTAATGAGATGGTGAACAGCTTGTTATTTTAACTCAATGTGTGATCATTAAATGAGGTTCATAGTGTAACAACATCAGAGAAAAGTGCAAGTTGTTCCTTCTGAAAAACAGCATCTGATCTTTTCAAGGCTGCACAAATGCATCCCGGTTTCCAGCTCTGGCTTCTCATACGAGCTCTTGGTCTGGTCAGATTTTATTAACTAAGGTATAATGCATCATTTCAAGTGTCAGGTTGATCTTTAATAAACCACCACGACTGCTGCGGATGAAACAAAATATCCCAAACAGGCGCATGATACATGTTTAACACCACCACATCCATAAAAAATACAGATATTTTGAGACGTTGCTGTGCTGTTTGGACTGTCGCTGCAGTGTTTGTGACACTGCTGTGTGACCTTTGTTAGGACGCGGCCTCTGGAAAGACTGTGCTCCATCCATGACTAATGAAATGCTGGCTGGAAACATGGGTTTCTCTGGCATCTGACAGGTGGGCGTTGTCTCATTTTTGTGCTTTTATGGGACGCTGCTGGAAGGAGGAGGCTGTTGTGTGGGTGAAATGAAACACCTTCACTGCAGCGACGTCCCTTTACATAAACAAAACTGTTCGGAAGGGCACTGAAAGAAAATCTGTCGTAAACAAGGACTGTGGTATGTGAAGGAAAGGTTCATGAAACGTTTGGTATCATCTGCTTCCATATGCACTCAGAAATGTAAAAATAAAGTCCAACTATGTGGTTTAAACACTGCAAAATCCAACAAGTGTTCTGGAAAATCTGTTATATAAGTCTGGATGTTAGGTCAACATGACCATCAGTTATAATAAAGACATTTTAATTGTTTCTGGAAGGAAGTGCATGAGATCGTATGACATTCAAGTTCATGTGTTTTCCATCCAAAGAGCCTCCTGCACAAAAACTGTTTGTATCTTTTCAATCCCAGTTTTGTTTCAATCTTCTTTTTATTTGAAAGATAATCAGATCTATATAATAATTTCAAGAGTTTTTTCAAATGTACTATGGGATTTGAAGAACGGGATCTGATTGGTGTCTAAGTGTGCGTGGGTGTAGAGCCTCTACAAAACCTTTCATGCTTTTCTCTTTATTGTGTGTTTTTTACAGTCTCTTTAAATGTTTTCCACTTGAGTTTTCTGTTAATCAGTATCAAAAATGATTCCCTTGTCTTTGCATAAAAAATGGCAAGGCTTCCTTTCACCTCCATGTCACCTGAATTATAATAATTCAAATCAGATTTATATTCTCACCTACTTTAGATTTCTAAAAATTAAAAATAGATCATTAAAGACTCAGGTCTTCTCATGGCTACATTATTCCCTGTCTTCTTGTTGTGATTCATTCTACAGATATTAAAACTGGCTCTGGCACTGAAATTAAACTGGATATCTGTTGTGTTATTGGACGCTGACATCTAAGATTAATTTCCTCAGCCAACGAAGGACGACTGCAACAAAAATCAGACTTTAAAAGTGCATGTTTTAATTATCAGGTGGCAAAATCTACCAGAATAATCCCTCGATACTGAGTACTAGTAATGTAATAAAAGCTGAAAGCAGCAAAATATAGTGTAAGTTGTATTTGATTTGTGGGGTGTGAGAGGTTAGTTTAGGCCTCTCAGGCATCCTGCTTCCATCTAGTGGACAAACAGAAATACAACATTACACAGAAAATGTTTTGTGTGCAGTAAAAATACACGTTTATACTGTAAGGTATTGATTTTCACTTTTCAAAAACATTTAACCAGAACACGATTGTTTATATTCTTTGTGCTTTTATTCTGAAAGTTCGTTGGGTTCCTTGACCGTTTGCTTGATATTCTTGTTGCCACGGGCAACACAAACGAGAAACCCATAGTGCATGTCAGTCGTTTAAAATCATCCTAGTGTTTTATGTTATTTTACCATCGTTAACTGCAAAATGCCACCAGCAAGAGGTAAAAAGGCTCCCGATAAAAAGCCCAACGGTTCTCGAACTCCGGTTGTCAACAAGAACTTGGAAACTGGTCTGGTGAAAGCTCAGTTTGAAGAGGTTTGTTTTTTCAAAGTTTTTACTTATGGACAGTGTTGGAAACGTTTTTGTTCCTTTTATTTTATACTATCGAATGGCTGCTGTTAGCTTGATATATAAACAAACCTCTGCTTAAACATGTGTTATTAAACCATGTCAGGTAGTCAGTTCAGTTTATTTATCACACTAATTCACTACAAAAGTCACATAATGGCACTTTACACAGCTGGATTGAACATAGATGCTAATTACTGAATGGGTGATTGTGTTTAATTTTGAAGGTTTACGTGCATAAACCGGAAGTCGCACTTTGAAGACATAATTTGGTAAAACCCGTGTAGTTAGTCAAATAGTGGTTTATTTCACCCTTTTCTTTGTTATGCGTAATTTCAAGAGTTATTGCGAGTAAAATTTGGTTTAAATCATTATATAGCTCGTACCCAAAGTGACAAACTTCGAGAAAGCGCCACTTAATTAGCTTGAAGTTTGGCGGCCATAATGGCGTTCTTTAATTGGGCTAGTTATATTGGTGTTTTGAACTTTTCAGGACTCATGGCAAGCCTGTGTGTCTCTGGTTGTTGGAAGAAGTCTTCAGGAAGAGAAGGAACTCATCAAGACCTTGACTGTAGCTGTACAGAAACCACAACGCAGGTGTTTCTCCCTGTTGTCCTTCGACGACACCCTCACAAAGGTAGCTAATTGTTTTCATTGGATTTAGCAACATGTAACTGAGCAGTCATAACTCATCTTTTTAACCAGTTAAATTGCTTTGCAACATGTTTATTGACATTTAAGGCCAGTTAAATTGCACAATTAGACATAAAGAAAATGTAAAAAAAACTAAAAATCCATACGTGTTGCACATTGCAACCACGTGATGCCAGCTAGCATTTAACGGAGCTTACCTGTTACCTGAACAGATTGTAGCAGGTTTTATTTCAGCTCATTTATTGTGTCTAATTGTAATTTTTTGCTAACAGATTCGTGAATTGGGGAATCCAAAATCAAAGAAACCCGGTGATCTTCCCAAGTTTTATGAGGTGAGGCTGTTTGGAATAAATAAATCTACACACTCTTATATGTTGTAGTATTTTCTGTGGTTTACAGTTTGCCTTGGCACATGTATGTAGGTTACAGAGGCTGCTAAAGTGCTGCTGGATTCAGGAGGAGAGATTCCATGTGATCTGATGGCAAAAATCGTGAAGTTCCTGCTGCTTGAGATCAAAGCCAGTGATCAGCACATGAGGGAGATGCAGCAAGTGAGTGTTCGTGTGTAGAGCGAATGCTTTGAAATGTTGAACTATTTTCCAGAGCTTGTTAAATGTATAACAGCAGTCATTTTTAATTATTCATTTGTTATTTTCAGCTAAAGAGCGAAGGACAGAAAGAAAAGGTCATCCCTCCGCCTGACACCAAGGCAACACGCTCTGGTAAAAAAGGAAAAGGTCCACCTTCAGCTAATGAAGCTTCCATGGAGAAGAAAACAAAGCTCAAACGCAGAGATGATGTGGAAGAACCAAAGTTTATAGGTAAAAAAGTAAAATAACTGGCAAAAAGTTATACAACTGTTGTTAGATGTTAATTACAGGAGAGTTAACCTTTAATTACTCCACTAAGTTGTTTCTTTCTTATTCAAATGTATTCTGATACTGGAGTAATTAGACTAATTCAAATCATTTCATGTTCATTTGTGTCCGTCTCATCAGATGATGAGCCAGACTCTGGACCTCAACATTACTTCCTGTTGATGGGCTTCTACCAGCCGCAGCTGATTTGGGTGCTTCATACAATTGGTGTGCATGTAGCAAATATCATCAAATTATGCTCAGAGCACACAGAGACCTGCAAGGAGCAAGAAGAACACGGAAGCTGTGAGGAACCGAGCCGGAGCGCGTCCCCAGGTTGAGACTTGTCCCTTTGTACAGTTTCAGATATGATTCCTGTTTTGATCTGTTGTTGTTGATGTTACATCCTTATTTGCTCTTGCCTTTAGAGCTTACATTAAAGGCCAAGATGTTCGATCAGTTCTGGTCAGATCTGAGATCAGTTTTAGACAGTGGGCCACCAGACTCCAGGCTCCATGATGTGGTTCAACTCAGCTACACTGTTCCAGATCTTACGCTTCCTCTCCAGACTCAGAATCCAGAGGCTGTGGTGAGAAGGACCAGACAGTCTCTTCTTATCATATAACATAATGATATTCATAATCATATTTGCTGCTCGATATTTTTGTTTGTGGATTTGATGTGTTCAGCTGGAGCTGGGAAGCAGAATCTTTGATGGTGTTGCTAATCTTATTTATAACTGTCTGGACTGGCGCCGGCAGCATCAGCGCTACTGTGACAGTGTGGAGCTCATCAGCGTTCCCTTAGTACCTGCTCAGGTAGAAATAAGGCCCTTAATTATAATATAACTTTTACTGTTTTAGAAACATGTCTGTCTTTTGGCTCAGATACAAATGTTGATGTAATATTTAACTGTCAGACGATCTAATTTAAAAATACTGTTTGTAGCAGAGGATGGTTTCGATCCATCGACCTCTGGGTTATGGGCCCAGCACGCTTCCGCTGCGCCACTCTGCTGTTGGTCAGTTGCAATTACAGTTGTGATCATGTGACCTCTTCATGTCAAACAGCGCTGCATGGTGCTGATGCATTGCGTTGACCTAAAGTGACAGACCATCCAGCTGCAGGAGAAACAGCTGTGGAAGCAGCTCCTGAGTGTTAACGATCTCGACAGTCTGCCACAGCGAATGATGCAGAACACGATTTCTACTTTATTTAAACTTGTTTTTCTTAAACCAGGTTGTACCAGCTGTTCTCCAGACCACATGTTCCAAAACAAACAAGGAACAAGACCCACCAGGACCAGGTTAAAACTCTCTGTAATTATTTTCCATCTCCAGTATCTGTGGGACATTGTTGTTCAACTGTTGACTGAAAATGTGAATTGTTTTTCTTCCTTTTCCTCTATGTGGACAGAAACCGACGAGCCTCCTCCCTCTGTTGATGTGAACATGTGTTACTATAACAACCTGCTGGACTTGGTTCCTCCTGAAGCTTGTTCTGTGCCCCTGATCCTGCACTGTATGCTGGAGCAGGTACATGTGCCAAAAACTGTTTATCAATTGAGACATCAGCTGCTTGTAGGAAAAACTGTCAGCACAAAATCACAACTGAATAACGAGTAAATAATCAAAACAAATAAACTTCTTTGTTTCCAGGTGGTGATTTCTACTGAGCAATCTTTGCTTGACCTGGCCCAAATGCCAGAGGAACCAGAACCTGTCAGGGGTCCTGATTTAGACACCCAGCTTGTTAGCTACATGCTCCAAAGCTTCCTGCCTCTTATACACAGAGAAGAAGAGAGAAAGCAGCTGCTTGATAACCTCCTCACGACCATACAGAAAGAAGAAGACAAGAAGGTAGAGCATCTCTTCTCTCCTCTCTCCTCAGGTCGGCGCTACACAAAAACCACTAGACACAAAAACAGTCACCTTGTTAAACAAACATGTTAAGAAATAAATAACCTGTTCTTTCATGAAAATAATGTTATATACCTGCTCTGTACCACCCGGCCTCAAACCACCAACTAGACTTTCATGTGTTCTATATCTAACACTGTCTATTATCTTTATATATGTCCGTCTGTAAGTACAAGTGAAAAGTGAGCATGAATCAAATTCCATGTATGTGTAACATACTTAGCCAAATAGACTTGACTCTGAGAAATTCCAAAAACAGGATCTATGATGTGTTATTCAGATTCTAGCGTGTAATCTGGACCAAAAGCCAGTCGTCCCTGGGTGGGCTCGAACCACCAACCTTTCGGTTAACAGCCGAACGCGCTAACCGATTGCGCCACAGAGACAACTGAAACAGAGTTGCTGCTACATGAATCAAAACCCTAAATCACCGGTAACGTGTGATCGTTGAACGTAACTCTGAATTCTGATCAGAATTAAGATTGAACATGTCCAGATTGAACATTTTCATCCTCCGTCTTCAACATCAGGATTAGGGTTAGACACACACACAGGTGGTCCACAGGATAAAGATGGCGTGGTATGTGTTTAGCTCATATACAGCATTGGTGGTTCAGTGGTAGAATTCTCGCCTGCCACGCGGGAGGCCCGGGTTCGATTCCCGGCCAATGCAGTAATTTCCTTTTTTCTTTTTCATGTCATGTTTTGAATACAGTGGATAGTATTTCAGTAGGCGGGTTCTGTTGTTCTGTGTTTAGCTTGGAGCTAAAATCAACCTCCTCCAACTATTTATAATGACAACAGGCTTCTCCAACAGCGCAAACAGAGAGACGGGCTGTGTATGTGACGGAGTGTAGGGGGAGGGTAGAATACTCTGTTCAGTGAGCAGGCGGTATGCAAGAGGACGTATCCTGTTTTGCTGGTTTTATGTTTGAGAATTGAGTTGAAAAAAAGACTCTTAATAGAATAAAAACAGTTTTGTTTGACTTGAATTCTTCTGTCTTAAACACCTCAGAAGACTGTTGCTGCAATTTCAACTCACACTGCAGCGAGTCTCAATCATAATTTAATCACAGATTAAGTTACACAGATAGGACCCCCCCCTGCCTCACACACACTCACACACCTTTCAGGCTAGAGATGCAGCAAAGTGCTTTAAATTAATTGACATGTTTGTCATTAAGGTAACAGTTGAGACAAAAAACACTATTAAATTTCCCCTCATGGGATAAAGGATTATTCTATTTTGTTCTATTGATGACAACAGACACACAAAAAGACTCACAACCATCCAAGAGGACTAGCTTCATTAGGAGGTTAGCTGATGGATTAAAACGCATGAAACACAGTTAACCACAATGCATTGCGTTACCAGTTACCGATAATGCCTCAAATTTCCTATGCAACTTAATCTGTGAATTAATACACATTTCTGTCCAGAAGATGGCGCCAAAATCAGGCTAAATATTTCTAGTCTCCTCTGGATTAAAATTGCAGTTTGCATTGATTTATTTGGATTGTAAAACTAACTGCCTTACTCACCTGCCTTAAAGCCGATTCAGAGCAAAAGAACAAATAAAATCCATTAGAATGATGACAAAACATTTAAGATTTCAAACGACAAGCTGGTTTACGCTGATTAAACACAAACTTTCAGGTTAAAACCATGTCTGAATCAGATTTGGGGGATAAAAGGTGGAGAACCACATTGTTGTTCTGTGTTATTCTTGTTCTCTGTGTCAGGAGCTGATGGAGAAGTTTGGAGGAGCTGAGAAGAAGTCTGAGCAGCGTCTGGTTATCAGATACCACGATGAGAGATCACGCCGTTTAAGGGGCATCAATGTGCGTTTTTATACTGAAAAATCAAAAGAAAGATTAAGGCAGTTTTTTAGATCTGGATCTAAGTTAAACACAGTATGAATAAACACATTGTTAATGATCTGATAAACAGTTGTTAATCTGGATTATTTGTAATTAGAAAGTATTCAGAGATGTTATAGTTGTAATTTAGTGAGATCACATGTTTTAGAACATCTCTGTTTTTTGTAGGGGGTCGGCGGATTCAGTCCAGCAGAGGTGGAACGGTCCATGATGAGGTTTTCTCCTGTTCGGAATCTAATTAAGTTTGTAGCTAAGCAGAGAAACAGCATCTCCTGCTGGAGGGCAGTCAAGCAGCAACTTCAGCACTACTGCACAGACGGTCTGCAGCTGCCTCCAGCTCTGCTCTTACTTTTAACAGCATGCTAAACAGAGTTTTTTTGATTACCAACATCATGTAGAACACTTTGTGTTTCTGTGGGGGAAATATTTAATTTGTGGGCTATTAAAAGATGTTATTGCGTGTCGTAGAGTCGGTCTCGTGGTCGGATGTGGAGCGTCTGCTTCATCAGAGTGTTTTTGAGGCCATGACCCTGACCTCTCTGGATCAGCAGGGTGTATTACTGAACCATCAGAAAACACTGGAAACAGCACAGCAGCAGACACCAAAAATAATCCCATGGGACAATCCTTTCTCTTATGCTATACAGCAGCTTCATAACCTGAAGTCTAAAGGTATGTGAAGCGAGATGATGCTGGCCTACATGTGAATTTTACACTCTTTTTAGTGCTGTATTACATCTGTCTCATAATGTACTTCAATTATAGGTCCAACATTTCTTACTGAAGACCCTGGTAACACAGAGGTAATGATTTAATCTTCACTTAATAATATGATCTTTGTTGTTATTTACTTCTTCATATTGTTGTTATTTACTGTAGCATGTCAGTGTGGGAGTTGATGTCCAGCTGGATTTACCTGAGATGCAGAGCTGTAGACTGAGATCTTTGTTCGACTGGCACTACACTGAACATCACAGTGCAGATGTTTTCATGCAGGTGATTTATCTTCTTTACTGTTGTCATATTGTTCAGTCGATCTTAACAAGATCATTAACTTTTTACAGCTGAATGAATGAATGAATGAATGAATGAATGAATGAATGAATTAATTAATTAATGATAAATGGCATTATTCCCGTGTAGATACAACGATGAAGAACTTGTTTCAGCTAGTTTGGTGCAAACAGGCTTTAAAAAACAATAATAAAAAGCAATAATCTATTGGGGGGTGGGGGGGGATGGTTATATCCAAAAAATAAGATTGTAAATTGTCCAGTGCTGTACATTGTTAGCTTGTTGGTAGACAGTGGAGGAACACTATCACTGTGTCTTTTCAGTCCTGATGTACCTCAGTCTCCTGCCTGAAGGACAGATCTGAAACAGTTTATGACCAGGGTGAGAATAAAACTAGCTGCCTGGTTCGTGGAACTGGAGGTGTGACCATTGCGGTCGTATTTGACTGGAGGTTGGGCTCCTTAGGTTATGTTGAACATCTTCAGCTGCAGGAAGCTGTAGGGATTTGGATGTGATGGAGTTGATGTCCTCCTCATCATCATCTCTACTGTTCCTAGAGATCTGAGTTCTAGGTTCCCCTGGCTGCAGCATTCCATCATCTTTGGTGGTCAACCTCCAACCAAAGATTAGTCAGATGAGAGTGGTGTTATCTGTGTACATCAGGATCTTGACGGACCGATGAGTGGAGATGCAGCTGTTTGTGTACAGGGAGAATAGAAGTGATCTGTTATTGATGGTTAGGGGGTCAAGGGATCAGAGACCTCCCTCCCTAGCCTCACCTGCTGCTTAATGCTGATCAGGAAGTTAGAGTTTCATCTGCTGGTGGAGTCAAGTCCAGCTGGGAAATCACTGTATTAAACATGGAGCTAATAGCACCCTAGTCTACGTTCCTGCTGAGTCCAGATGCTGCAGAATGCAGTGAAGAGGGATGTTAATGATATCATCTGCAAAGTGAGAAAGAACCAGGTCTGTAGTCCCGTGCCTCTTGGTTCTGTCGGTAATGAGATGATGATGGAGTTCTTGACACACCAGAACCATCTCCGTTGTCTCCAGTAAGGAGTTAAAGATTTCTGCTTCGAGGTAGATGGAAGTCTTCAGCTGAGAGTGACAGTGTGGTAAAGATGGACTGGAGGTTGTGAACAGAGTGATGGGGATGATGTTCTTCTTCATTAAACAGTTTTACTTGTATGACTGTGGTTTCATCCTCTTTAGGTTCTCATGTCAGCCTCAGAGGAGTATCGTTGCTTGGACACCTTTCAAGGAAGTTATGAAAACATCTTGTATGTTTTTTGTCACAATCCCATGAATTCTCAGCGCCAGTCCAAAGAGTTCTGGGATGCGGCTCTTCACACTGATGTCAAGTTCAGGTCTGAATTTCATCCCTTCTGCTCACGTGATCAACAGCAGGATGAAAACTAAAACCTGCACCTTCATTTAAACTACATCAGCCACACAAGATTTGGGCATACAAGTGAAAACAGTGACTCAAACTATTCAGACAGATCTGACACTTACAGTGTTTAACCTGCTGTTTTTTATAGAAAATACCTGGAGCATGTGGCTGATACCATTTCAACCTGGATAAGAGAAGAAGAACTGAAAAGAGAGGTGGTCCAAACCAGAAACCAGAGTCCTGCAGAATCTACAGAAGGTTCTGGATCATATTTGTGGACTTGAGCTGACAGGATAATAGATGTTATAGTTTAACTATATACTTTATTTCTGAATGTGTTAAATAGATAAAAAAAATCTCAACTTCTGTTTTTAAATGTAAATATTCACTAGTTTAGCACATAGTTGGTTAAACACAAGACAAAACTAGCTGCTAAACTACATGAATACTTAAGATTATGGGACTAGTTTTAACTTACTGAATAATTTATTGAAGAACCTGAGTGTCTTTACTGCTGTAAAAAACAAAGTTTTGTTTATTTCCTTGTTTAGAAGAAGATGCTACATGCGCCACAGCCGAGGACTCAACTCTGAAAGTGGTCATCAGGAAAGACTCCCTCAAAGTGAGTCTCAGACTAAACACACACATACAGAACACTCACACGCAGTGAGTAGCTTAAGTGTTAAGTGTGTAAAACTTTTAAGAGTTGTAATAGTTTTAAGAGAAAACACCTTTATCTAATTAACAACTTTACCGACCAGCGTGTTTCAGCTTGTGGTCTTCATCAAGGTCCACATACAACATTAAAAATCAACCTTTTAGATGTCAGAGCTCCTTATTAATAACAGATTATTGTCAGTATTTAGCTTTAAAATAATGAGTGATAAATGGACCCTACTAAATTCACCTTATAAGACCTTCAAATGTTTTTTTCTGTAATTGTATTAACACAAAACTAATTGGAAAAGGGTTTTTGAAATGCCTAAATGTATGTAAATAAAATGCCAAAATTAATTCACACAACTCTGAATAAAACTACTCATTTTATTTGATAAAGATTTTTTTTTTAAATAATTGTATGTAAATAAAAACAGAACAAAACTCTAAATAAACTGCATTTCACAACAGAACTCCAATCCTGAACTAAATGTCTGCCATCTACTGGTGGGGTGTAGGAACAACATGAGTTAGTTATTGTGTTGCAGTTCTATGACATTGGCATTCAGCATTTAAAGCAGAACTAAATAAGTTTTGCTCTCGCTCTCCCCCTACTGGTCCCCTGTGAAAGCTCACTGTCGTAACGTTCCCCCGCCGCCGCCGCA